>RHPI01002568.1:525927-578152 GCA_009103225.1 Chlorokybus atmophyticus | reverse complement strand
GGGGGGGGGGGGGTAAACTATAAATTGATGATCCAGTGCAGGGTCAGCAATGACCATGCCATGTACTCAACGACAACACACCAGCGCTTGTGGCAAGTAGCTCGGCGTTGAGCTACGTGGTTGCCAGCTGAATTGAATATGACAGACTGTTGTTTGTGTAATTGACTACAACAAACCAACGAAGCTGCAAGCTGAGACGCAGCTGCATACAACCTAAGACTCCACCACCGCGAACCCATCATGTTAATGAGGATTAGCACACAACAACAGATGCAAGTAACACAGTGAGAAGAGGCCCATACAAGCAAGCTAGCTGTTGAGACAATCACCACAAGCAGGGCGTTGAAGCAACTGTTCATGCCCAAGTGCTATGCCCAACAACAGAGCCACCAACATAAGTGCCTTTGTTTGAGCCATGCGAGCCACACAACAGCGGTTTTGAATTAAGCTAGTAGTGCAAGCATGCTAACAAGCAAGCATGCAGTCCATGCCAAACAAACTGCTACACGAAGGCAGCCAGCCATGCCTATTGCTCGCCACGCATTGGCCAACCACCCGACTTGCTCACCAGTTTGAGGTGGTGGCGGCATCTCACCACGCCGATCCATGCTCCCAACAACGACAACTACTTGCACAACAGCGTTCTGCAGGACCAGAAGTACCACCTCCGCCTCCGCCTCCGTTTCCTGCGCCTCCACCTGCTTGCAATGCAATGCACCGCGCGGCTGCAAGTATGCCGTTGTTAGGGCTTTGGCCAGCATGGCGGCGGCGGCGGTGGCAGGGGCGGGGCTGGCGTCGTCGCTGTCGCTGCGCCGGTGTGTCGTGAGAACAGCCTGCATTTGTCTGAGCAGGCAGCGACAACAGGCCATGTGCAAATTTGTTCCTGCTTGCTTGGCCAGTGGCTTGTCTGCGGGTAGTACCAAGGCGCAGGAGGAGCATGGAGCAGCAGCCAGTAGACTGGTCATCACTAAGCCAGATGACTGGCACTTGCATCTCAGAGATGGCGACGCAATGCGGTAAGCACGTCCAGCTTGTTTGTCGCTCCCCCGTACATGATCGAACCATTTCGGTCAACAACAGTCGAGCGCGTGTACTTGCTTCTGCTTCAGCATGGGTGTTGGTATATGTCATGTGATCGTCACTCTCACTTGCGCATGCACACGCTTGTTCTGAGACACGCGCACGCACATGCACATGCACACTGATTCTCACATGCACACGCACATGCGCATGTGAGTGAGCGTACACTTAGAGCATGCGATGATGTGTGTAAAGTGGTTGTAACGCTCACCCATGCCTTTCACACACGCACACACATGTGAGTGAGTGCACGCTTACAGCAGCGTGCTTGCTTGCCTACCTGCATGCATGCAAGCGTGCGTAGGTTGGGCATCCACAACAATTGTTGATGCAAACCATCCCGCTGTGCTTGCTTGGCTACTTGGCTATTACAAACTGTCGGCTTTGTGACTGCACTGCAAGTTGTTCATGGCATTACGCATGCTGCAGGTCTGTGGTGCCGCACTCTGCAGCTCAGTTCCAGCGCGCCATCATTATGCCGAACCTAAGGTCAAGACAACTGCACTGCCTTGCCTAAAAAAACCGATCGCCACCCATCTTGTCATTTGTGCGGTGCCGAAGGTTGTGTGCGTGTTGCAGGCCTCCAGTCATCTCTGTGAAGGACGCAAGCGCATACCGCGAGCGCATACTGGCAGCAGTGCCAGCTGGACAGGACTTCCAGCCACTCATGACACTGTATTTGACAGACAATACACCCCCAGATGAGGTGTGAGATTGGTTGCGTGTGTGCACGTGTAGTTGCGTGGTGTTGGCATGTTGGTGCTTACATACTACACAAACAGGTGCAAGCAGCGAAGGAGAGTGGATTCATTGCGGCGTTCAAGCTGTACCCTGCAGGCGCCACAACCAACTCGGCAGCCGGAGTGACAAGCCTGAAGAAATGCGAAGCCACGCTGGCGGCTATGCAAGAGCTGAACATCCCACTGCTGGTACATGGTATATAGGTGTGGAAAGCCTCGTTGTGCATGTGAGCAGACTTGCCAGGTGGTCTCAAGCACACTTGTTGCACATGAATGTGTCGCACAAAGACGTTGATAATCATCGTGGATCATCATTCCTTGACTTGGACCCAGGCTTTATGACCATGACGATGATTTCCAGTGTGCATGTGTGTTCGCAAGCACATGCTGGGGTCACATGCGAATGCTGGATCCGCCTATGACCCGGTTCTCGGCGTCTAGCTATGTGATTGATTATGCACAGCACACGTGTTAAAGCACATATTAGGTGCAAGACAGCCATAGCAATGATTGTGTCGACGCCATAATCAACGTTAGGGTTATAGACTCATCTGGTCTTGATGCTGCGTTCTTGAACTGTTGGCTTGGTTGGCCAGGTGAAGTGACAGACCCTGCAGTGGACGTATTCGACAGGGAGAAAGTATTTATCGAAAAGGTGTTGTCACCTGTCCTAGAGAAGTTCACAGTAAGTGCCTCAGTCTTCATGGGCATTTTAATTGATGTTGATGACTGTGTGCTGGACACCCAGCTGGCATACAATGAATTATGCAGGAGATGCTCATCATGTTGTGCGTTGTGCTCTTACCCAGGCACTGAGGGTAGTCATGGAGCACATCACCACAAAGGAGGCAGCAAACTTTGTGCAGTACGGGCCAGACACATTGGCTGCTACCATCACGCCTCAACACTTGCTTCTCAGCAGAAATGCATTGTTCCAGGGCGGCATCCGGCCTCATTACTACTGTTTACCCATCCTAAAGCGGGAGACACACAGTGAGAAAATCTGTCAGGTCTTGCACAAGCACGCATTGGCTATCGTGTTTATTCATGCACACACAACTTGCAGGGCAAGCTTTGTTGCAAGCGGTTGCTAGCGGCAGCGAGAAGTTTTTCCTTGGCACAGACAGCGCGCCACATGAAAGGAGTACAAAAGAGGCCCCGTGCGGCTGCGCTGGCGTGTACAGCGCGCACGCGGCCTTGCAGCTGTACGCTATGGCTTTTGAGGAGGTGAGTCACTGAACGTCACAAATAATACGGGACATATTGCATTGTTCCATGTAGAGGACGCCTGTAAAAGGATGTCTCTAGGTGAAAATATGTGGTTGTGCGTGCGTGACTACCTCTACGCCAGTGCCCTACGTGTGCACGAATACGTAAACGTTGTCGGTAGACTGTTATACAGACATGAAACAACACATGTACTCATCTGCAACGCGCACTGCACACATGGTTGCGCGTGCACATGTATAAGGTGAGTAGTGTCACAAATGAACTGTGACACTATACAAGTTGATTTTGCCATTCGTAGCTTTCTCACACACGCATCCGCACGCGCACACACAACATCTCAACTTACTGCTGCGTGGTGGCGTGCACAGGCCAATGCCCTCGACAAGTTAGAGACATTTGCGAGCTTCAACGGGCCGGACTTCTACGGGCTTCCAAGAAACGAGGGCACTGCCACGCTGGAGAAAATCCCCATGAGTGTGCCCCAGACATACACGTTTGCGGACGGGACTGTCGTACCGTTCTTTGCTGGTGAAACCGTGCCTTGGAGCTTAACTGGTTGAATGGTGTGTTAACTTGTGTTCAAACCGTACACTTTTGCATATTGGCGCTCACACAAAGTGCATTTCCTTGTCTGCGCGGTACCTTCCTTAAGCGGTATGTTGGCGCACAGAAATACATTTTGCTATGGGCATGCAGTTGTTGGTGAGTTAATAGCAAGCAGGACTCATGCCTGTTGCGAGGGACCGTACTAAACTTCTGCATTATGAGTGTGGATGCACGTTTGCTTGCACATCTGGTAGCCTTGAGCTTGCTTTTAGGAGCTCCTATCAGAGTTGCACCTAGTGGTTGTAGCATTGGTGTTCGACAGCAGATTCTGCATGTCTACTGGCAGTCGTGATACCTGTAGCACAGAATTTGCCAAATAGATATAAAGCAGCAAGATGAAGTCTAGCGTTGCTTTTGCTGTTTACCAAGGATACTGTAGGATGATCGCAACATTCTGTGGCAGTGCAGACAGGAAGTGGTAAGTATGGCATGGCACTGTCAGTCCTACTGTGGTTTTGCAATCTTCGCACAGTCCGTGCAAGCATACATGGAAGCAGACAATACATTGGGCGCCAACAATGCACAACAAGCACTGGCAGGAAATTCAACAACGCCACTCACCATCCAGATCAAGTTGGTATCATCATACATGGCCAGCGTTCACAGGCATCATTTGCCTGTTAAGTGAGGCAAACTACAACACACCAGCCTTATTCCTCAGCCTAACAGCACCCTTAGCTGTTGGTCCTCGAGGATATCCACACACCACCAAAGTCAACATACACTTAAGCTAATAATACACCCACAATACACAAGCTGTTGTGCAACAGTTATCTTCATCACTTGTGCTTGCCGTGGTGGTAGCCGTAGCCGTAGCCGTACCCGCCGTGGTGGCCGTGGTGCTTGCCACCCTTCCACTTCTTGCCGTGATGCTTGTGGTGCTCGCCATGGCCGTGGCCACCGTGGCCATAATGCGGCGCGTGCCCGTACGGCGCCATCACCACTGCTCCCGGAGGATAATAACCTGTTGTTGGCATACACATGCACTGAGCATAGCTCTGTTTGATTGTGCACACAACAGCACGCAAATGTCGTGCCCGGCACCAAATGCTCAAGTTTCAAGCTTGACTGGCTGGAACATGCAAATGCAGTTGCATTGACTTGTGCGTATGCGCAACTGCATATCAATCATGCGTAGCACACATATGATGATGGCCCCCTCACATGTGCGCATGCACGTATGCACACGCACACGCATGAGCACACATGTATGAACACCCTCAACCTTACAGCCTACATACGCGCGAGGGCGCACTTCTACAAATATGCACCCCCCCCCCCCCCCCCCCCCCCCCCCCCCCCCCCCCCCCCCCCCCCCCCCCCCCCCCCCCCCCCCCCCCCCCCCCCCCCCCCCCCCCCCCCCCCCCCCCCCNCCCCCCCCCCCCCCCCCCTCCCCAAGCACGTGCCTCTTCAGAACACAAGTGACTTATGTCACAACCATACATACACACTGCCTCGCCAATGCTTCCCAACCATGCGACATTAACCCACCTGCCATGGGCGGTGGCGGGTATCCTCCCGGGGCGTATCCAGGCGGGGGATACCCTCCAGGGGCATAACCGGGGGCGTAACCGGGGGGCGGGTAACCCGCCATGGGAGGAGGATAGCCTGGTGCGCCATATGGATTAGGAGGATAGGCACCATAACCATACCCCCCGTGATGCCCACGCTCTCCATCGACCTGCATAGGGATGCACACAGATGTGCATACGATGATGAGGGTGTTGTGTCTATGAGACACATATGCAACGGTCAAGGTGTGGATGCGACCTGATTGTTTGTAAGGCAAAACTGAGTAAGGCGATGTTCTGGAAAATTTGTGGCAGAATGGGCGTGGCATCAAGACTTCAAGCAAAGGCTCCCCACATGCGTTTTTTGGGGTGGGGGGGGCCATGATAGCCAACCAGGCAAACAATGTGGTTACTTCTTCAGTGGGGATCCGATAACAGGCGAGTTCTTAACAACTCAACACATGCACACGGCAAGCATTTAATCGCATGTCTTGATGTGTCGTTGGCTCTTGCTTCACATCAGAACATCTCAATTGACGACCATAGCACATATACTGCCTGACGTTACCAGCGAAATCTCTTGGAAGACAACCTTGAAACATATGACAGAGCTCTGTTGCCACAACCCCTTTTCAACCGTGAACGAAACCAGCCATGTTGAATCAAACCAAACTCGCAACAACAACAATGTGATCATTATCACAACAACCCTATCCTCATCACAACGAAAACAACACATTGGTTGGTCGCCGCGGTAAGTGGTGCCACATACCGGCGGCGGCTGTCCAGGGTTGGGGTAGCCCGGCGGTGGTGGCGGCTGCTGCATCCTTGCCGAGAGGGTTGCGCCGCCCCTCTTCTCTCTCTGCCCTCTCTCTTACCAAACCTTAAAGCTTCCACCCTGGCCCACGTAAAAGCCAATAATAATATCAACAACTGCCACCGTGGCAGGGCGCAGTCAAACACCAAGTGACGGATGGTGAATTGTTATAACAACATACAGTCATGCAATGCTCGGGTTGTGGCGTGTTTACTTTGTCCTGTGTTAACCTGTTGCGCGCGACCTCCGTCAGTATAACGTACTTCTGGTCAACTGAAGGCGTGACTGCACGCGTAGATCTGGTTAGTAAGGTTGACATAAGTGTCAATACGTCAAGCAGAATTCCGGTTAGTGTGGCCAGGTAGGGGGTCGTCGACCCTCGATGTTGTTGTTGCGTCGTCTCCGAGGTGAAGTCGAATGCCACGTGCCATAACGGTTGGGAGGCGCCGTGGCCTCGCCACGTGTACCGGCGGCTTTCCGGTGTAATTAGATGCATGAAGCTGAAAACATGAGCCAAGGTGTCGATGTGTAAGCTGGTGACATCATCTGTCGCTTACCGTATTTACTCCAATAAAGTCCACCATATTTTGTATAAACCTCCCCCCTTAACTAAGGACGAAGTGAGTTTAGCTAACCAGTACTTCCATTGATAGAGGACTTTATGTGAGGGGGGCCTTTGATGGAGTCCATACAGTATATGCTCTTGATATGGACAAATCCTATAACTGTGCAAGTTGACGTTTCGTTTTGTGCATGTGCGGGACATGTTGATCGATTGAGCTTAAACGCTTTTAACATTCAGGATGATGATAAATCGGCTTTGCGCAAATACTGTTGCCTTCATCATATTATTATTACAGCAAACCAAAATTTTCTCACAATAATCACATTGGTAGAGTTGATGACTTAAAGTTAGGGTACTATCTTTTTCCTGAAGCATGTCGCAATTGTTACTTTTTGTTGTCTCGAGCTTGAAAAAGTAAGAATGCAAACACTATCATTTTTAACACACACATCCTGCTTGTAAGCAAAAGCATTATCCCTGCTGGGCCGACGCATTAACGCAAACAAGCTGCTTTATATTATACATTATCTGTTGATTATGTTCATCAAATGTATAATTGAGCAAAGTGGGGTATGGCTAATAAGAATGCTTTGTCGTGCATTTCATAAATCGGATTATGATAATCGAGCATGCCATATAATCAAGTATCAATAGTACCATGTTCGTTTACATACTTATTATCATGTAATTGTATCGGAGTGCAAGCACAAAGCTCTAAGCACTCCGTTTCGATAATAATAATAATATCAATCACGCAATTTGCATTGCGCAAAACATTAACGTTGACGTAGGTATTGTTTGATCTCAACATATATGGGCCTGGAATGCAAGAAGACATGCCACATTGATTCTTTGGTATGCATATGCAACACAACGTAATAGCTAGTCTAACACACGAGTGAACTAAGCCAGACCGGGTTCCATAAGTATGTAAGTTGAAAGTTGCGCATGCGTGATGCAACCCACAGTAGTTAGGTAGTGCACATGAAGATAATAAGAGAGGAATGTCTCTCTCTCTCTCTCTCTCTCTCTCTCTCTCTCTCTCTCTCTCTCTCTCTCTCTCTCTCCATATGAATGCATGCGATCACCAATATTGGCATTAACACGAAGCCGCCCCGCTGGCAGGTAAAGCTACGGCGATGCACAAATATGGTTGGACTTAGGGTAGATGGCGAAAGAGCTAGTTCAGCGCGATGGTCGTTTGTTGGCATAATGTGCGGCTGCGAAGTAATAGACTAAGTGGCATTTAAAGCATGTTGCTATCATGATCAACTTGACAGGAACATGCTTACAGACCACGTTGTTGTCATTGGCATCGTCGTCGTTGTCGTTGTACTATTGTCGGNGCAGTGACATCGGCGAAATCGCTGAATGTTGCAATTACTGATGCGCTATCGCGAATCAATACAGGCCTTTCCCCATTCACCATGAAGACCTAAGCCATCATGGTTGATTCATTGAACACCTGCGGGTGCCGAAACCGGCGACGTCATCCGTCGCCAACAACAGCCCACCCCTTTCGCGGCAACGTATGTACTTTGCTTGCATCATGCCACTACTTCGTTGTGTGTTTGTAAGTCACCCAGTGCAGCTTGTTTGCTGGCCTGGCTGGAGTGTTTGCATCGGCATGTTTGCGCATGCGTGGCACAGCCTATTAGATAAAGTATTCAACGTGTGCCAATCACTCTGCAAGCACGCATCATGCAAATGGTACTGATGATGATGCAACTTGTACACGCCGAATGCGCGCCCGCGCTTCTCTTAACGTAACACTTGTTCAACTCTGCGCTCGTACCAAGCAGGTCGAGCGCAGAGCAGTCGTCGTGCATAATGGCGGCGTCGGCGGCGTTGTCGGCAACGTTGCCGTGCTGCGCAGGACGGTTGCGATCGCTATCACATCCGCCGTTGACGCTTTGCAGCACCAAAACGCAGAGGCAAGGGTCGAGCAGACTAGAGTTAGCTTCCGCCCTGCAGCGGCGAAAACTGAGACACAATGCAGTCTTTGCCAGCCTCTCCGCTGGCGCTGGCGCTGGCGCTTCCTCAAACTTCAGTAACCCCAATGCAGACGCCAATGACGCTCTGGAAGAGGCGGCCGCCAGCTCCTCCCGTGATTATCCCCAGGTGTCGTAACAAGTTAGAGTTGATGGTGGATTGTGGCAGACTGGTGCAACTGTAAGAGATGACAACATTAATCTGGCGGTGTGTTCATGCCTGTCGTTGTACTCAGGAGCCCTCATCAGTGCAGCGTGTCATCACTTGGTTCAAGCGTCAGCAGGTGCGCACTTCCCCGTAAACAGCGTTAGATTATTGCAACTTGTGGGTATGTGTGTGCGTGTGCATATGCATGTATCAGCATGCGTGGGTGTATGTGCACGCGCTGACAAAAAAAGATAACACACAGTCTGTTCGTCTATTCTGTCATGCATTGCGATTGTATGGCGTTTGTCAGCAACAAGCAGCAAAGTAAAGAGGTGTAATATGTTCCTTACAAGTATAGTTTTTGACCATGGATAGCAAGCAACGGGAGAGCTGCGGGCTCGTGTTGCCAAACTGGGTCTGTCCGCCATCCTCACGTATGGCTTTTTTGATGGCGTGACGTACACGGCGGCTTTTGTCCTGGCTTTCTTGACTTATGAGAGGACTATGGGATTAAATCCAGCGAGAAACCTGAAAGATCTCGCAGGGGTGAGTGCACGTGGCTGGTTTGCAATGCTACTTTTGCGCATTGCACACACAGTTAATGGCAAACTTGTCGCTGCAAGCGGTGTGTTGCATGTGAGCTCTGATATGTTTTGCTGCTTATATACACGGCAGGTTGTTGTTCTGATGTGGGCGGGCAACAATGTGACACGGTAAGTGCATGCATGTGTAGTATTGAATGCATGTGCGCGCGCGCGCATCTGTGTCAACTTCACTCCCAACAATGGCACAACAGGCAGGTCAAATTGTCAGATGTTACCTTGACAACGTACAAAGAGACCATGCTTGCAGGCCTTTCAGAGTTGCCGCTGCCGCCGCTCTGGCACCCGCCGTGGACAAGTTGCTGAACAAGATGCAGGCGAGGCTGAGATTACCCAACCAGTTCGCGGCCTTTGTGCTGGTTGTGGCGGTTGTGGCTTCCTGCTGCTTCAGCATAGTTGGCCTCCTCATACTATCGCGATTAAGATAGCAGTGTATAAAGGAGAATCTTACGGGTCTGTCATGGTGCTGGCACCTTGCGAGGCGAGCGCAAACTTTAGACACATATTTTTGCAGTTGTACATCAATGCTGTGTTCTGTACATGTCACTGAGCAATGTGCATTGTGCATGCCATGTCAATGGTATATTGTGTGCCAGCGTTATGAGAGCGTACATTGTACGCCGGTGCACTCTGTGGCTAATGCTGTTCGCCGTTTTATAATTGGCTTTGTCAACAGTTCTCTATTGCGATGAAGGCAGCGCTTTCGTCATACATAGAAGCGATCCTGCATTTCCAGGCTGGCTCACAACATACCATACCCAGACAATCTGTGCCCAGCACTGCAATGTTGTTGCTAGCATCGTGAATTGCTAAACCTCCACAACCAACCCTACTACTGATGGTAACCTAACCTAATACACAATCTAATCACAAAACTAACCCCATGAACACAACACGCCTATTGTCAAACTGTAACAGACCTGCTCACAGCGCTGGTGCAACTGTTATCTGTACCCTGGCGGTTCCTGGTTGATCAATATGTTCACAACACCTGCTTGAGGCATGAACCACTTCATCTGGTGATCCTTCAGGAAGTTCAACTGCATACCCACAATCGATATCAACTTCAGTACAACGCAGGGTCAATATCAACACCCACACAAACAACCAAGCAATTCATACCACGGATGGAAGAATGCGCGCTCGCCCGTTTACACTATGCTTGCCTACTCCCGTAATGACGGACAGCGTCATAGTTGCACCTGCAAGCGTACATGCATTAACACCAGCGGTTTATGATGGGCAAGGCGCAGCACCACTCCATACCCAAACATGAGAGCTTGTCCAGATATTTTTCCAAAGTGTCCAATGCCTCGGCCACCGTCAGTCCATGAAGGTCAAGCTTGACCAGGTTTCCTAGTTGAGCTGTGCAAGACACCAGGTAACGACATGTAAGCTGGGAAGGTTGCTGTGTAGGCATGTGCACTGTGGAAAACATGTCTTACAGTTGTTGTTGATAAATGCGGACTGCTGGGCAATACCCATCAGCTCTCTATACCGCTCGTCATGCTCTCTGCCCTGTTCATGCACAACAAGCGGTGTTGGTGAAAGATTGCCCCAAAAAAAACCGTGTTGATGGCGCGCAACAACATGCACCTTCGCAGACAGCTGGCCCGCAAGTGCCGTGTCGCCGCCGTCATAAGCGGCATTTGCGCGTTTATAATAAGCATTTCTGGCTTGACGTGCTAGCCCTGACAGGTAGTGACAAGTTAATTGTGCAACGGAGCGTCACATACTCAAGTAACACAAAATGTGTACCTGCTTGACGCCAGTATTCTTGCGGGGGTGACAATGCCTTTCGCATCAATGCTGTAGCAGGATCACATTCAGTGTTGCGAGAACTCCCTTTTGTCTTAACCTGGAATATGTACACAAGTTCATCAGCAGACTGCCACATACCATGAAAACACTTACATTAATGACGACCATCATCAGCGCTCACCGTTTGCCAGACATAGAAGTCATTCATAGTGGATTTTGGGTGTACATGCTTATTCTCCTGCAGCTGATCCTTTGCATGCCCACTGCGCCACCGCTCTTCCTCTATTGCCTGTAAGCGTGCTTGTTCCTGCATGGCAGACATTTGTTAGAAAAACTAGCTGCATCAAATGTTCGGCCACCACTTGCTCACCTTCATTATATACTGCCGAACGCGACTGGACTCGGCATCAGCAAGCGATGCAGCTACAGCGGCGGCTATGTCTGCATCCTCTTGATGAAGCTTTGCCATGTCTACGTAAGACTTTGAAACCTCACTCCAGTGTGTGATAGTACCCTCCTCATCTATAAGCTCCGCTAGCGCTTCAGATGCAGCCTGCAAGCAAATCTGTTTGAGGTCTCTGCAATATGTCATTGATGGCGGGCGATGTACACAAGACTGCAGCTGCACGCACAATGGCTTATATGCAAAAGGATCCAAGTTGTCGTATGCCAGTGAACATGGCCATACCTGAATGTTACCCTGATGTGCCGCTAGTGCTGACTCAACAATATCCAGTGGCAACACAGGGAAATATTCCTGCAAACCAAAAAACACAGTCAGAAAGCAAGGAAAGCAACATGGCAAAAGAGATGCACGCAGATACTATAAGAGTGGCACTAACCTGCAGTTCGCCAATTTTTGTGGAGAAGCCCGCATCCTGGTCATCGACGTAGGCAACCAACTCATTCACAGAGTCCATGTGACCGTACGTGGCCAGTCTTGCAACCGTATCTCCTACAATCAGTGGAGGAAACGCAGTAGCTGGCGGAGGCGGCAATGCTTTGTTTTTCAGCCCGGAATGCGCTGCAACTCTGAATGGGACTGGCACGGATGGCTTGAAGGTCAATGGAGTGAAAGATGCATTAGATTGACCAAGAACAAAGCCTTTCTGCATGGCAGCATCCCTGCCAGTGTTGCCATCTTTATTCACATTCCGGCCTAGATGCGGTGAGGCCGGCAGAGAGCGCGATGCAGTTGATGGCACTCGTATAACACGCTGCACAGCTTGCTCAGGTGTGGGAGAAGTCGGTGCACTGCATGGCAGAAGCTTTGTCATTATCACGCTGGTAGCTATGCTTTATGCTGGCAAGCAGCAGCTGCTACTGCCTGTACTTATGACAGCTGCCTGGTGCTCACTCCAAGTGTGTACTTGCATGGCAGCATGCAGAAGCAATGCAACTTCTCGATTACCTGAGTGAGGCGCTGTTGCCATCCAACACATGTTCTTGCATTGTGCTTGGTGTTGACGCATGCATCTTCAATAGGGTCTCAGAGGCCGCATGAACATCACCTCCATTGCGCGCGAGAGCGAGCGACACAGCAGACTGCGGAAGTGCTGGAAAAAACTCGGCCAGCTCCGCTACTGCGAGCACATGCGAGGATACTGATGAAGCGTCCTCCTTGCTTACATCTGCACACAACGGGAGAACTTGATGTTGTACATGCACACAGCAAATGCCTGGCAACAGTGCACAGTGCAACAGGCAGTACGTTGCTTACTGTATTGCACTGAATAAACGTATGCCGCTTTGAAGTTTGATGTACGTACCTTGTTGAGATGTAAGCGCGGGAACAGGAACAGGAGCAGGAGCAGGGCATTGTGGCAATGTTGTTTCGGGTCTTGCCTTATGGTGCATCTGTGACTCTGTCGTGGCATGCTTTGGGGCAACGTTTTGTAAGATGGCGATTACCAACTCTTCATCAATGACACCCTCCGGCCCAAGGAGCTCTCTGAGCGTTTCCATTGTGCCAGGGACATCCATGCTGCGCGCTTCAAGCACTGCACGGATTGTGTACGCGTCCAGCGGGTAGAAAGCAGACTCCAATGCCTGTGCCATTCGGAAAATTCAGCCCATGTACTGTGTATGTGCTTGGGACAGTGCTCAAGCTGGCATGCATGTTGCAAACAACATGTATTGAACAGCTGCTACTGCTGCGGCTGATGGCACCCGCTAGTGATGATGATCACCATGTCAAAGTGGACTGTCATGCACATACCATTACGAGCATCAGTAGCTCACCTGGCATACGCTATCAATAGCATCGTCGTCATCCACATGGCTCAGCTCCTGCTGCGCTTTGGCAACATTGTCATTGAGTTGTGTTTCGGGCCAGGCCGGCCACCAGTTGCGATGCTGGCTACTTTCACTGGGCAAGTCTGGGGGAGCATGTGTCAGCTCTTCAAGTGAAGAGCGCGCTGCGTTCATATCCCCACACGCGGACGCCAAGTTCTTCGCGATCACATCAGCTGGCACATCCGGGTACTCGTCCTCCAAGGTCAGGGCCGCCAACTGAAGGTCAAACTCTCTCCTGCATTATCAGCAGTTAAGCAACTTGCAGACTCTGCCAAGCCCAAAACCGCCACTACCAGGTCGCGAAGTGACGCAGACTGTTGGTGAGTGTGCGCGCAACCGTACACGCATAGACACAACACCAGCACCACCACTGAAACGTTAGCAGATGCATTTGTGCGCGCGCGCAGGCGTGTGTGTGCGCGGTCTGCATTACATGCTAGTGCTACCCGTCAACATCAACTTGCAGCAAGTGTAGCAAACTTTGCATGAGTGAGCTAGCAGTTGCGGTTGCCAAAGCTTGCCGCAGGTTATTGCAATGTAAGTGTGTTGCAGGACAGCAGCTGGCGCGGACAATACATGTTCAAAGAGAACATTATGCAGATGATATACAGGTGTCTACCGCTACCGGCAGCCTTCAGTCCAGTTGCTTAATACAGTCAATTGCTTGAGTCAGACCAGTATGTGCATGGTGTATGTAAAACAGAATTTAACTGCACTATCGTGTGCATGTTTTATGTCGCACATATGAGCAATGGTGAGTGTGATGGACAATGTGATGGACAGTTTAACTGCATGCTTGATGAAGATGTTTTTTATGGCTGTGCAGCAAAACAGTCAGTAGACATTATCTGCGACAGATAATTGCGTGTACTTTACGGCAAACCAATGTGTCAATGAACGCATTGCCGCATTTGTTTTGCAACCAATTGTTTTTGAACGCAGTGTACTCACTCCGCTGCTGCTGGATGAGCTGTGGAAGCGTCCATCCTTCGCAGCCGGTCAGCTGCCCTATGGTTTGGAGCTAGTAGCTCCTCTCCAACTCCGCAGAGAACGCTTGCACCCCTGTTACCCACAAGGTGGACGCAATCTCATTCATGGAGGGCACATGCAGCGAAGCTAACAATGCAACACTTGATAAAGGTGAAGCAGCAACTTATTCCTCAAGCAACGCAAGTAAGTAAACCCTTAACCAAGCACACAGCAAGGACACAGGCTCAACCTGCAGCTAGGCTCCTGTGGGCTACGCCGGGCTTGATGGCAAACGAAGTTCGTCCACGGCAACGCAGGCCAAAGCTCCACCAGGGCAAGGTTGTTAGCCCAGCCGTCCCCAACGACAGCCGCCGCCACCTCTGCCGCCACCTCTGCCGCCGTCTCTGCCAGCCAGGCAAGCTACTCTGCAGCTTTGCTGCAATCAAATGAGTCAGCTGGATGGCGCCATGCCAACGTGCGCATATCAGTTCAAGGTGCTTAGAATGCCAGCTGGCAGCTAGAGCGTGAGCGTGCGTTTGAGGCGGTAGTGGCGGCGCCTGCTGGTGGTGTATTCAGACGTGTCAGGTGTGCTTGACTGATCCCAGATTGAGAGTGCATGTGCCTGTGTGGTAAATGTATGGCTGAAAGAGCAGAGCAGCTGTGTGTTGTCCGTCTTAATGACTACGACAGCCAACCCTTTGGTGATTGTGGTTGTCGTGCTGAAAGCTGAGCTTGGGTTGGGTCTGTCGTGCTGTTATGTTCACGAAGCATGTTGCTATTTGATCGCAGCAGCAGCATTGCACTGCTGCTGCTGCGATCACTCCGTTAAATGGTTCTGGCTATCTTCATGATTCTTGCAAACTTGCTGCTGACAGACATTACTTCGTTTGTGCTTAGTTCACTACGCCAAGCATGGCTGGATTTGCAATACGGCAGCTTCCCTTAAGCTCTCACCGCACAAGGCTGAGGTTAGATGAACAACAGCACGTCAGACAGCCCTCGCATGCCCTCGCAAGGCGAGCAGCATGCTGCGCTTTGACTAGCGACAGTGCTTCTGCCAGCCTTAGCAGCAGAGAGTCTTCAACTTCCACTGTTGATGCTGCTTCCCTTTGCACGTGCCGGCGGTGTCGTCAGCAATACAACTCCCAAACCAACGGCCCGCAAGCTTGCAGGTGAGAGATGACAGTATCGCTATTCTGATTGGCTTCATGTCATGCGCATGCCCTGGCCTGTTTTGCTTCACTGTAACTCACGCCACCCAAGTGTTTCATGAACTTTACTTGTTTGCCTCTCGTGAGCGGTTGGAATGGTAGGCTTGTGTTTGCACTTGACGTGTGCGCACCAATGTTTACGCTCAAAGCTGTGCAGCATGGGACTGGCAAGTATGCAGTCGTTGTTTTAAGAGCTAACCTTGTGTTTTCCAAATACTCTCACTTTCAGGTATCACACTGAGCTGTTTACGGGTGGTGAGGCAACAAAGTATTTGGGGATCGAGGCCGGGATGGGCGAGAAGGGTCTGCGGCGGTTTTGGGACTGCTGTGGGGCTACCAGTGAGGATGTGGTGGGCTGTGCCACTGGCAGACACCTTGCCTATGGAGAGGAGGAGAGCTGACATATGATAAGGTGGGATAGCAGCCATACAGTAAGTATATATAGTATGTCTAGTGCTTGTAACCTAACACCATAATGCTAACGGTGTTAGTTCAGGCTATAATAGTTTCTAGTTTCTTTGTAATGAGATGCTTCATGGAGAACAAGCGGGGCTTGTGTGCTACTTCTACTGCTGTTTTGGTCATGATGAGAATGTATGTTGCCTTGACAACTTTGGTGCATGGTTTTGTGCAAGTCAGTACACACTTCTGAGAGAACAATGCAACCTGCATGTCCCGTTATACACTGCACATGCTTGAGTACACTGCTCTTATGCTATACCAACAGCAAGCAAGGCCAGTATCAATGCGGTCGCCAGTACAGCAAACAGACGGCTGCTTGCTGCATGCACGGTGGTTGCTGCATTACGGCACCAGCGGCAGTCGGAGCACTGAAAGCAAACATTGGTGCAATCCTGTCAAGCGTAAGCGCAAAGAGCGTTGGTGAGAGCATACAGAAGGCACTGAAGGTACACGTTGCCTTTCAGTGGTGTTGCTGTTCCATTGATGATGGCATTACACGCAGTCCTGACCCAGAATCTGACCCAACCAACTGAGCCCGCGAAGTAAGACATACACAGGACAGGACATACCTGTTGAGTGCATTCGGGAAAGGCGTTGCATATGTCCACAGGATCTGCCTTCTTCTGTTTAGTTTTGGGGTCCACCAGTTTCTGTTTGCACCTTTCCATTTTCTGGCAGAGGCTCCTGTTGTGCATAAGAAGTTGCAGGATAACTTGCATGTGATGGCACATGCGGAAGTCATCAATTGTGTGTGTAGTCATGATTGCCTGCAGGGTGGTGCAGGAAAGAACGCATCAACATAGTTCCATCCGGCCTCGCACGGGCCAATGGCCTCCTGGGCAGTCATGTAGCACTGCACAGGCAAAGGTGTTTGCATCATGATTGTACGTGTGCGCAGTTTGGGGCAATCGCTCTTACCATGAAGTAGGCGCACTCCTCCATGGTGATTGAGGTGAAGCACTTCTGCTCTTTGCCAGTGAACATGTCCAGCTGTGTCCAAGCATAATACCCAGATGAGTTATACAACTTACATGTATAACACAGTAACACCGAGCAATATGCATTGGATAGGCGTGATAGCTAGCACCAACCGCATGGCAATTGGCAACAATGTCAATGCAGCGCTGCCTTGCCGTGCGCTCCACATCCTTTGGCTGCCTGACACCAACCAAAGCATGCGCATTGTCACGCGCATACAAAGCTAGCTGTTGAGACTCATCACTTACCACCACATCTCAAGCCCGTTTAGCACCTGCATTCGTTACCAGAGTGGTGTTATTCAGTTCGAGACTGATGATTTTCCACAAGTGCACTCTGCGCGAACCACTGGTACACTCTTACAGGACAGAAGCTGGCATTGAAGATAGGGACGCAGGCAGTAGCGGGCCTAGTATTGCCAAGGACACCCGCAATTACCACAACAACAGCAAGGAGGTTACCCCCGCCTAGCTGCATCCTCGCCTGGGCTTCAAGTTGCAGACGATGGTCTTCGGCACAGGGTGTGGTACAAACCGCATGCCAGTGTTGTTCATGTTCCACCATGCCCCCTCTTGGCCAGGTGGAGAGCTTATTTCCAGTATGGTTCAGGGCTGAATTCAGTTGTGCACACACACTGATGGGACCTATCCTGTTGCTCATCGTGCAGACCTCGGAGATGACAAACTTCACAGCTGTGCACAGGAGTTTGCAATTACCGAGGCTTGGGAGTACTGTTATGCCACTGGCAGCAGCTGCACAGAATCCGCTTTTGGAGTTTCCGAATCCAATAATATCTTGAAGAATTGAGCAGTGTCAAAGTACCAGCCTTTTATAGCTATCTGACCAATAGAAGTTGAATTGGGTAGCAGATCAGATGTAATTGTTCCTTTGTATACCCTATGCTGTACTGCCAATAATTATCCATGTTCAAGTCGTGGTGGGTGCATTCCTTAGTAGTTTCGCCACATACCTTTCAAAACTGTGTGACCGTGTGCTAAAAGATCAAGAGATCAGCAGAGACAACCGAACATTGTGCGTGTGTACCATGCTGTACTACGCTCAGACTGGTTGGTCAGCTCAAACGTATGACTCATGCAATGGGCATGGTTAACACCTGCAGGATTGACTTGGCTAAGCAAACAGCTGCAAAGCGCATGAGTTGACCAGTGCATTGATAGCTAGGCAAGCGAGTGGAGGAGGAAGCGGCACAACACAAACACATCACGACACGTGCACAACATATGTGACAACGGCAGCAAACTGGTAAGCAATACAATTCAGGCATAACCCTACTTTCGTTTCTGCTACTCTCCAACTAACGCGAGCACATCTACACACAAACAAACAACCTCCGCAAACTAGCACGCCAAAACCGGCAAATGCGCCTCTACACCTACAAACATCTACACATGACAGACATACACACACGCGCACTTACACTGTGCTCCACATCTACCACTCCCACTCATTTTTCTAATGCCCGCTGAAGTTGCTGAAAGCCACCTGCGAGATGTGCTGAACAGCCTGACTTGTTGCTGCCACCCCAACAGGGACTGCCGTCATCCCCGCAACACCGAAGGCTATATCCGCATTGATGTTATAGTCTGCCACCCAGGTTCTGCCATCGCGAGAAGCTGAAACTGTCACAGTCGTCGTGGAGATCGACACGCGAACCCACGCGGGGAACACGAGTGGGGTGGTGGAGGAAGAGGTGATGTCCACGCTGTTGCCGGTGGCGGAAGTGCGGTAGGTTAGACCCACGCGACCACCGGAGGTGACGTAAGCAAACACCGAGGGCGGGTTGGTCTTGACGGGGTAGCCGGTACGACGAACCATGACACCCGCGCGACAGCTGCGATAGAGAAGGTGTGAGTGTTGAACTGGTTTGACGTGCAGAGATGCGCATTTTAGGTAACAAGTTACTGCTAGCTGCCTGCAGAATGCAATCAACTGTGCAAGTGTGTAGCAAACGTTTGTGAAGAGACAAGCCACGCAAGTGATGCAATGCATGCGTACTCGGTGCTGTCTTGGCACTTGATGGAGACAATGCGGACGGTGAGCTGCAGCGTGGCTGCCTGCGGCACATTTTGCAGCGTGTACACGAAGCCGCAACCATCCTCAACACCACCCACGCCCGGACCGGCCGCAGTCATAGTTGTCACGGCCGAGTTGGAGTTGTACCACACTCCCACTGCAAAGCCACACACACACACTCGGTGAGTACCAGTGAGATGGTACTGACACTGATACACAACATATCGACCATCACGTGGACTTACTGCCAAGTACTCCTCTGACGTTGTAGTTGCTGATCTGCACGAATTTGTACGGGGCCGGGAGGGAGCCGTAAGACCCACCCGATGGCGTGTTGATGGAGAAGTAGGCGGTGACGGGGTAGTCTGCCTGGAACGGGACGACAAAGGAGTGGAGCAAACCGCCGGAATCACTCCAACCAACGAGCTTGTAGGGGATGCCAGAGTCGTAGGAAGATGTCGCAGAGACCTGAGAGGAGGTGTGTGTGTGTGTGTGTGTGTGTGTGTGTGTGTGTGTGTGTGTGTGTGTGTGTGCGCGCATGCGCGTGTGCGTGTGGGTGTGGGTGTGTCTGCGCATGCACACGTGCATGCGCATATGTGCATGTTGCTGTTGTCTTTGTGTGCGTGCGCGTATCTGCAAGCAACCATGTTGAGAGCAAAAAGCCACCCAAACTCGTCCACAAACTGCGCATCACCCACCTGTGCTCTGTATCCCGGTTTGGTTGCCACCGCCGCAGTTGCAAAGTAGTATGTCCCGTTGATGGCGACGATCCCGTGATCGATGGGGAACGACAGCACCTGCAGCCTGACCGTCGACACGGGCGGCGGCGGCGGCGGGGGTGAGGGAGGAGGTGGGGGAGGAGAGGGAGGAGGAGGAGAGGGGGAGGGAGGAGGGGGAGGAGGGGGAGAGTGGGGAGGAGGAGGCTGGAGGGCGGGACAGGGCTGAGGGTTGCGTGGTGGCGTGCCTGAGAAAGGAGGAAGAGTGAGATTGGTTGGTTATCAGACAGACATGGCAGCATAGGTGTCAAAGCTGGACACATGCGCACACGCACACGTACGTGCATGCACACTCAGAAGCCCACATGCACGCGCACATGCGCGCGAGAAGCATGTAGACGCATACACATACCCACACATGCGCGCGTACAAGCACACATGCACACACACACACAGTACGCGTACCAAAGAACATCACGACGACATCCGCCTGCACCATGTTGATCGCATACGTGTACGTGCCGATGTCATACTGCGTCGATCTAACCGTCTCCACTGTCAGGTCCCCAACCGGACACCCGTCCGTCGTATCATCATAGGTCTGTCCTGCATACGTTATGGTGGACTTCCTGTACACGTTGTCGCATCGCAGCCGCTTGAATGTTGCGGAACCTTTGGTCACAGGCATCTGCAAAGCCACTTGGAAAGGCGTGCGCTTGTAGGCTGGTGTGGTTGTCAACTCTCTGTTGATGAGGACGATGCGGAAAGAGTTGTCGGGACGATACACCATGAAGGCAGAGAGGACTATCGGGTCTGTGCCGGTGATGTTGATGCGAGACACCTTTGAAGATTCGCCCAAAGCCTCAGCAACAACGAGCATAGCTGCATGAGAATGACATAGTGAGTGGGTGTGGTAGGTATTTCATGTTGGCGGTGGTAGTTGTGGTGTTGTGCTCACAGTAATAGGTGTTCTTCAGCCACCACTTCTGGCGGTAACCATAACCATCAGCATCGTAGGTGACGCTGCCGAGGGGTTCAAACTGCGAATAGCACATACATGTAAGAACACGTGTCTGCAACTGCATACACGCATATGTGTGCATGCGTGTGCAAGTTATCATATTCGCAAGCAACACGTACTGGCGTGTATGATGCCGTGCTGGTCGTCATGCACACCGCGGTGAAACCCGCCGCAGCCGTCTGCATCATGTACTGAATCTCGTGCAGCGTCGCCCTGTGTCACATCAACTCATCAGCAAGGCAAGAACACCATTGTCGTGTTATGTTACCTGCGCATGCACACATATGCGTGTGACACAAGTTGTAAGCTTACGCGTAAGTGTCTGCGACGCCGGCCACGCCTCCGCACGAGCTCGACGCATGTTCCGTGAGCATAACCTCCTTCTTGAGCGACGACGCCAGTTTCAGGAAGGGGATGAGTGAGGACGGGAACACCGTCGAGTTGAGCACACCGGGAACGGTGTACCCCTGGTTCTGAGCCACGCAGTTCGGGAAACTGTAATGGTGCCAGGAGAAGGCATTCGTGCTGTAAAAGGGGGAGGACTCGTTCATGTACTTCTGGAAGAAATCCTGATGGGATGGGAATTGTGGTTGGTTTATTTGGCTGATTTGCTGGACCAGTTTGTGCATGGGCGCACATACAGTCAAATGCGTACGCGCACACGCAAGTGATTTTCTTATCGTACCGTGATGTTTGGCAGCCATGGGAATTTAAACGTGTACTGCACGAGCAAAGGCCACAGTCAGTTTTGTGCCAACAGCACTAACAAAGTTAAACAGGCATAGGACGCGGAGCAACGATAACAAACGTGATGAAGGAGCTTACTGTGATTGCTCCCCCAATCCTGCACAAGAAAGAAGCCACGGGTGAGTGTGACACATATGTGTGTTTGCGATGAGAGGCCAAACAGCGGACAACTGACAGTATGTACATAAATAAACTGTTGCTTACCATGGGTCTGTCCTGAGTCCGGTTCGGTCCCGCACAATCTGCTTGCCCCACTCTCGAGCAAAGTACTCATACACCTTCTCAAAGCCATAATACCCCCTGCATGAACGAGTATCAGACATTCATACACCTATTCCACGAATAAGTATGAATGCAAGAACTAATACAGCTGATACAGCTGTATCAGTATCAGCTGATACTGATACAGCTGATGCATCTGTAGCAACAACAACACCGCACACACTCACCATGGTGTGTTTGGGTAGTCCCCCACAGCGTTGGCCACATAGGGTATCTGCGACGCGGTGATGTTGCGGCGGCCGCCGTTGGTGATCACCATCGCGGGCTTGAGCGCGTCCGGCTCATTCGCCTGCTCCACGCCACGGATCGCAGCAGTACCCGTCGCGCGCGTGAGATACTGCAAGCAGATTTTCAGGTTGGTGTTGATGATGGTGATGGTGTTGTTGTGAGTGCGCATGCTACACACATACACACGTGAGTACCTTGAGGAAGGTTGTGTTGAGGGTTTTGGGGTCATTGTCGCTGGCCCACCCGAGCACGGGAATGATCTTCATGCCGAGCTCCCGATAGAGTCTACCCATCAACTGAGCCGCACATACACACATGGAGGTAAGGCTGCATGGTCATGTGCCACCTATGCAAAGACGCCATCACAAGGACACTATGCAGTCTCTCTTACAGAGATAAACTCCAGCGAGGCTGTGTTGAAGTCGCTGGAATTCGTCTTGGCTTGAGTCTCATCAAAGGTGACGCCGAAGCCGCTGTTGACGCGCATGGTCAAACCATTACCGAGATCAATCAGATTCTTCAACGCTTGATAGAAAACAGGATCTGCAAGCATGCAAGATATACATCAGTGCTGTACACATCAGAGCGTATCGTGGCACACGCCCATGCACACACGTATGCTCATGCGCACACACAGACACATAGGCGCAAGCACACACATACTCACACACTCTCTCCCCATCTCCATCATCATCACCACCTTGTACTTCTTCTTGCTCTTACCTACAGGACCAGCAGCGAGGTTGAGGCCGAGGCCGGCATACATCTGCACGTCATCGAGATGGATTGAGAGACACGTGAAGCCGTCGCTCGCATACGGCACCGTGGGATCACTTGTGAGATTCACCGTCACATTGGTCACCTGCAGCGACATACCCTCATCACGACCTGCTTCAATGGAACCACCATATGGCAGCTATATGCACAACTCACCACTAGTGCAGACGCGCTGTGTAGGAGAGAGCAGCAGCAGAGAACCAATAGGAAGGAGAGCAGGCGAGGAGGCGCCATGTTGGGTGGCTACGTGGGTGTTTGTACACAGAAAAACTGGTGTGGCAGATAGCTTACTGATACCTACTCACTGAACTCGTTGGCAGCCTGGGAAGGCTTAAGATAACTCTCTGCACAACAAAGGGAGAACTGCTTGTTTGCAACTCATACCATCTAGGCAAATCATCCCACAGCAAGATGAACAGGGAGAGATCATGCATGAAGTTGACAAGCACGGACGAACAAGGTACCAAATGAGCACAGATGCATGGTATGCGGTACATGCATCAGATGATAGGCAGTCAAGAAACAATGCTGGCTCTGAGTGTCTGTTCACTCACCGCACTTGCATGTCTGCAAGAGGACGTCTTGCTTGCAACCCCTCACGAGGTATGGGGAAGAGAGAATGACGTTGAGTCTCTCTGTCTTGCTTCCGTGCTTAAGAGCTGTCAAGTTGCTGAAGCTTACTAGCCAAGCTACCCTTGCTAGAGATAGGTCTTGTCTATGCTTAGGGGGTGTTAAGTCTCGTCAATAAGTACCTACTTGCAGGCTTGCAGGCTTCTCAAGCGCCTGAAAGTCGAAGTGGTTGAGATTAGGGAGAGACACGAAGACTGGGAGAGAATAGTGACACGCCTTACGCGGCCTATCGTTCTAACTCAATTATGATAGCGCCTATCCACAATGATGGAGTTGATGACGACAACACGAGGAAGTACCTGCGCACCAAGCTGCCTGCGGCGGCGGCAGTGGCGGCGGCGGCAGCAGAGGTGGCGTTGGCCGACTAGCTAAGTGGCACGCTGTAAAGTTCAGTAGCAAACTGGAGCCGATATGATTGAAGCCTGCCTGCCTAGGTGAAGGTGGCTTGCATCATGCAAGTTGCATGAACCATGGTGCATAATGCAAGTCAAGGCCAAGTTTACCCTTGCATGAGACCTTCTCACGCACTCTCTTGCCCTCTCACGCTACCCTTTTTGCTCGGTCACGACATGCCTAAACCTCTGTGTGCCAGCCACAGCTATCTGCCCACACACGTGCACAAGAAGACAAAGTCTATCATGAGTAAGGACGGGTGGGCTTCGTATAGAGCGCTAGGCTTGTACGTGCACCACACACGCTTCAGGATAGGCCCCTAGGCATAGAAGTTTGCATGCAATATCCGGTGCATGATGCATAAGTTCGTACTGGGTTGCAGTGCTTCCAGTTGTTGGTCTGCACTGTGTCGGTGTTGAGTAGGGCTTCATGTCTGACTTATTCACCGCACTGATGAGCAATGTTCGCTGGCTGCGTGTGGCTCTTTGAGGCTAAAAGGGTTGGACTGAGTCACACCGCTGTGACCGATGCACTGATGCACCGATGCACAGCGACGCACGCAACGTGTGCATCTGTATCCGTATCTGCCGCGCGCCGCAAAGGACTTCTTCAAAGTTGCCGCGCGCCTGTAGTATAGCTTGTCGGTATCGTTCGGCGTGGCCACGCTGCCCTATCGCGGCGGCTCAGCGCGCGCATCGTCCCTAAGCCAGATTTTTAACGTAAGACATCTATTATCTCGCTGAGCAGCGTACTTTGCCATTGTACAATGTAAGCGCGCGGACGACCAAGTCCCGTCTAGAACTCAATACCGGAGCCGTCCATATGCGCTGTTGGTATGCATCGCGTTGAGTTTCAAGCACTTGCTGACGGAATCACTTGGTAAGGCGTCATGTGGTAGGAGTTGCATAATGCAACTTGCATCCTGCAGCATTTTTTCAAGCGACCGAAGAGGCTCGCCACATTGACAGCAAAGGCGGTGTAGTACCGCCGATTGTGCCGATCTACAGGCGCCGTACCCAAGTCAAGGGTGATCCTCCGAGACAGCTTGTCCCTCATGACAATCACCAAGCGTCGCTATCGCAGGCGATACCCGACTAGACGTTGTCAGATGGCCGGTAGCTGCGGCGGACGGCGTGCGCGATAGACGAAATTGCGGCGCCAAAGTTACTCCTTCCTTACTTATGCAGTGTAAGTAAAGACGGTTTATACATGTCATTTCAGAGTTACAGCTGTTCTGTAGAGCGACCGATCTGAGAGGGTTAAGCATGTCGTGTCATCAGGTTGAGTTGTAGTTGCACAACTTTCCGCAGAAATATAATAAAAAGGCGCTTTTAGACGTAGTTTATGTTATGGAGCAGATCAACATAACGAACTGCTCCCATACGACGCGAAGGATATATGACGTCTGGTTACTACACTGCACTGAAGTAGGGCTAAAATGTGCAAAATGTGTTAGTTACGCGCGCTTCGCGCGTAACGAAATAGTTGAAACAGGCCATGGCGGCATAGGAAGCAAAATTATCACAAGAGATTAAATCCAAGACAAAACTACAATTAAAACTAAAACTAAATAAGATTGTCGTGAATATACGTATTAATTTTGTCTGTTTTTTCTGTTCTGGGCACGGTAGCCTTTAACTTCAGGTCTCAGTTGAAGTTGAGACGATACGTTCATCAAGAAATTTGTCCAGTGGCGGTGCCTGTCAACCAAGGCGTCGAGCTGTCTCAATGCGTCGCTTCATGAGTCATGAACGAATCGTGTTCTTTGCGGCATAAGTGATGCACAAGCACTGCTTGTCAAGCAGGCAAGCTGATTGTCATCGGCTGACAGTCCCGTGCAGCGCAGGTCCTCAACGCCACTTCTGAGGTCGGATAAGGCCAGCAGATCTCATGACAAGTTGGCCACACATTATGTTGCGAGCAGAATAGGCAAAATATATCATAAAGTTCACTGTCACCATCAATTGCTGATATGGCTGCTTACCACTTAACAAAATGGAAGCATTGCCTAGCGAGTTGGCGACGGAGATTTATGGTATGCACATGCTTGCCTTGCATTGCGTGTGCACGTACACATGCATGAACATGTTCCTCACAGCTGAGCCCATTATGAGTAGTTACGATGTTTTTATCAAAAGGGGAGGGTGTTTGAGTTGATGTGTGCGTGTAATTATACATGTGTGTGCGTGCGTGCGTGCGTGCACGCGCGCGTGTCCGTGTGAAAGTAACTTCGTGCGCGTGCATGCGCGTATGTGCACACAAGTGCCGAGCCCATTATGGGTAGTTATGATGTATTTGTTGAAAGGGGAGGGTGTTTGAGTTGATGTGTGCGTGTATTTACGTGTGTGTGTGTGCGTGCGTGCGTGCAGGCGAGCGTGTGCAAGTATCAAATGCGTGTGAAAGCAACTTCGTGCGCGTGCATGCGCGTATGTGCACATAGGTGCCTGCGTGTGTAGGCAAAGTAGTAAAGATTGCATAAGCATGCATAATGCATATGTGTCATGTACATGGTTATGGGACATGCATAAATGGCATGTGGCTTTCCCTATGGCTGCAACTTTTGCTGCATAGCCTAGTGATTATTACTGCAAATGTTATAATATGCAACCGTGTCACACCTGCACGTGATGCGCACTACGTNAGCGAGCGAGAGAGAGCGAGAGAGAGCGAGCGAGAGAGAGAGAGAGAGAGAGAGAGAGAGAGAGAGAGAGAGAGAGAGAGAGAGAGAGAGAGAGAGAGAGAGAGAGAGAGAGAGAGAGAGAGAGAGAGAGAGAGAGAGAGAGAGAGAGAGAGAGAGAGAGAGAGAGAGAGAGAGAGAGAGAGAGAGAGAGAGAGAGAGAGAGAGAGAGAGAGAGAGAGAGAGAGAGAGAGAGAGAGAGAGAGAGAGAGAGAGAGAGAGAGAGAGAGAGAGAGAGAGAGAGAGAGAGAGAGAGAGAGAGAGAGAGAGAGAGAGAGAGAGAGAGAGAGAGAGAGAGAGAGAGAGAGAGAGAGAGAGAGAGAGAGAGAGAGAGAGAGAGAGAGAGAGAGAGAGAGAGAGAGAGAGAGAGAGCGAGCGCATTAATACACCCATAATTGTCGCCACAGGAAGCAACAAATCAGTCGCAAGCATATTGCATACTGTGCGACAGAAGCACAATAGCACTGCTATTGTGCTACTGTAGCATGACCTATTCCCACTTAGCCCCACCTCCACTTGCGTGTGTGCAAGCGTGTGCAAGTGCATGCATGTGTGTGCTCTGTATGCTATGTCGCTTGTCACATGTTGTCGTCCAGGCCGAGCACGAACATCATTGTACTGTTGCAATTTCCACATGTGGTAAACAATGCATACATGATAATGTTTATGCATCCACAAGATTTTTGTTTTGCTGTCAATGTGAGGCATGTTCATAAAGTATGCTTGGTGAGTGTTGGTCACGAATGACATATCATGGGTTGCACTGATATATCAGTTTGGATTACAACAGGTATGCCTTGTCACATATCACATTGTACAAGTGTAAGCGTTGCAAAGGCGGAGCAACTTGTTACAATCGTGCAACCCCGTATGACGCTTGGCTAGCCACCTTCTACGGTTTTTATGAGAAACGCTTGATGCGCGACAACATCCCCCAACTGACCGTAACGCCCGCCCTCGCCAAAGTGGCCGGCATCATTGCTCACATCCACGAGCACGGGCGGGCTTTTCGTGCCGTTCCTTATGGCCGCGCGCAACAGTTCTGCCCACTTCAGCGCTTGCCAGTATCCCACCCTGATGCATGTGTTAAATGAGACCGAATACTAGCTAGCGAAACCACGCCACACGAGCGTGTCACAATTTACTGTCCACGCAATCCTTGAAGCGCACCACGAGCACTGTGAGAACCTTTAGGCGTGTGCATTGCATGCTCACGCGTGGAGACCCTCACATGCGGATGCACACACACACATGTGCGCAGGTGCGTGCACAAGGATATAAACACACTTGCGCTCACGCCCACGCACAGGTGCAGATGCACACATACGGGCGTACAGACACACAGGCGCCCGCATATAGGCGGTGATCTCTGTCTCACACACATGCGCGCACACATAACACAGATCCCCCGCCCCCTCTTCTGACACCCACATATAGCAAAGCGACACAACATGACGTGCTCACCTCGTGTCATTGAGGGAGGTGGTGATGAGGGTGGCGGGGTAGTTCTTCCCCTTTTGGACGTTGTTGCAGGGGCAGTATGCGGCGATGGCGGCGCGGTCGAGCGCATCGCTGGCGGGGTCTCCCCACTCGTCGTACTCGTGCTGCGTCAACGGGAGAGACGGCCGGGACATCGTCTCCAACACGTCGACGAAGGGGACCTGAGAGAAGGTACCACGTCGCACCGTCAGGATACGCCACACTTTACACAAGATCTCACAATTCAATGACAACGCCACAGTCAAGACAAGACACGCATGCACACCCACCCACCCACCCACCCACCCACACCCACACCTTTGCCACCACCGCCCTGAACCTCTCCGGCCTTTCATTCACCGCCCCCCCGACCACGATCCCTCCAGCGCTGCTTCCGCACGCCGCCAGTCGCTTTGGATGACACACTCCGCGCGCGATGAGAGACTCCGCGCACGCGAGGAAGTCGTGGATGGATGTTGATTTGTTGTGACGGCGACCGGATGCGTGCCAGCGACGGCCCGACTCACCGCCACCGCTGAGGAGAGGGAGAGGTGAGTGGGGGTGGGGGTGGGGGTGGGGGTATTGTGTACAGTGTGTGATCATGCTGTGATGTTGTTGTGAGTACCGCACGTGTGCGAGGGCGATGACCCAGCCGCGGTCCAGGAGCGGGAGGGCGTCGGCGTCAAAGGAGGCTTCCAAGCACTGATGCAGTGGTGAAGACAATGTAAGCATCATCACGAGTGCATGCTCACGCCATCGGTTGTTGATAACGCCAGTGCATGCTGTGAAAGCCGCGAGGCACAGGGGGTGACAGTGGAGTGTATGCAGTGCATCTTCAACTAGTGTAGAGTCTCATGCACTGGTACCTTGCCATACGCACCATAGACGTGCAGCAGCAGAGGCGCTGTGCCATTAAGAAGAGTACTGCCAAACAACAGCGTGTCCGCGACTCATTAAGCAACAATTGCAATCTGCAGGCAATGTCACACACACAGACACACGCATGCACGCACATGTACACGCACACGCACACACACACGCACGCACGAGCCCACGCACAATTGATGGCTCCTATGCACGTACACACAAACCTGCGTTTCCTCGTCACTGTTATCGGCACGCTAGTCCCGTCCGCCGCTCGCGCATGCGTGCGCTCGGTCACATAATCCTCTACATTATGGCCGGGCACCTCCTCACGTCCGACAGCTTTCAGCTCGCCGGCACGCATGTCGTAGTCGTAATACACTGTCGGGGTCTGCATGAAAGAGGAAGATTGAACGTTGTTGCTGAGGGCAATGACATTGTAGCTGGTGGTGAACGTACTGTTGGCGTGGACACGTTCAGACGCAAAGTTGTGGCGTTGAAGTCGGCGTTGGCGCCGGAAGATACCGCGCAGACCTCGTGTGGTAAGTCCACATAGCGAATATCACCTGCAACATACGTTGCACTCGCATCACACACGCGCACGCGCACATGTGCACGTGTGCACACATGCACACGTGCACATGGACAAGATGCGCACACGAGTACACGCACGCGCAACACCCAGGTGCATAAGTCCCCTGCACACGCACTCACGTCACAAACACCAACCTCTGCTACACAACTCACCTACAACCTGTCTCCCTTCCCCCACCTCCACCACCCCCACTTTCGGCACGCCCTCCTCCCTCACATACACCACAACCCACTTCTCAAACATGTCCATGTCCTCGAGGGCCACGCCAGGCCGTTCGGGCACAAAGTCGCGCCACGCGTCGATGGACGGGTTTGTGATATCGCACTGTGAGATCTTGAAATCGACAGCCCCGTGCGCATTGGTGAGGATGTAGAGGGTGTCGTGGTGGTGCTCGACGTAGTACTCGAGGTTGGGTTGCCTAGCCTGCCACGCGCTGCGTGAAGTCAAGGGTGTGTAACTGGTGGATGTGGACGATGGGCATGCGCATGATGGACGGCTGTATGCATGTGTGCACATGCAAAAGACTGTGCATGCTTGCATGCTTCTGCCTGCCGCACAGACACGTGCGCTTGCACATAGACGCGCTTGCGTGTGTATGTGTGCGTGACACGTACACCTGCCAGCACGTGTGTGAGTGCGCACGCATGCATGTCCACGTGTCCATGTGGGTGCCCGCGCGCTCGCGTATGTTCGTGCATGTACGTGCATGCACGCATGATGCATCCACAGCAACGTGTGTGCAGCTGACTGAAAAAGACAAGTACCTGCACCAGCCACGGTTCAGAGAACGGTCTGCGCGCATCCAGCAGATGCACCTGCACCAAGTACAACACACAATCACACATCAACTCTCACCTCAATATGAGACCACCACCCGACAGTCACGACTACACCACTACTTGCGGCTTGCCTCAGACGACGTCTTTGAGTTGGAGTTGAGTGTCGTGATCGCCCAGTCCTTGCTCCTGCTCACGTCAACAAACCGCGCCGGATCGCGCTCGGTGAGAAGGATCGGGTCGTCGTGCTGTGCACTTCCTACGCACAAGTGCGAGTTTGACCGATGTGTTGGCATGCCGATGTACATGCCTGTACAGATGCAGACGTACATGTTCACTGATGCACGAAGTATATAGCTCTTGACACACATATACACGCACAGGAAACACACGCGCGCGTGCTAACGCAGGCACGTCCATGTGTCTGCATGTGCGCATGTATGTGCTCACACAGCGCGCTGTACACATGTGTACAGCAACCACGTATTGTTGTACCAATTGTTCGTGCCCGCACCCTCCACGGCCGGTTGTGTTCCTCATCCGGCTCAGTGTACAGCAACGCAGCCCCGTCACAACTCGCACCGTCCGCGGCGCTCCACTCGATACCGACCACGTTGCGAACCACGTCAACACACCTACCTGCATCCGTGGGTTGAATCCAAGCATGGGATGATGCGATTTTTATTGCTGTGCGCGTGCGCGTGCGCGCGTGCGCGTGTGTGCGCGTGCATGTGTGCGTGTTTCTGTGTACGTGTGTGACTGTGCTTTGTACCGCCATCAGCGGTGTCGATGATGTGGGCATCGAAACGCTCGTCCCCGCTTGAGTCGAGCGTATACGCCACCAATCGATGATCGCGCGAGACTGCCACCGCCCCAATATGCGTATACCCTATCCCACAAGAGAGACACATATCCACACTTGCACGTAATGCACGCCAGAGACACTGACAGATGTCAGTGCGTGTACTTGCCGTGTTCGTCAGCGAGGCGGTTCTGGTCAATGAGCACTTGCTCCGTGTTGTTGTTGTTTTTGTTGTGTCCTCCCGCGCGCGTGCGGCAGTAGAGAGGGAAGTCTGCGCCCGCTGGAAGGCGAGTGTAATACTGCCACCCGCTCCAGCTGACAATAAGAGGTGTTCTGTTAGATGCTGGAGATAGGAAAGGAAAGTGTAGTGCGGGGTTGTGTGCTGTCGTTGTGTACCTTTCGGGTGGAGTGGTGTCGTCCGCGGTTGGGATGCGGGCCAGAAGCTCCCTGTGCAAGCTGCACATGCAGCGATGAGGGATTCTAGCGAGTATGGGGGTGCAAACGCAAAAGCAGGTGGACTTGTGAGCACAGGTTTGCAGTGCCCCGGCATGACGTGTGGATGCGCATGGGATTGTGTATGCATGCGTATGCGCGTGCGCACAAGTATGTGCACGAGCATGTGTCTGCACGCGTGTGCACACGCATGTGTGAGTGCATAAGTGCGCGCCTACATGTGCGCATACGTGTGCGTGTGTACTCGTATGGGCCGGACTCACAATGCGTGTAGTGGAATTGACCAACCTTACCTTTGCTGCAGTGGGATGGTGTCGGCCATCCACGCGTCATAGCGTGCGCGCTCTTGAGCTATGTGCGCCTGAACCTACTCTTACAAAACCCTCAGCACACACACGCATGCACACACACATGTAAACGAACGTTTACAGATACACCCAAACCCACACACACACACACAGATTTCCACCTTGGGACTGTTGACATCTTCTAGCCAGGCATAAGACTGCTCATCCGCCACCAACCTTCTCCCTCCCCGCCCTCCTCCTCCTCCTCGTCCTCCTGCCGCAGCTCCAAAGCGCCTCCTCGCAACCCATCCCGCCGCCCTCCTCGCCAACCCCACCATCCACAACGACGCCGCCTCGCGCCCAGTGTTGACTACGGCGTGCGCATTGCATTGCGGTGCGGCGGCGGCGGTGCGCAAGGAGGTGGTGGAGGAGGAGGAGGAGGAGGAGGAGGAGGAGGGGGAGGAGAAGAGGGGATGGATCTGAAGGGGCAGCAGATGGCGGAGTCGCTGCAGCATTACATCATCATGCTGTTCACGGTGTGCAATGCATGCAAACTCTGGCGGTCCTCATTGTAATGTCTCGGTGGACGACCATGAATACCTTTCACGTGTGCATATGTGCTCTGACTTGGGGCACATTGTGCTTGATGTGTAACAGAATGCATGCGCAGGTGCTGAGTTTTGCTGCGGGTTACGTGCTGCAGTCGTTCAAGCAGATGATGGCCGTCTACGCCACAGGCGTCATCGCCGCTCTCCTGGTGAGGGATAAGTAGCAGCCTTGTGTTAATGTGATATGACGGTGATGATGGATCTCACATCGCTCATCAGTCTCTTCATCAGGATGCCAGTTGGGATGAGAGAATGTTTCATTGCATTTGCACAACATGCACACTATTGTTTGACTGTTTGTCTCCACCGATGGTTGCACACAAACAGCTATAGATTGCGTACTTGACATGCAGTAGCAGATGAAGCACATCAAGCTATGCACATCCTTTGCTCACAATTTTTCTGTACACGCACGATTCCAACTCTCTTTCCGCACCCTCTTCCCACGCACACATACACAACAACAAACTTCCCGCATGCCCAACCCCCTCCCCTTACACACCATCCCTCACCCCCCCAGGTGACCGTCCCCGACTGGCCCTTTTTCAACCGCCACCCACTCAAGTTCCTCCCACCTCAAGACGCAACCACAACAACACTATCGGTGGACGAGACGCATCAACGACAGGGGGAAGGGGCGGCGGTTGCCGGGGGAGAGGGAGGAGGCGAGGGAGGGGTGAGGGGGAGGAAAGGCGCGGGGAAGAGCAGGAGACGGTAGTCGAAGTTCTGGTATGGACTTGTTGATAAGTTGTTTGTACGATGTTGGTATGCTGGACATTGTCGAGTATAGTGCAGTCAACAATTGAGTAGTGTTGGGTTGTTACTTCGTTGGTTGAGTAAGTGAGAAGGTGTTCGTTTGGTGACTTGTGATTAGAGAGAGGAGTTGTTGAAGTTGGTCGGTTCAGCAGGTGCACTGTTGGTTCATCAACCTGATAGTCTGATGTCAGTGATGATGATGATGTAAGTCACCTTCTTGTTGTTGTGGCACAACAGAAAGAGTCATGGTTGACAGTGTTGTTGCATGACAGGGGTTTGTTCCTTCAGTTCACTTGTTGGGAACCGTTGCATCAACTTGTTAAAAAAGGAATGTACAGGCGCTGAGTTCCACAATCAGCAAACGTAGCAACCATGCATTCTAAGCTACAGCGAGCACGTCATGCTTCCATCATTCAACAGCGGACTCGTCAGCACCTCTTCGGCCGACGGCCTCTGCGTCGGGTCCGGATGCATCATATCCTGCGCAGACAGATACATGAGGCGATTTACTTGTAGAACTTTAGTATATACATACAAGGGATTGCAGTTCCTTTGCTTGCTTGCCTTCAACAGTTGTTGGAATGGTTGCGACATTCCCGGCAGTGGCGACAGCGACCCTCTCCTTAGAGACTGCAGACAGACAAGTGTTGTTGAAAAGCATGCTAACAAATGCCTGTTTGTTCACGATGAGATACACACCTACTTGTGTTTTGCTCACTGCGACTGCGTGTCACGGACAGACCAACAAGACAGTTAGAACATGACTGACTGTGCGCATGGGTACATGTTTGCATGCATGCACGCATGCAGTAACTGCATACTAACTATAATTATGCACTGCACTACTGTAGACCAACACACCATCACCCACCTGGAATGTAGGGCCGTCTTTGGGTAGTGGCGTGCGTTTGGCGATCTCATACACGGTGGCTCCCAGTGAGAACACATCCGCGCGGTCGAGGTGGCGATAGTCGTCATTCATGATCTCCATGGGTAGGTAGCGCACGTCTCCGTCTTCAACGGGGACGCGCACGCCATCCAGCGCACACGCACGACCCATATCGCCCAACTTGTACACGCCACGCCTGTGGTACACGTTCTCGGGCTTCACGTCCATGTGGGCGATGCCCGCTTCGTGCAGTGTGCACAACCCCTGCGCTAGCTGGCCACACACGCATGAGAAGCACAAATCAACGATGCTGCGACAACAATAGCATCATGTGCGTGCTTGCGTGTGTGCACGTGGAATGCGTGCGTGTGCATGCAAGTGTGTACCTGGCGCAACAACTCAATGAGCATGTCTTCAGTAAACTGCATCCCGCTTTCCTGCTGATCTGTATGAAGGTATGCTTGATGTCAGTGCGTGGCATGCAGTACGCACTTAAACCAAATGTTGGTGTTGTAGGTTGAGAGCAAGTTCATCACATGTGCAAGTTGACCTGCCAGGCTGCCTTCACAAAGCTCCAGCTGTATGTACAAGTGGTCGCTCTCATACCACGCAGAGTAGTATCTGATGAGGTTCTCAACACCTGCCAATGCGCGCAACTCTTTGGTAAGAATGGGTTCTGAGATAACAAGTGGTCTCTGCATCTTCTACAAGCATAACTCGACTCACAAGGACATGCTGCCAACGCTTGCACTTCTCTCCTCGCTAGTTTCCTGAACATACAACAAACAAGTCTCACATAAGACGGACGGTGCATTCTTGGCTTGAGTAGCGCATGCATACACACACATATATGTGTATCGTTGTGTATGTATATGCTCCCAATGCACCTTTCACTATCTTCCAGCAACTGTTTTGCAGATCGTTTGACGGCATACAAGCAGCCGTCAATCTTCTTGCGCACGAGCATGACCTTTCCAAAACTGCCGCGGCCCAACTCCTGTGTGTCACGGCCGGTATCAGCACACACATTTGCAATCAGGAAGGGGTCTACAATAGCCACCATGCATGTTGGTTGCTCACCTTCAACTCTATAAACTCATCACGATATCGTGAGGTCCCCGCCAGCCATGGTGACATCCGCACAGGGACTGGATCAAAGCACGGCATGCATAAGTCCTCATGCACCAGGCATAATACGTGCACATATGTGTATGTGTGAGCGCAAGTGCACGTGCGTATGCTGCAGACCTCCATGTGCAATTGTTAAGTGCATGCGTGCGTCTGCGTGCAATTGTATTACATAAATGTTATGACACATGTTGATAACATACACACAAATGCACACATGCGCACCAATACCCTTCAACAGTGCTGTCTCTTTGACCAATGCTCAAAACGAGCAACAACAAAACACTTACCGGCAGGTTTGGTTGGTGTGGGGACATTTGCGTGTGCATCCTCGCTCGACAGGTAAGGATTCGGATAGTACGGCGGCGATCTCGGTCGTCGCGGTCCTCTTTGCGTGTGCGTAGTGGCGAGTTTCCCTTTCGACCCGTGTGCGTGGTGGTGGTGGTGAGGGTGATGGATGGCGTACTGCGTGGACTGCGTTGCTGAGGGCGTCGAGGTGGACACTGCGCCGGGAGGAGGCCGACCACCTGTTGCCGACATTGGCGTGTGCATGCGACGGCCTGGAGTGGGACCAAAGTACTCGGTGGAGGAGGAGGGACTGGAACGAATTGATGATGGCGTTGCCGACAACTGTGACGCTGCAAAGGAGGAGTGAAACGTACTCGAGTTGAGACATTGCACATCGCTCGTACATATGCACCCGGCGCTTGCGCGTGCGCACGTGTATGCATATGTGGTTGCCTGTGCAGATGTGCGTGCGCATTCTGTGTATGTTGCGTTTGTGTGCGTGTGCACGCATACATGTGTATGTGCATGTGCATGCGCAGGTAATCACCTCTTGGTCGTTTTGTTCTGATTGGGGTGATGCGTGCAGGCGATTGCACCATGTTGACTGAGACGTTCTCCTGCTTAAGCGCAATGTTTAGGTAAACATACAATGGCCATAGCATAGCTCAGTATCATTGAGCATCTGACCTTCCCACTCTCCCAACCAACTTGGAACTGCTGCTCCTGCGGCGTAATGAAGTCCGGCGTGCTGCAATAATGTGACAACATCATCACCCAGCTTCATCATTGACACCATCAACACACTATTATCACTCAAGTCACAGCACGATTGACTACCGCAGCAATTGATAACTTCATTTGTTTGTCCAACTGCATGCAACAAGCATGTGCAGATCAGCAATGCATATAAGTGCAGTTGCATTGCTGTGCAACTGTACTTATATGGTAGAAATAATGACTCCCTGCATGCACCCTTCAGGGAATGCTCGCTTGCCTGAGCACGCAGTCTTGGCTGCTGCCAAAGGATCCAAACCCTTGGCTTGCAGAGAGGAGAGGTGCTGCCTGCTGCTGGGTGCAGGTGTGTATAAATGGCTCCGCATCTCCGGCGTTCAGCACCGCCGCCGCGTGATCCGCGAGGGTCTCATCCAACCGCACCTGACTGAGAACCTGGCTGAGGTTCATAAACTCCTCCGCTCCGCGCCCAACCCTACCGCCGCCGCCGCTGCCCCCAGCGTAGGCCGCCCGCCCTGGCGGCGGCGGCCTCATCCTCGTCTCCAGCGCCACCACCATGGCAAATCGCAGTCAATTGCTGCCTATGTTACCTTTCCCCCAAAGTTGCCTGCACCTTCCCCCTCAAGCATGCCGCTGCCGCCGCCAACAACAACACCAGCGACACGACAACAAACGGCTAAGTCCCGTTTTCGAAAGTACGAACGCCATATGCGCGGGAAAACCCTAACCCTAATCGTGTATGCGGTGACCCTGGGTCAGCCCGACTCATGTTGGTTCCTCATAATGGATCAAGTGTCAATCAGTGCTGGATCACTGTGCTCACCGTGGGTTCAGGTGGCGACATTGGCGGAGTGCGTGGCGGCGGCGGTGGCGGCCATGGAGGAGGAGGAGCAGCAGGGCGCGGGAGTGGGAGTGATGCATGAGAATGAAGTGGAGCAGACGTATCACGCGCAGGTCTGCGTTGACCTATCTGGTTGCTGTGTTGCTGCTGTGTTGCTGAGGAAGTCGAGCAGATGTGCATGCACGGTTGCTGTTGACATTATTGTATAAACAGCCTCACTGACGAGTCTACTCTTATTGTTAAGCAATTTTGTCAATGATGTAAAAATTTGGATAGATAGATATAAAACTCATAAAATCTGATGGCACGTGTGGTTGTCGTTGCTGTGTCTTGGAGCCCTGATTTGACACTGTCGTTTGTCTCAGTCAAGCTCAGTCATGTTGCAACATCAGGTGTCCCTGTGACCTTAAGCTTGCATCTAGAGTGGATGAGAGTGTTTGACACATGAATACGTGCCGAACATGCATGACAATGCTTGGTTGCATGCACACATATGCATGCGGTTAGACACACCACAACACACACACACACATATGCATGCGGATTGATTCGTATGTATGTTACCATGCTGATTGTCATGCTCATTCAAGTCTCCTGCAGTTCCAGGCAGAAGAAGCAGCGGCAGCAGGTGATGAGGACATAGGTGGAGATGGAGCGGGCGCAAGCAGACAGGGAGGACCGCCAGCACGAGCGAAGAAGAAGAAGAAACCGAGTCGGGTACGCAAGATCAGCGACCACCTCAGTTACTTTGCGGAAGTCACCGACCGACAGTACCTCGCAAACTACGTCCTCCGACAACAGGCAAGGAAAGGGTGTGATGCTGTTGATAAAACTAGCGGGATGCGCTCGTCGGTCGTGAGGCAAGCAGCTTGTTGTGCGTGCGTGTTAAAGTATTTTTTGTTGTCTTGTAGGCTGAGAGGAGAGCGTGGGTGGAGCAGCAGTACGGTCCTCAGGGTGCCATAGCGCGCGCCTTCTCCAATGCCAACGACAACAACAATGAAGAGTCGAGCGACCCTTTCCTCCCTTCCGACGATGAAGACGAGCCCTTGATTGCATCCTCTTCATCATCCGATATGGACGAGGACGCAGACGAGGAGTACACCAAGGAAGAGTTGCTAAAGGACACAAGAAAAAAGAAGAAGAAGGAAATGAAAAAGGGGACAAAGAGGAGGAGGGGAGAAGAAGATCTTGATGAAAGCGGAGATGATATTGATGAGAAAGGTAAAGGAGTAGTAGTGGGTGAACAGGACAACAATCCCATTAAGCAGGAGCGCGGGCAGCCGCTCGGGGACTTGCGCTTGATGGTGAAGGTGTTGATGGAGACCGAGCGGGCGCTGCCACCACTCGAGAGGCACACATGGCAACAGGTGGGAATGTTGTGTCGGTCATATGGCTCCAATGTTGCGTGACTTTGCTATCTGTTTCATTGTCATCAGATATACCTGTGGCTGAAGCGGGATCATGCATATAAGAGGAAGGCGTCCGTTGTAATGTTGTATCATAAGTACATGAACCAGAGGCTCACGCTGTCGGAAGAGTTTTACGGCTCAGGCGTGCGTATGCAGCTCGAAGAGGAGCTCCTGCGTAAGTTCATTGTAGGCACACGCGTAAGCGCAAGCGCAAGCGCAAATCATACTTGTGCATACAGGATTATTTGCACGCGTATGCTTATACATACAAATGATGCAGTCGCGTATACATGAGGCGTGTGCACGCGCGTGCCTTGTTTCTGTATGTGGGCACGTTTGCAACACGTACATCACTACCACAGTAAACCACCTCTGTGTCATAAAGACTACAATCTTGTGATGCACGCTTCTGTTATGTGCAGCCAGAGCAAAGGCCAGGGCTCCAGGGAAACTTCCAGGTATGCGCGATGAAGCGCAAAACATGAAGGTGTGCGCAGTCTGCGGGGTACAGTACCATGGGGAACGGCACCACGGGGGGGGACGATCCCACCCAAGCAGGTGCACATGTTTGAGTGTGTGTACTCTCCACAACACGCAACACAAACACATACCGTCCACCATCATCAGGTCCTGTCCGTTGCAGTGCTTCGCGGACGGCACGCCCTACGAAAATTTGTACGAAGTGGGCGTGCCCGGCGTGACCGTCCAGCCCGTGCAGCGCCGCATACCTGGCAGCATCTCTGCCGCGGACAAGTACCGATGCGGCTACCCGGCCTGCGGCTTCTTCGCCAGCGATCGGCCGGGACGCAAGTCGGAGAAACCCTCTGATGAACGCAAAGTGGTGCGCAAGGGCGATGCTTACCTGTTGTTTTGTCAGATGTCCATTTTGTAATACATGTGTCTGCATGCACAAGAGATGCTAAGGGGATAGCGCACATGCATGTATGCGTGCGCAAGTGTGTGTGTCTGTCACACTGCAGATGCTTACGCACTGGAAGAAAGCACATGCTGGCGTGCACGAGGAGCCGGATGCGGTGGTGGATCGTGCGTTTGCCGCCGAGCATGTCGGTCACTTTGATGGTGCTTGGCAGGTAAGTGCAGGTCACAGGAAGGATGCAAGTGGATGTGCGTGTTGCTAACTAATTTTCTGTCTGTGTAGGGAGCGCTGCTGGCGTTGCACAAGACTGCAGCGGAGTTGACTGTGTTGATGCAGAGACCGCAGCTGCAGCACAGCTTGCCTCCATCCGCCAGCATCAGCATGAGTATAAGTGTCACATGCGTGCATGTCATTGATGTGCTGTGTGACAATGTTGTAACCTTCGCTGCAGGTGCCATCCTGCAGTCGTACATGCGGGATCTCCTGTCCAAGAAGCTGCAGGAGAATTCAGCTCACTTGTAGAAACTGTACATAGTGGTGCTTGTACATATGCTTTGTGACGCTGCTTTGTCCCTAAGGGTATGCCTGTGCATACACCGCAGTGACTACAATGTGCACAGGCGGATATGAGCGAGGCTTGCAGTCAATTTCTTGGACCGTGAATCACAGTCCGAGGTCGCAATGTATACATGTCTACACGTGCAACTGCATGCATCCTGTGCGTGTCAAGGCTACCTGACCAATCTGATAATGCTACATAGCGCTTGATTTGAAGCCGGATGATAGCCTCTGCTGAACAGGTTGCATAATGGTACAAAATGTCCTAAAGCTATGCCGTCTGCGAGTGACGCGTTTTCATGGCAGTCAAAAACCCTCCCCCTACCAACGCCATTAGTGCAACCCCTGCAATGGCCGCTCCAATCCACCCGAGAGCCACGACAACTAGCATGATAATGCCTGCAATCATCACGCCCAAAAGTATTGCCCAGAAAGACTCCCAGAAAGGCATGTCCAGCAGATACGCTGCAATCGCCCCTGACCTGAAAGACATAGTAAGTATGCAGCAGGTTGGTTTGTGCATATGGGCAACGCCTATTGCTGTTTGGACTTGACAGCATGCCATCGTACCAAGCGCCAGTCAGTGGCAGCGGGATGGCAACAAATATCATCAACCCAAGTGCGCGCCACTCTTGGGAAGTGATATCTTGAGCTTTGTTCCTCGTGCGCTTGAATAACCAGTCAAAGAAGCTCTTTGCTGCATCGCTGCGTGCCATAAGAGCTTCCGACACCGGACCCAAATACCTGCAACATGGCGTATAGAGCCACGCGTGCTGAGATTGCATGGAGAGTCCTTCATGATCTTGCACCACAAACCGCATTGCTACCTTAGCACAAAGGGCACCGGCACCATGTTGCCAATCACGCTGAGTGACCAGTTCTTCAGCTGCCCAACGCCCATCCAGTGACCGACTGGAACGGCACCGCGGAGCTCTACAATCGGCAGCAGTGCAATCACCATCAGGATGATCTCATCCGGCCAGCGAGCTTGTCTCAGCATTGCTGCAATGCGTTGCCCGGGACCGAGGTGGGTAGAGACAGTGGCAGTCGTCACGACTGTGTGGGCCAAGGCACGGAATGGGACGCAGAGGATGGCTGCGTCACGCATGCATGAACTGAGTATAAACTGCAAGCGTACATGTGTGAAGATGGATGCAACTTTGATATGCAGATGAAGGCAGCATTAGTCAGCGTGAGCATGTCGCTCACAGTGCAGCAGCATACATGACAGAAGCTCAACAGCAAAAGAGCAGGAATATAAACATGCAGTACAGATTCATTGCTCTCACCAATGGCAAGCACAAGGCCGACGAGAGGTCGCCAGGACAGGTGTCTAGGTTGTCTGATGGCGGTTGTCGTGCTAGTAGCAGTGGTGCTGACTTCATGTGCTTCATGAGAAACCTCGGCCTCATCAGCTGAGCTGGAAGGTCTCCTAGCGCTGCAGCACGCCTGAGCAGCAACACCATCCATTCTTGCTTGCAGGTCCAGGCACGCATCAACCAAGACGCATGAATTAGGTTGCTAGCTTTCTACTCTACTGGCAGTACAGTGCGCAATCATGTGCAGCAACGGCGGTTTTGAGTACTTATACCTCTGCAATGTGCCAGATAATACCACTGAGGTGCACCAATGAGTTGGCGTACTGCTTGCGTGTGAGGTGAACCGCACGGTTTCAACCATTGCCTTTACCCGCATGCACGCAGCATTGTGAGTGACGTTTCCGCAAAACACTGTGATGTCATGTTGTTGTACTGCATACACACGAACTTCGCTCAAGTTGTCGCAGCTACTACTGCTTCCGTGGCATGCAATGCTGCTTACCGCATTTAGCCTACTGCACTTCTGAGCTGTCAAGCCATGCAGTTTGCGCCTAGCGACAAGTCGAATGCCGGAAAGCACACTCCCATTCCCTGAAACAGCACAAGCTCCTGGCAACTTATATTGTTCCGCGACCGCCTTACTCTCCTGCTGGTGGGATTGATTCCTCCTTTTCACACTCCCAAGGAACCCTCTCGCAGCCGCCGCGGCCGTCGCCGCCACTGACGCCATGGCCATGCTTGCCCCCAAGCGTGGAAGCTAACCTGCAAGTTTTAGAAGAAACCCCGTTACGCATTTGTAGTGCGCAAAACGGTCTTGTCAGATTCGCGAGTACATGCGATATGAGTGCCACTCAGCGGGGAAACCACGGTCGTTTTGGGAGTCGGTCTGCGACCGTGAAAACAATTTCAAGAGACGGAAGCTGCTGCCAGCATACCTCAGCTTTGAGCAGTGCGAGCACACGAAGCTGCTGCCAGTAGTCAGCCGGCGTTGTGGGTGAGATGGAGGAGGAAGATGACGGCTGCGGCGACGTCTCCGCAGCGGAACTCAACAGGGAGTGGGAGGAGAGGGAGCGCCGCTTCTACTCGGTGCGTGTCTTGGGCTCACGGTTGTGGGCGCTTATGTTCAACGTTGCTGTTCATTAGTAGCTGTTGGACTTGTCACCTCATATTCGTATATGCATGCTACAGAATTTTATCATTCTTATGTCTCGGAATCAAAGCAGCTTTTCTGAAAGCTTCCAAGTTATGTACGCACAACCAAGCTTCATTGAATGGTCGCAAACTGGCCCACGGAGTCGTTATGTTTCTATGACGGAGTTCTCATGTGTTATTGTTAACGAACAGCTCGCATGAAAGGTTTGAAACACAGGGGCTGAAGCTTGCAACAGTAGCGATGTTGACGAGCAACCATGTAACCATGATACGTTGTACGTTTCTTTGTGACAGTTGGGGTACAGGGATGGTCTCACCGAAGGAAAGAATGCTGCTATGCAAAAAGGGTTCAACGAGGGGTTCAAGCAAGCTGCTCCTGCAGGCTACGATTGGGGGCACGCTCGTGGCATCGTCAGGTCTGTGCATGTGCGAGCATGCGTGCGTGCGTTTGTGCATACCTATGTAAAGAATGCAGTTGCAACACGCAAATGTCAAGACATGTGTACATATGCTCGTTCCTCCTGGTTTGCTGTTCCGTCGTAGGACACATGCGCATGCACATTGACTCATTGTACACTGCATGCGAGACAGTGCCCTGTCGTGCTCTCTATACAAATGCTGCTCTCTATATACTGCTCGTGATCTGAATGCTCACATCTTACAGTGCAATGACGGCATTCGCGGAGCAGCTTACGCTTTCTGAAGAACAGCGAAGCCAGCTTGACCTTCTCTATCAAAGTATGCTAGGTACACCAATGACCGACGCCAAGAACGCGTACTGGGCAGCTACACAGGAGACTGGGGCAGGTGCAAACTCATACGCTAGAGTTAGCCGGGTGCAGACGATGCAGTCTGAAACACATCAGCTGTTTGAAAAAGTGTGCACCAGTTCAGCTGCGTGCTCTAATAATGAGCCAAGTGACCTAAGCTAGCTGTAGATAAGCAAACATGCTGTGTGACACAGCATTCAGCAGTTTTGGGATGATGGTGCTTTTCTCGTCACTTGGCACAAACACAAAGTAACTGAGGTTATCATCGTCGTTGCATGTGTCTTGGCTAAGAGTTTTAAGGTGCAATGGAGACTCGTAGCAACTCTACATCATACTCCAGAACTGAATTAGCTGGCACTCGCCCGCCGGAGGGGAGCACAACATCACCCTGTCCAAAGCCCAAGACAGGCGGAATCACTATCTTCCTGCGGCCTCCTTGGTGCATCGTGCCTATTCCTTCCTCAAGGCCACGGCTTATTGTTGAGGACGGCTGCCCTGCAAAGACAAACGCCACCGGGCGGCCTCGCGCGCGTGTGTCATCAATTACAGTGCCGTCTGCCAGACGACCGGTGTAGTCCACCACCACCAAATCCCCCTTGCGAGGCTGATCGCCACCACCAATACGCAGGTCCTTGTACTTTAAACCAGAAGGCGTCGTAACCTGCTGCGCAGACACCTCCCGCGCACCCTCCTCAGCCTTACACAGACATCAGTATCTCGCTTTGGTTGTACGCTGATAAATGTCCTGAGACAGAGTCGTGCACAATAGCGACCAGACTGCAACGATAGTAATCAAACAAGCGTACCTCTTTGACCTCTCGGCGTGTTTTGATTTGCTCTGAAATCACTCCAAAGGCCAGAAATCCAAGCCATGCAAGCCCTCCGGCCAGGCCGAAGCGCCGTGTGAGTGCGGTGGAGATGGGGTCCGTGCTGTCGGCCTTGCGACGCTTTTTCTGACCTCCTGTGACATCTTGCAACTCCTTCGCTACGTCCAGGATGGATGAGTCCAACGGGCTTTGTTCTTCCTTGACTTCACCCTTTGTGCAACGACCGATGCATTGGTGTTGCATGTAAATGTGTTCGAACCTGTTCAATATCTGGCCTCATGCGTGTGCCTGTGTACTTGTCAAGTGGAACGGTACTCACCTGGGTGGGTTTTGGCTGTTTGTCAGCATCGCATCTCACAATCCAGCTGTGTTGCTTGTGAGAGACAGCTGGCCGAGCCCACGCATTGTGGCATGGAAGCCGCCGAGACCTTAAAGCTGCGGGAGCAGCCGACAAGCAGCCAGGCCTTGCCTGGGAGCCTGCCAGCAACATACTCATGCTCCTGCAGGACATGTTTCAAGCTGAAAGGCTGACGAGTGCGTGTTAACAAACAGGAACGACCAACTGTGATAGTTGATTGACAAGCTGATATTGTAGATGCATGCAAGTGCCAATGTAGACAACACGGCACCGCTGTCAACAGCTTGCTCTCATTTAAAACGGTGAAGCTTGCGAGCTGCAACGTAGGCACCGTGGTCTTCCACTACTCTACGATTACGTGCCTACAAGCTCAGGCACGTGCACATGTCTCAAACACACAGCTCCCCTTAAACCATACGCCAAGCAACTCACCTCGCCCGCCGCCGCCTACTAAACAGTGGCCAAAGCTGACGGACGCTGCACGCAATGGTCTCATATGGTTTGTTGCGACGCCCGGTTGCGGCTCTGGCGGGACATTCGCAGTGCGCATGCCTGCACTACGACAACGCTTGAAGCAGACAACACTAGCTCGTCTGAGCTGTGGGCGGTGGCGGCAGCAGCGGCGACCAGGAGGTGGTGGTTGATGTTGTCGTCAGTAATTCAGGCTGCTGTTACATAGGAGAGCAATGCGACCACTGGCGAGTTAAGATTGTATGTAAATTTGGTTTCCTGCTTAGCTTAAGGTGAGCGCTGCTGGCTGGCTGGCTGGCCTGGAGGCAAGCTGGGAGCATCCCTGTCGTCCGGCGTTGCTGCCGTCATGGCGACGCCGGCGGACCTCGAGGCGGCCGCAGCTAAGCTGCTTGTCTTCGGGTTCGACGGGGCAGGGACCACCGTGAACGATCACGCCAAGCGGATGATCTCTCGCGGTGAGTACCGGCAGCAACATCAGCTTGGTCGCGTCTATACATCTGAGCATGTGTTTGGCTTGTGTTGCTGAAGCTTGATGAATTGAGCTGCCATTGCCCAGTCGCTGCCCAATTGCACGACAGCAGAACGTCTGAAGTGCTTGCCATAATGTGTAGGTGCTAGTGGAGCGATTCTGTTCAAGCGCAATTTTGAGAACCATAAGCAGGTATGCTGAATGCAATGTTGCTTCTTGCTTATGCAATGACTGTAGCCCCGCAATGCGATGTTGCCGTGGTCCAGGTTTCGGAGCTATGTGCAGCCTTGAAGCGTGAAGCAGGGGGTAGGCAGTTGCTTGTCATGGTAGATCAGGAGGGTGGACGTGTTGCTAGACTTGGCGCCCCGTTCACCACAATCCCAGCTGCGCGCATAGTTGGTGCACTTGGTCATGCATCCGACGCTGCTGTTGCCGGCCATGTACTCGGCAGGTAATGCCGCCCGTGGTTTGGTGCAAGTGGCGTGTGTTGCCACATGGATATGTCGTGCAACTGCAGGTTTCTGCATGTCATGCTGACCTGGTGCTCGTCTAGGGAGTTGCGTGCGGCAAACATTGATGTTGATCTCGCTCCCGTTGTTGATATTCACACCAACCCCAAGAATCCTGTCATTGGGGACCGTGCATTTGGATCTCAGCCAGATGTGGTAGCTGATATGGGTAAGCAGATTTTAATACTTGCTCTAAATAACATAAAACGATTATGACCCTCCTCACTCGCATTCCTTTACATGCACTACAGCTTTGACAACGCAGGTGCTGCGTTCATAAAGGCCATACAATCCGAGGGTGTGGCGGCCTGTGCGAAGCACTTTCCTGGTCATGGTGACACGTCTCAGGACAGCCATTTGGTGCTTCCAACACTATCCCATGATTTGGAGAGGTTGCGCACTGTCGAGCTGCGACCATTCCAGGCCGCAGTGGCCGCCAATGTTGCAGCCGTCATGGCTAGCCATGTTGCTGTACCTGTTCTGGAGCTTGGCGGCCCAGAAGACACGGGACGACCTGCCTCAATGAGCCAAGGCGCTATCAGTGTGCGTGTGATTGATATTGACTGTGTGTGGGGAAGGTTTGCGTCATCATGAGCTTGCGTGCTATGGCAGGTGTTGCGGAAAGGCATGAAGTACAATGGTGTCATCATGACCGATGACTTGGAAATGGGCGCGATCACAAACCATCACTCCGTTGATGAGGCAGTGATAGCCGGCCTACAAGCGGGCATTGACATGTTCCTTGTCTGTCATACGGAGGACAAACAGAATGAAGCCATAGCAGCAATCATGGACGCCGTACGGACAGGAAAGGTGAGGGCAAGCGCTTTGCCGAAAGCTGCAGCTTGGCTATGGCATTACACAAGTGGTTCTCACAGTGTTCCTCACTGCTACTTGTACAGATTGCGTATTCCAAAGTATTGGAGGCTGGCAGGCGGGTTGATCGCATGATGACAAACTATGCAAGGCAACCACTAACAGACGCAGTTGCTACTGATCGCTTGCAGTTGATTGGTTGTCGACAGGTCAGTAGTTCCCTTGGTTGACTGAGCGCATTGCGTGCATGTCTCTACAAGCAGCCTTGGCTCGCGTGCTCATGCACTGACTGCGTGCATTGTGCAGCATCAGGAGGCTGTTGCCAAAATACTGCAGCGGGAGATGCCACCGCTCACAATGTTGCATCATCAACGACAACCCCAGCTTCCGGTTCGCAGGTAATCATCATGCATCACAATGCACCAATGCTGTGCATGTCCTGGTATGGTCCTCACAGCTCCGTTGTAACCACGCTCTGCAGTTGTAGTTGAGTTGCATAAACCGTCTGCAGGAAGCTTTTGGTGTCAGCATTTCTGGCTGGAGTATTCTTGTTGTTGAACAGCAAAAAGGCTATCATTCTCTCATGAATAGTCACCAAGTTGTACAGGTATCAACTCAAGCTTGTGGTAACTCAAGACAGCGCTGTTTCAAATACACTTACATGCGGCATTCTGTGCTCAAAGTTCTGTACCCATACTCTTGCAGTGCATGGCTTGCATAGGCGCATGCGATTGACTGCCTGGTCATATGCCCAGATGCTCTTGCGCATGTGCAGGAAGTTGCTGACAGGCAAGAAGGGGAGCGAAGTAGCCGCGAGGTTACTTGAGCCTATTGCCGCAACGGACGACGAGTGGTACCTAAAGCCGAAGCAGAGTGCTGCACAAGACGAGAACTCCACGCTTTCGGCTTGCAATCTTCCAGAGACAGCTGTTCTGATAAGAGAAGTCTCGCCCGCGTGCCAACGCCCGGTTGATACGGTGCCTACCACCAAAGGTCAGCTGGACGCGCAGAACATTGAGTGTGCAGAAGCTCTCTCCGCGGTTGCGGAGTTGCCTCACTTCTCGCCTTCAGAAAGCCTGCCCAATATGCCAACGAGCAAGCTAGAAAGCAGGTGCGAAGCGCCCTGCGCTGTGCCGCATGTGTACGCGCGTTGCCGGGAGGAGGCATGTGAAAGATGACATGCAGGATACATGTTGTAGCAATTGGCCAATTGCGCTCAGATTGATTCATTAGATGCCGTAATGGTAGCCACAACCCTTGCCAAGGTTTTGGACAGGTTGTCTGTGGGCAGGCCTTGCAAACAGCTTACTCTGCAGCCAGGTTTTGAGTATTGGCCAAATCGCTTGCTGCAGCAAGGGTGAATAAAAGTGCAGGCATCATAAATGTTTGCAACACATGGTGCTTACCACAGACATATGTGCAGTTGTGTACATGTTTATTGGAACGTAATGTCCTGTGTCAGCTACAATTCGGGCCTCTCTACTCTACCTAGGCAGATATGATTGTGCCTTCCTGACGTTGGCCAAGGTTCGTTTAATGAGTGTCTACCATGGGCAAGACGAGAGGTTCAGCAGCACAACGCTGTGATGTGTCATGACAACTTAGGAGGGCGTTGGTGCAAGCCTGTATCAGCTACCTTATTGCACCGCAACTCATTGCCAAACAGGTCCGCTGTGGCCTTTCATGGCCACAAAGGGCCTGACATTAATTGCTTGCACCAAGTCTGCACTTAGGGAAGGCTTGGGGTACACACTGCAGTAGATACACAAGCATTGCCGTATACAAACCATGCAGAACAGAATTGCCCAGGTGCGCAGTCTGGTACGTGCAATGCTGCGTATCAGGATTATGCTTTATGTTACAACGTAATGTTTACTCACTATTGCAACTGTCAACTGAGCAGAGTAGAATTCAGCCAATCCCTGCAGTCAACGGGCAACACAACAGGTCAGATCATTTTTGAAACAGTGCACACCACACTTTAGGAGAAAGAGGAGACATTCTCGCACTGTCCATCCACACCTGGCAATGTCGTCAAGGTGATCGTCAAAGTCCACGAGCCGCGCGTACCGCCGCTCCTGAATGTAATTGGCCAGGACGGACCCCGCGCTGCCCTCCTTCACCACCGGCCCCTGCGGCTGCAGCTCCCATTTCCTCCCTCGCTCACGCGTGTACAACTGCATCACACGAGAAAGCATATCATACGTCCACAGCGGTGTGAGTTGATATTGTCATAGTATCTGTATACCATGACAATATACACACTGCTGACCTGAACTGCGAGCTGTGAGGGTTTTGCGCTATCAACTGTAGATAACCTCCTGTTATCCACCTGTACGCGTGCACACAGAAGGCTCAGACTCATGCTGGTGTCAGCCAAACACTCACAGCAGAAGAGAGGCAGTGTGTTTACCAGCAGGATGCATGCGGCATCATTGTTGTTGTACACACGGTCGCCGATCTTCTGGGCTGTGGCACCAAGCTCCACGTCGTCCGCGCGCTCGTTCGCGTGGTAGTAGCCGACAATCGACAGCCTCTCGTTCCGTGTGAAATGCTCATCCACCTGTTAGATATAGTTGGGAGGACAGCACTCGCACGCATGCACACACATATGATCACATGCGCCCATGTACATAACAGACACACGCACTTGTGAGAGGGCGATGTCAAGCATGGGTGCCAGGGCTAGGTCCTGGTGGAAGAGCGGCACGGCGTCCAGCAGCTCCACTGTGGTTGTTGTTGTGGCTTTTTTGTCGCCTGATGAGGCGGGGACAACGCGGCCCACCAGCGTCCCGTTCACCGCCTGATGATGCAGTGTGGTGTGGGTGGGTGTTGCTTTTTGCTCTGATGTTGCTATTCGCATGACATGCAGACGTGAAGGGGAAAAGACACGACAACCAAAAGGCTACCAAATGCATGAGAGATTGATGTACCAATTGCTCGACTCTGCACTAGCCATGCAAATCATCGCTTGCGCATGGGTGGTAAATTATAACTAAGTCGTAACATTACACAATTGGAACCGACACATACCCATAACAAATTTGATGTAAAACGCTCATCGACTGCGCATTGCGTGTAAACATGCGCCTGTTTCCTGAGCCACCCAAAAATGCAATACAGGCTACAGGCGGACTTCTCATTGTTGGTTATTTCGTGTGCTTATCCCCATTGTGTGCGCGACCCATATGTCGTCAGGTTATACTCTTCAGGCAAAAGAAGAGCACAGCATTGCAACCACCACCACCATCATCATCATCACCATCATCATTCACCAATACAGCTGCGATAGAGAAAGAGAGGCACCGCACCTGGTGAGAGTACTTGAGAGCATGGAGCACAAGCTTGACGTAGGCGCTCTGCGCGATGACGTACCTCACCCCGCCGCTGCCGCCGCCGCCGCCGCCCCCGCCGGTGATCTCCATGGTTATATGGATACGGTGCCAATCATTTTCAATAAACAAGGCAAGACAACATGCCGTGTCCGGGACACGGTGTCCGCATCACATTGCGTATCTGAGAGCGGCGTAACGGGTAGCGGTTGCGGAAGGAACCAAGGAAGGATGGCAAAAAACCGGAAGCCTGGATGCCTCAACTGCTTCCGCCGACATCGAGATGATGGTGCATGCATTGTGTTCACAAGGCAAGTAAGCTGCACTCTACGCAGTTGCAATTAGGCCTAGGCCTAGGCCTAGGCAGTCGTGTGGCTGCATTATGTGCCTGTAATCTCTAAGGTGCTAGGCACATGTTGCCACATGTATGCGCAGTCCACAAACTCACCATCAAGCATGCCAGCACCGAGCTCAACTATACTCACTACAACTACTCTACTGCCCACCCGTTAGAAATGCATTCCGGCGTTCAGCCAAACGTAATACCTGCCCACACAGGGCCTGGTCGATTGTGGTCCACGGCAGCAGCGGCAACGTGCAGACGAGCAGGACTCCCTCCCTCTCTCTCCTTCACCCTCTCCGCCACTCTCTCTCTTTTCCCACAGTCTTGTTCTCCCGAACCTTCGCCGCTGCTTACCCCTCAGCGGTGTCGCAGTGCTCACGTCAGCAGCGCTGAGTAGTGTGTCCATGCGCGCGCGCGTGTCTGCACGTGCATGTGCGCATGCATGCGCATACCATAATGTGTACAGGATGCGGAGTAGGTGTTGGGTGTCTAGCATCGTATGCAGTGTAGTATCATACTGTTGGCTGCGCGGCGCAGCCAACACGCACACGTATGCACGTGCGTTTCGCATTGTTTGTACATGCCACACACTACAATACCGAGCACCCATTTATCTTGGCCCCAGATAATACTCTATATGGTATGTAGTACTGGGCGTCACACTGAGCACAGCCGCCAGCTTGCATCACTTCAGATACAGCCGGTCTACGTGCACATGCAACTCCATCACATGTTGACAGCGACAACCAGCGTCACCATGATTGGTAGGTATATACGAGGCGTGGTGACTATACAAAAACACGGTGTACAAAAGATGCCAAGGGGAATACGCACATTGCCCGCACACCATGCATGTTGCCATAGTACCATACCCTTTATATATGCACATGCGTAGTGCACAACACGTGCAACACACGACTGCCTGCATGCTGTATGTTGCCTACACTTTGCATGTTTTTTGCATGCGCATGCATACGCCACATTGTATGTACACCTCACACTGCACCAGATCACTCACCTCAATGTCACACACGGCCACGGGGCTAAGCCGTGCGCTTGCATGCTACCTACCCTCCACTGTGCTTGTACGCGTCCCAATGATATGTGCGCGTGCGCTTGGACACGAAAATGTTTTAATGATAACACTGCGCACATCAGTGATTTAGCTTGGCTTGTCACCGCCACCGCATGCTTTCTTGCTGCTGCGCTCGCCTCATCGTTGTCATCGCTGTGGCGTTAACATCCATACCAATCAGGCAATGCAAATTGGCATTACCCCTCACCGCCATTGGACGAGAACGACAGAGATACCATACTGTGTAGCGTATATGCAATGCTATGCTATGCTATGTGTGGTAACCATGCGTTACTGTCACATAGCACATGTGCTCGCACGTCTGTAGCTATATTGCGCATGCATCTCGAAACATCAGCTGTGTTATTTGAATATCTGTTGATGCATCTCGAGAATGACCAGTAACTCATATGGCATACCATTGTGCTTAGTAAACACATGCACAGCATTGCATATTTTCTACACATGACACAAAGGGGTGTGTATCACATGATACACACAAACACACTTCTCTTGCCTGCATAGTCACAGCCACATATATACACAGGGTGAACAAGTTGCTGGCGCACATATGCACATACCCACACACCCATCACAATCACCGCGCACAACCGCAACTCACACTCCTGTCTCATCCTTCGCGGGTATAGCCCCCGTGAGTCTCTCCACCACATCATCCGCTCTCTCCAGCACGAGCGCAAAGTCCTCGACTCCGATCTTCCCATCCCCATCCTCATCTCCCTCCTCGATCGCCTCCTCCACCTGGTCGATAGGGAGGACCCGCGCGAGGTCGTCGCGCGTGACGAATCCGTCGGCGTCTTTGTCGAGGGCGTCGAAGGCGCGACGGGCGGCGGGGGCGAAGGAGCCCAGGGGACCCTGCCAGTGACGCCACTGACGCATGCGGATGGTGGCGCACAGAAACTCGTCGAAGGAGATCTTGCCCGTCTGGTCGTAGTCGACCTGGGGGGGGG
>RHPI01002568.1:514535-525841 GCA_009103225.1 Chlorokybus atmophyticus | reverse complement strand
GGGGGGGAGGGTGTGCAAGTTTGCGTGCGTGGTAGTCGACTTGTGTGACTGAGAGCGCGCGTGCGTGTGTGATGGGCGTGTACGCGTGGGCGTGCATGTGCACACGTGCTCGTCTGTTTGCATGTGCGCGTGTGCACGTGTGTCTTGTTGAGCAGCAACCTGTTCTCACGTACCGATTTGAAGATCTCCTTGCAGGTGTCGAGCGGTATGACGTTGCCCATGATCTTGCTCGCGGCCTGCACATCATGATGACCACCTCAACCAGTCCCACCATACTCGTCAGCATCACCACACGCACAACAACCCAACTCAACACAACACAACGCACACTTCACCTCCGCGAACTCCTTGAGCGTGATGACGCCGTCGCCATCCGTGTCAAACGCCCGAAACTGCGCCTCCACGTCGGGGCGTGCCCCGGGCTTGAACCCGGTCGTGTCCGCCATGGCCTAGACGGGAAGTGGGATGGTGGACACATGTGTGTGGGTGCAATAGGGTGGGAATGGGGTTGGTGATTTGTGTATCTTACCCTGAGTGCGAGGCGTGTCATGGGTCCTGCGCGCTGGAAGCGGTGCATCAGCACGACCACGCTCACGTCGAGGGGCACGTTGGTGGAAGTGACACCGCCATCCTCTCTCAGCCACGGGTGCGCTGCGCACAGCACAAGCAAAGAGTGAGTGTGTGCGTGTGTGCGTGTATGCGCGCGCGTGGGTGGGTGGATGCATGCGCGCATACACACAGGGGTACAAGAGATAGTACGCCAAATGATGTACTTGTGTGCTTGATTTGTGTTGGTGTGCGCGTTTGTGTATGTGCATGTCTGCATCAACGCCTACACGACTCTTACCCAAGCACTGGGCCGCGGTGGGACGCGCGTGCGGGTCCTTGCACAGCATCAGCATCAGCAGCTGCTTGGCATCCCCGCTGACTTTCTTCCACGGCACTGACGTAAAGTCCGGCTGTATGAACCACACACTCGATAAATCAATAAACAACCTCTCCCTGCTTCACATACACACGCGCGCACGCGCGCACACCGTGTCGAAGGCGATGCTGGAGATGGCCTCCGCCTCCGATCGTCCGTGGAACGGGTACGCGCCGGCGAGCATGACGTAGGCGATGACGCCGACGCTCCAGACGTCCGCGCGGATGTCGTAGCGGCGGCCGAGGACGACCTCGGGGGCCATGTAGAACAGCGTGCCGACCGTGCCGGACAGCGGGACCACTGCAGCGTGGGTGGGTGTTGGGGTAACAAGTCGTGTGCTTGCAAGAGGGTTGTGAGCAGTGTGTTACTCACCTGATGTGAGGGATAGCTGGCCTGCCAGACCAAAGTCTGTCCAAAACCACAGGACAGAGTGAGGTACGGTCCATGCACCAGAACTCAAGTGCAGCACGCAGGTGAGTATGAGCGTTTCTTTCTTTATGTTGGACAACTGTCGTTCATGGTGACAAGAGAGTATTTATGACAACACAGGCTGTACCTATCATCTTCAGCTTGGCGTCCTCGGCTGCGCTCTCGAACACAAAATTCTCTGCACTCATAGCCAAGCTGTGAATCTTTCGTGCACGCCGTCTGTGCCCAGCTCTTAGACAGGATATCATTCACGTGTACGCACAAACCTCCACACGCACCTGGTTTGAGGTCTCTGTGGACGGTGCCCTCTGTGTGGCATAGCGCTACCGCCTTGAGCATCTGCCTCGTGAGACACGCGGCCTCCCTCTCCGTCAACTTCCCCCTACCACAGTCCACCATCATCTTCCACCCACCCACCCACACACGCCCCCCACATTGCACTCACCGTCCTGCGATGCGGTCGAACAGCTCCCCGCCCGTGCACAGCTCCATGACGATGTAGACGTGGTCGGCGTCCTCGTAGGCGCCGTGCGTCCTCACCACGCTGTCGAGACCGGAACACTTGGAAAGGAACTCCACCTCCTTCCTCAGGAAAGCCGGGTCGTCACCCCTGCCAGGGGAGAGAGACTCTCTGTGTGTATGTGTGCGAGAGTGTGGTTTGCAATCAAACACGCATGTGTGGTGTGCTTTACCGCATGCGCATGGCTTGTTTGTTGACGGCCTTGATGGCGACGGCCTCCCCCGTGCGACGGTCCACACCGCGGTAGGTCGTCCCGAACGACCCCTGCTTGGTGGCAATGCGCGCGTGTGGTTATGGTTTGCATGCACTATGCGGTAAGGTCACAAATCAAGTTGCGCTGTTGCATTGCCAAGGATGAAAAGGCAGATACGCAAACAGCAGTGCACACACAGTCGCTGCCTGACGCTGCTATGCTACAACGAGCGCCTTCTCACAGTGCATAGTGAACTTGATCAGCACAAGGCTAACAGCAAGGACACTACAGGCCAGCGGCACTTTGCAGCGGCGCAATGTGTGCCATGGCAAGGCCTCCCATTGCATGCATGCACTTACTGGTCCACTCGTTCACTCATCCCCACTGGCTAGCACAAGCACAAGTAGGCATCCACGTTCCGGGCACTGTCTTGGCAAACACCCACCTGACCAAGTACGTTGTCCCCGAAGTCGTACTTCTCCCTGACATCCCGAGCGTACCCAAAAGTCCAGGCGTCGTCATCACCACCATCACGGCCACGCTTATCACCAGGAGCAGGAGCAGGAGGATGTGCTTCAGGAGCCGCAGCAGGGGCCTCGGCGTGCCCAGGCGGGCGACCAGGTGCAGCGGCGTTGGTGACTGTCACCTGCTGCTGCTGCTGGAGAGTGCTATGAAGTCGGTCGTAGTGGTATGCCCCGTTGTCGGCCTCCTCCTCCTTCGCCTTGTTGGTGGTGGTGTCCTTGTCCTGGCGGCGGTGTTCGGCGGCCATCCGCACCGCGCTGTACACGCACCCCATCGCCGCCTCCTGCCACCAGTGCGTGTGTTTGTGTATGCGTGCATATGAGCATGTGGTGTACTTCTAGTCGTGTACTGGTGCCAGTTTGCAGCATTATTCGACTAGCACTGCTGCGTGATTGATGAAGCAGTGAGTAAGATGAGACTCCTTGCATGCATGCATGCATGGATTTTCACGCACTTGGTGTTGAGCCAGCCAGCTGGTGTGCTTGATTGCTCAAGTTTCTCAAGGCGAAGTGCGCCAGAGTCTCTGCCTACCAATTGCATGCATGCCACGGGGCTCACACTCACACAGGCTAGGCCCGGAGAACAGCATGCCACAGCAGCGACACAGCCGTTGTCGAGTTCAGTGCGTGTCAGCAGTCAAAAATCCCGCCGGAGGTTGTCGACATCGTCTTGGTGGATGCCATTGAGGTCGTGCGCAGGGCGGCATGCTCAATGACAGCTTGACAGCTTTGCTGACAGGGGAAGACCCCCGTTACTGTGCGAGTGCATGCGTCACGACACACTGTCCGGGCGCCTTGTCACGAGTCTGTCAGCAGTAAAGTCACACCACGCCCGTCTTATCACACACAGCAGAGAGGCGCGCGGCACATCACTACTGACGAGCTTGGAGACCTGTCAGCAACGGGCGGGTGGATAAACACGATGTCGCTGATGGATGGAGAGGTTGGGGGCACGCAGCGCGGCGCATCACCCGTGCTGATTCACCACGGGTGACCTTACCGGTACTCGGTTTGATGGGGGCCATCATCGCCAACAGGCATGGAATGGAAGGCACGTTTCTGGTGCTTGACAGGGTTGAGGCAGTCAACACATCTTTCTGAAGCGCGACTCGTGCGTCGGCGAGTTGCTCCCACCGCCTGTGTGCCTGACACAACGACCCAGTCGCAGCGGCATTTCCGATGGGGACTCTCCAATCTCGGAGATGCGTTGCCATGCATTTTTCTGCTGACCTCCGTTCTTGTCCGAGGCTCTGCTATCTCTGTATCTTGGCCCTAGAAAGGCTCACTCTTCCGCCACCAACCCCAACACAGGACAGCTCATGCATGCCTGCTACTACTAGCAGGCTGAGCAGCGTCATCCTCAGCCGTGGCTCCTTCAAGGCAACAGTAGTCCAGCACACCTTCATCGCTGTTCTCCTCCTCCTCCTGCTCGGAGTCCTCCTCAGAGCCTTCGACATGGCGCCAGCGATAGTCGCCGACACCCTGCTCTCCTGCATCCTCTGGCCCGCGACCCTGCTGTACCTGATCCCTCTTGCTCCCGTGCTGTACGTGTGGCGGTGGCTCACCCACTCCACCTTCGTCGCGGCACTCTTTGGCATCAACCCCAGAAACAGGGTGGCGCTGGTCACAGGGGCATCGTCAGGCATTGGAAAGGTGAGCAGAGGTGAGAGTCTTATTCTGCCTTGCATGCATGTGGCCTTGTTGGTGGTGGTGGTGGGGTGCTGATGCTGATGGGTTTGTGTGTGTGCCTCTGATGCAGGAGCTGGCCAAGGAGTTTGCGCGGCGCGGGGCCAAGGTGTTCATGTGCGCTCGTCGCGAGCGCATGCTTCAAGTGAGTATGTATCTGTGTATCCCATCAGCTTGAGACACAACCCACACCCACATACACACGTGTGCTGCATGCATGCTCGCAGGACCTTGCTCGTGAGGCTTCTCGTCTCGGCAGTCCCGACGTTGCCATCCGCGTGACGGACGTAAAGCGCGAGGACGAGTGCAAGGCGATGGTCATGGAATGCGTTGAGCGCTTCGGTCGCTTGGACTTCCTCTGCCTCAACGCCGGCGCCGCCCACTCCTTCCTGTTCGAGGAGGCGGACTCCACGGAGGGCTTCAAGGACACCCTCGACGTGGACTTCTGGGGTGCAGTGTACCCCACCCACTACGCTCTGGACCCACTCAAACGAACCAGAGGACAGATACTCGTCACTGCATCTGTGGCAGGCTTCATACCTTTCCCGAGACAGTCTCTGTACAATGCGTCCAAGGCTGCACTGATCAACTTCTTTGATACTGTGAGGGTTGAGCTGTCTGGTGTAGTGGGAGTGACTATAGCGTGCCCCGGGTGGGTCAAGACGGAGATTACCGATGGGAAGATACTGGATGCGCAGGGACGCACGGAGGAGTCGCGTGAGAGAGCCAAGGTGGGGGCGGGGACTTGACTTAGACAGTCATCTTTTGCATGGGGTCCATGGCTGTGGTTGTGTGTAGCAATCTCACTCTCGTTGTGTGTGTGACCTGCTTCTCAACCAGGAGCACATCGGGCCTATACCCATGGCTGAGGCACCCGACTGCGCCGTAAGGATGGTCAACGCAGCCCTCGCACGCAAGCGCTACGTCGTCTTTCCGGTAAGGCAGACACGCGTGTCTCTCTTGCACCACCAACTCAACACATCACACTCATAGATCCGAGTCCTCTATGTTAACAAACGAACACACTGTACACCACATGGTACTCATCCACACTCGTCTGTGTCTGTGTCACGCAGTCTTGGTACGGCACTCTCCTTCTCCAGAGGCTTCTTGCCCCCGAGATTCAGGACTTCTTCTTCCGCACCTTCTACGTGCCAACCAACCGCCGCTCCCATGCTCCCGCAAAACAGGGGCCCAAATACCAGTGAGAGGAGAGGAAGACCTTGCTCTCAGCTGCACTCGGTGGAGGAACCAGAAGCTGCGACTGTTGATACTACTCTGTGTTTGTACAGACTGTAGATGGCCTGGGTGTACGTAGTTTGTGTGTGTGCGTAGTTGGGGGTGTGCGTGACGCGCGCAGTGTGAACGATACATTGTGTGCCACTGTCGTAAGCAAGCGTGCCTGTCCACTGCACGTCTGCAGGCGCGCAATGTGTGGTACGGTCGCGTCTTGCCTGCTGATTTGTCATGTTTAAGCGCATAGACATGGTAGTGGGCAGGCTGCTCAGCGGCTCTTTGCGCAAGCTGCACTGTTCTAATGCAACACGCCTGCTGCTGTGCGGCATTTTGGCTTATGCGCTTGCTGTGTGGCTTTCCGCATAGTGGTTTCTCTTATCCGCAACTCACTTGCCCATGTTGCATCTGCAACCCAATGCCCCCAACCCACGCAAGCAGTCTGTAGTGTGGCAGCGCTTGCAAATGCGCGTGTTGCTAGAGGTGGTTGCAATCAGGGTGAATTCATTCGTGCGACACCGCTTTGCATCATAGCAGCTCTCGGCATGCATACAAGTTCAGGAGCAGCCTGCAAGCTGAGCCTTTAGTGGCTTACTTGACACAGATTAAACAATCAGCGAACTCCTTACTCATCGGTCATGCTCAACCCATGCTGAAACAACCTGTGTGCCATGCAACCCAGCTTCGCCGGGATATCGCCAAGGCAAACCAGAGGGCACACAGATGTTCTCCTGGCTCATACCAGCTCCGCCTGGTACGTTACTGCTGGTATGAAGTGCTGGAAGTCTTTTGTACACTTGCAGATGCTGCTGAGAAGGCTGCTCTCGGGTCTGATGTTCACTACGGATGATACAACAGATACAAGAGAAGTGCCTTGGGAAGGAGTTCAAGAACAATGTACACTTGAGAAGCAGCGAGTTGGCCCCCGCTGTTGCTTTGATGTGCTTGTGTAGCACAGACCCTGTGTCTTGTAGGAGACACTCAACTGAAGGGCTGATGTAGAGATGACCCTGTCATGCGTGGCGTAGCGGCCAATTGACCAGCGCGTGTCAGCGCCCTGAATGCAGATGCCGCTGGGCATGAATGTGTGCATGATATATGCACATTCATGCCTGCATGACGAACAGGGGGGCAGTAGTGGTAGGGGTAGAGGTAGGCGTGGTAGATAGCAGGTTGAGCCCGGTGGTCGAGTTGGTGAGTTGTTGTGCTGCTGTTAGCTTGCATGTGAATATGTGACATTGCACGCACGAATTCCCCATTCCTTCCTTTATACAGCATACACACTAGGATTAAGCATGTGCAGTAGCACTATGTTGCTTATCATCCACTGGAGTGAGTGCCATGTGACGTAGGCAAGGTCATGCACAAATCCTCAACGGTATGCAGTGCATATCAGTAACCTGTGTGTCACGTTATGTACAAAAGTGCATACATTGTAAGTACTAGTTTAGACATTTATCTGGTGCCTATGCTCTTGACTGTTGCACAAGTGTTTCAGCATTTAGCTCGGTGTGCACGCTGCGGTGTGGTGTGCTGTGCGACGAAAATGTGAGCTGTGCTTCATGTGACAGCGGCTGTGACACGCATGTGCGTGTGGGTGCATGCGCGTGTACAGTCAAGCCTCAAGTGCAATGGTGTGCTGTACATATGTGAGGTAGAGTAGCACAGCGCGCTACACACCATGTATCAATGTAGGAGTTTTGTATGCCAATCACAGTGTGCTAGTGTACTAGGGGACATGCGACGTTTCTCAACGGCATGTACGCATTGCATAGCAGTGGTGTCTCTCACGATATGTGCATTGTACGTTACACTTCCAAATGGTTTCTGTCTACTGATGCCTCTACTCCTGACTGTTCTACAGTGACAAGTGTTTCAGCATGCACGCTGCGATGTGGTGTGCTGTGTGACGGCGTTGTGAGCTGTGTAGAAGCGTGTGCGGTGCTGTGCTGCATGTGACGGTGGCCGTGACGTGGGTGTGCGTGAGTGTGGGTGCGTGCAAGCGTGGATCGGGAGTCTGCAGTGCTTTTTGTGCTGATCAGTGTATAACAGACGCAATGGACATCGTTGTAGCGAGCGTGACGCATTGTGTGTCCTATGCATGCGCATATATTGCTTGCGTTTGATGTAGTGACCCAGCACTTGTACAGATTGTAACGTATATGTACAACTGCATGCATGTGGTCAGACTAGTTACGGAGCGATGGCAGCTGGAACTTCCAGCTTAGTCGACCTCAGGTAGACCCATAACTACTTGTATGACTCTTCAGTTCAGGTGCCGTCGTCTACCACTGCATTGAGTGACTGGGTTACAAGTACATCGGCTTGCACAGAACAGATATGTAGGGTGCAGAACACCGCATCTAGCATTACATGTTACATGCAAAGGCACCAGCGGGAGTTCCAGCAGCCTCGCACGCAACTCGATTGCAAGCAAGCCAGCTACTCGTGTTTACAACTATACACCAAAAACGTCGGAGGAGAATGTACAAGAGAGATGCTAACACCTAGGACTAACACCCAGGCCTCCTACTTCTTCTACGTGTACACGCACAGATACAAACAAGCCGTGCCGCACACTGTCTGTCTCAGCAAGTGCCCCAAACACACACATGCACTTCAACATCTCAGAGTGTCCACCACCTCACGGTGAACTACTGAATCCCCCTGATAGACTGGAACCCCGGCCCCGTCGACACGGGCAGTGACGGCGACGCCCTTCCCGACCTCCTCCTCTCCCTTCTACTGCCCCTTGGCCCCTCCCGCCTGCTGCTTGCCGCCGCCGCCGCCGCCGGGTCCCCTCTCACCTCCTCCTCCTCCTCCCATGTGGAGTGAGGCGGAGCGGCGGTCCACCGGCACAAAAAACATACGGAGGACCAGGTCCAGGACCTCGGGGGCGAAGACGCGATTCGCAAGGAGAGTTGCATACCAAGACTGTGCACAGAGACAAGGAGTACTAGTTCAATAACATTGGGTGCACAGCGTAGTGGCTGTGCATGGGTTTGATCACGCAAGTGCGTGTGGGCTCACCGGGTAGATGACGAAGCGTTTGCGGATGAGGGCGCCGTCAATCATGGCCTTGGACACGCTGCGAGCTCTTGTCACGGGCAGCGGGCCCTTCATCTCCTGCACACACGCAACGCACGCATGCATGCATCAGCCAGGATGTTGTGCTATGGCGGGGCGCGTGCGTGCGCGTGTATCCATCTCACACCTGCAGCTGTTCTGGTGCGACTGCGCGTCCCTCTGTGAGTCCCGCATCCACCCATCCCGGGCACGCGATGGTGACTCCCACGACGCCACTCAGCTCCACTCTGACCGTATCAAAGAAGTTGACCGCTGCCGCTTTGGCCGCATTGTACAGCGCCTGTCTGGGCCAGGGCAGCAACCCCGCCACCGATGCAGTCACAAGTATCTGTCCCCTTGTTCTCTTAAGCGGGTCCAGAGCGTAGTGGGTGGGGTAGACTGCGCCCCAGAAGTCCACGTCGAACACGTCGCGGAAGCCCTCGGTGGAGGACTCCTCCTCGAAGAACAGAGGGCGGTGGCCAACCCCGGCGTTGAGGCAGAGGAAGTCCAGGCGACCGAAACGCTCCACGCAAGACATCACCATGTCCTTGCACTCGTCCTCGCGAGACACGTCTGTCACGCGGATGCCGACCTCGGGACTACCCAGCTGCGTCGCCTCGCGTGCAATGTCCTACTCCACGCATGAGAGAGAGAGAGTCAGCAAGGATCCATGCAATGGAGAGAGTGTCCCCTGGTATGTAAACACCCACATGGAGCTCCTGCTCACGGCGGGCGCACAGGAATAGCTTGGTGCCGCGACGCGCAAACTCCTTGCTCAACTCCTGCGAGTGCAGACATGTATTGGAAAAACGCACAGGCAGCCTTACCCTTCACCCCCTTGCAGGCAGCTTGTATGATACACGGACAGATACTAGTGCCACCATCCAACGCCAAACAACACATCAGATCTAGGCTGCCCGGCAGGGTAGGTAGGATTTTTGACCATGCATGCATGTGTGGTAGACCGTGCATGGCTGTGTCCCTCTGCACACCCGCTAAAGTAATTCGAAAGGCCGATTCCGGGACCAGCAGACAATGTGCGTCGAGGCTGCAGGTCAGACTGCGCGGTGCATGCCCACAAGCAAAGCCACTGCACATGCAACGTGCAAGTTTCAGCAGCCATGCAAGCTGGCGTGCACGCAGGCAATACAAGCCTTGCTGCTTAACCAGTGCAAGGCAGCAGCAGCTACACAGAGTGAAAACAATCAAAGACACACTGACCCTTCCTATGCCGGAGGATGCTCCCGTGATGAGTGCGACGCGGTTGCGAGGGTTGATGGCGAAGATCGGCGCGACGATGGAGGAGTGCGTGAACCACCTCCACAGGAACAGCGGCGGCGCCAGAAGCGACAGGTACAGCAGGCTGCTGGGCCAGATGATCCAGCTCAGCAGCGTGTCCACGATCAGCGCAGGCGCCATCAGGAACGAGTTCAACCACCAGGGCCAGGAAGAGGAGGACAAGGAGGAGAAGGAGGTCAGGAGCAGGGAGAGGAGCAGAAGCAAGCCCAAGGATAGGCTGCCGAGCAGACCCGCCACAGACACGGACAGCACCAGCGCCGCCCACAACGCCAACGGGGTACTGCCTTCTCCTTGTCCTCCCCTAGAAGCGCCTATGTGCATGTGTACATGAAAACCCAACACAGGCAGGGATGCATGCACTTGGACACGCAGGACCCCTGCTGTTGTGTGATCACACTGATGGGTGAAAGTGATAGATGTGCGTGCGTGCGCAACCGATCCGAGACTGACACCTCTCTGGCCAAGCCTCAGATACGTTGTTGAAAAGAGGGTTTGAGTTGAGAGATGAGCACGTCGTCGTGCAGGGCTGACAAAGCACAGGCAAGCGCTCTCTTCCTGCAGCACTAAAATATCGTGCGGCAATGTTGTAGCTCGCACAAAGAGACCTGAGTCAGTGATGGCCTTGGGTCCAGTAGCAATAACACCTGGCCCTTAGCTATAACAAAGCGTTTCGCATGTGTTTGCAAAGATTGCGGGGTCACGAAGAAATAATTGTAACTTTATACATTGATTGTTTTTAGCGGTTTGATGATTTTTGTATCAACGCTATGAATTCTGTATGCATTGTATGCATTACTTCACTTTTAAAATGATTATCATGACGGACACGACCATTGATAATCACGATCAGTGTTACTTTTGCTTGGTTAAATCGCTGCCACTAATCTGTGACAATTAAATAATGATAATGTTATTCGCTATGACACGATACATTTATAGCTTACACGTTGAACGCAGTAGTTACACATTGATAAATTTATTGGCATTGGCAAGCACATGTTTTTATGGTTGAAGGACGTGATATCGCTTCGAATGTACCTGGCGAGTTTAGGACTTAAAACATCAACGATCAAGTAAACATCCACAAACATCACGCAATGTGTAGTAAGAATATGTGCCGTAATTGTGAAGCCTTCACTTAGAGTGTGCATTACTTATGACCAACACCAATACCACTTGTTAGTGTATCACTTGTTTACTTTAACGTGTATGCATTATTGGTGCGTGCTGCATATTGTGTTGTTTGTGAGTTGTGTTCAATAGATTCAGCTAATTTATGAACCATGCGACATGAAATTCGCAGGCAAAAACGTTTCGCTCGTGATATAACCAATTATATATGCAAGGTCATTTTGTTACAATTGTGCAAAGTTGTAAGAGCATAATAAAATGCATGCATTCCGTTTTTTTTGGGGGGGGGGGGGGGGGGGGGGG
>RHPI01002568.1:418513-514364 GCA_009103225.1 Chlorokybus atmophyticus | reverse complement strand
GGGGGGGGGGGGGAGGGAAACCCAATATAAAGTTGCATATTATATAAGTATGATATGTTGCAAGATTCCAACGTATTTGTAGTATATGAAAAAAAGTGCGCACAACATGTACATGTGTTTTATCAAGCAGCCATAATTGGAGATTGTGACAACAGCCTTTTACTAATACTCGTTCCAAGCAAACACACGATGTAAAGTCTAGTAGTTGTACCCTTGAAAAGTGCTTGAGATTGCCAATTACTGGCTGATATATGGCTTTATATTTCTATATAGCAATATTGGCTTGCTATCCTCATTGAAGTACCACATTGAAGTTGAAGTCACTAGCGATCCCCGAGAATGATAGCGATAGCTATAGCTAGGCAATAGCTATAGCTAGTGATAGCGATGCCTACAGTTGCAGCAATAGCTATTTGTTGCGGTGACAGCGATGAGATAAAGTGACCATGTGTTGGATGTGTTTATTAGTTTGAACATCTTACGGCCGATAGGCTAGTTGACTGGCGGTGTATGTACGTTTCAGAAAGCTGAGGTTTTTATCTACACAACAGTCATTTTGTACATCTTTTAACGTAGTATAGCATATGATACATCGTACTAAAGTCGGGGTGGTTAGCCCCAACCTTAAAACTGAAGTGACCCTGATTTCGTAACAAGCAAGCTTACATTTCATAAATGCAATTGCCATGGTTGTTATTGCATGTAGACTCGCACGTTAAGCGAGCCACATGCGCAAGCAGGCGGCCGCAGCAAAGGACCAACCTTACCGGCAAGTCTGAGTGGGAAGTGCGTTCCGCCATGCGCACTACTAGTGCGCATGGCGGAAGATGTTGCATAAGTAGTACTTGTGCAACATCTTGTGCGGCCACGACATTGAGAAAACCATCATGCCCACGCCCGCCGCCACCGCTGCCACATGATTATTGTGGTCGTGGTTGGGCGTAGTAGCTAACAGCGGGGCAAAAAATGTTTTGAACGGGGGAGGATGAACGAGGGACTTTGGGGCTACATTATTTGGCTTACGGACGACGGGCGCTACGTGCAGGTGTAATTGGACGGGGTCAGCCGTGTAAGGGAGCTCAGCGATACAGGCGCCGCTGAGATCGTGGGGCGTGGGGCGGAGGTTGAAGAGCAGGAGAAGAGTCCTGGAGCGGGCGGTGGACTTTGATGACGGCGTGCAGGTTATAACAACCCAGCCGACGAGTGCTCATGGCACGTGCACCTCCGCAAATTGTTTTTTGCACGACCGAGCGGGGGTCAAGCTGCGGGTGCACATCCGGGCATCACGCACGGTGGTGTCCATTGGTACGATACAAGGGGCACCAGAGTCCAGGGTGGTGCTTGAGTCAGTGGCTGTCTTGCCAGACACTGGTGACGCGCGCAGCTGCACGTTCTTGCGCATGCATGCTGAAGACAGCTGTGGAGCGGAATGCTGTCGCCGCTGCACCTAAATGCGCCTGACATGCCAGGGGGTCTTGGCGCATTTTGTGCACGGCATATGGACGGTGCCGACGCGTGACAGCAGTATAGAGAAGTACAGCGATTGCAAGGATGCCGACAAAGTACTCACAGTGGCCGCCGGCTAATCATAGCACGCAATTTACTTATTCCTTTAATGTCAGGGCCGTCGTAGCACTACATCCCAACGTGATACGCATGGCAACCCGTCCATGGAGCGTAGCCTTGCAACACCTTGTCAACATTGCTAAGGCAATTGCCATAGCTACAAAGCATTATGCCACCTAACTAGGGGCCCTCGGCTCCGCCACTACCGCAAGCCAGGCCCCTATTGGCGCCGCTGCCGCCTTAAACGCCGTATCGGATGCAGATGATGTAAGCGGGGAGAACAGCGGATAAGTGGGGGCGCATTATGGGGTTTGGTGTTGGAAGAGGGAGAGAGGATTACTCTTTTAAGAAATAGCTCACGAATGTTCGATATGTTGCACTTATTAAAGAGCAAAATGGTGAGAGAGAATGAGTTAGTGTGCAAAAATTATGAGCGTATGAAAGAGATGTTAATATAGGGAGATTGATGGTGGTGATGGTTACTATTAAGGCGGTTAAGATATATTCGCGCATTGAGTATGGGGATCACGTGGCATGCAACTATCGTGAGGATAGCGTGTAGGTGGTGGGAAAAAATGATATGTTACACGGCAAACAATGCAAGGATTTAATATATATAATGCCAACCATGCTGATCACTGCATAAGCAAACCATACACGGCGCTAATGGCTTGTGGCTGCGAATAACGCATCATCCTCCGTGGTCGAGGCGAACGTCTACACCCGCCCCCACCCGGGGACCGCAACCACCGCAGCAGCCCCGAGTTTTAGCATGGCGAGACTCTGCGCCCTCTACATCTGTGGCATCACAGCTGTAGATGATGAGGTCATGACGAGCTCGTGGACAACATCCTCGAGCAACGACGAGAGATGGCGCGACACCCCCCCTCTTTTCTTACATTGACACCATAGCAAGGGCGGCGCGGGGTTTGTGGGGGGCAGCGGCGGCTTGGGCTTAAAGGCGGCAATAGTGTCCAATGGCGGCAGGCGGCAGCGACTACAGCGACGGCGGTGGCAACTACCACACTAGCTACGAGCTAGGGTGGGTAGTGGTTGTTGTTGGTGTGTGTAAACGCTGCTGCTGGTGTAGCTGCTTGCTTGCTTGCTTGCTTAGCCTAGCCTAGCCTAGCTTGGTTGGCCTGGCCTAGCTTAGCTTGCTGTTAGGGGAGGCGGCCACTCAGGCCTCTCCTCCAAGCATCGCATGCCCGCACATTATATACTGACAATCACATTATGTTTCACTTGTGTGTGCTTGCCACCACGTGGGTTCGTGGTGGTGTGATGGGTTTGAAGTTGTTTTTACACTTTCGCAATCCTTTTGAGGCAGTCTGTAGNTCATGGCCCACATCACCTCCTCTTCCTTCACATCGTGGCCCACTGCTACAAGGTCTTGCCAAAGCTCCCTTGCACGTAAGATGTACTTCTGGATTAAGTTTTTGTGCTCCATTTTCAGAAGTGTTAGCTTGCGTCCCAGCTGCAACTTGCGCGAGTTGCTATTGGCCTTGAAGAGGGTGTCGAAGACCTCCCACGCCTCACGTCCAGACTTGCAATCCGCAATAAGAGGGAGATGAAAGTCTTTAACGTGCAAGCCTATCAGTGCAAAAGCTAATTGTCAGTTCTCTCGCCAGGTACTTGCGTCACCTGTTCTGAGCCGCTATGATGTGGAGGAGGTAGGGACGACAAAACTCCAGAGCTTCTTGCGGATCAGCACCAACCTCATCTTCAGCGACCATGAAGCATAGTTGTGCAGATCAAGGGACTCAATGGGCATCCTATCTGTGTCAGCCATTGCTTGCTACATAATAGTACAACTCACCCTCTCCCCAAGAACACTCTACTAGTAGGCGCCTATGCTCAACACTTTCTCTCACTAGCACAAGCGATCACACAAGCGAGTTTGGGCCCATAACCTGTTGAGAACTAGTGATGCGTCTAGTGTGAGTGTATTTGCCTCCTACATACAAGTGTGCACACACTAAGGACAAGTGCAGCAAGCATTCCAGCTATAAGGACAATGTGCAATTCACTGTGTTAAGCAGTATACAGTGTCATATGAGTTCATGAAGCGCATGAAATGCGCGCCCATGAACTCAAGAACTCGTTAATAAGTTATGAGACTCTTGTGCCCTTAGTGCCTCGGGCACTAGGGGGCACAAGCACTCACTAGGCGTGAGTGTGAGCCACAAGCTTTATCTAGTCGCTTGAAACCCTAGCACGGCGGCGCCATCCTTGGCGAGGGTGGCGAGGGTGGTGAGGGGGAAGGGGGACCTTCACCATGGACAAGAGGTTGACGCAGGCGCAAGCAAGCGCCCAAGGGCAAGGCGAGGACGTGGAAGCCTCGGCGGCGGCGGCTCTCATGGCCTCCAACCGCTTGGCAAAGGCGAGAAGTCCGCGTCGCCAGACCTTGAGTGAGGAGGAGGAGAGGCGAGCGGAGAGTGAGGAGAAAAGAAAGCACCCCCCCGTGGTGGATGGGGAGGAGGTGAACAAGGACGGTGATGGTGATGGTGATGGTGATGGTCATGGTAATGGTGATGATGAGGATGATCATGACGACGACGACCCGCCCGCGGTCACTTACAAGCGTAGAAAGAGGGCGGCAAGCCCGGTTTCCAACGCCTCCACCACACCCACGGAGGCCATGGCGAGGAGGTTGGAGGAGTTGGAAGCGGAAAACATCCGCCTCAAGCGTGGAAAAGCGCCCGCCATCCCTCTTGATGAGCCCATGGACGAGCCCAACCATCCACTACTTGTGAGCATCCTTCGCCGCGAGAGCGACTCCAACACTCCTAATGCTCGGGTGGCGGCGATGTGCAACCGCTACACCGAGCCCGCGACCCCTTGGAAGGAGAACTTGAAGAAGCGGGCTCGGCAACATGTGGATGTGGCGGCTCACATCGGCGCGGCGGCGAGCTCTTTCGACCGTGTGCCCGCTCACTTTCTCAACGATCTTCACTTCGCTCATGGTCGCCGGGAGAACATGAAAGGTGGGCTCATTCTTTGTAGCGTCATGCACGAGCGTCCATACAAACATCATCATGTGGGTGCGGACTCGGTCCAGGCCCACTTGCACATGCGTGCGCTATGGGCCTTATAAAGGCGCTTCCCCTGGTCAACATAGATGCACGAGATGCATTTGTTCCGCATCCCTCCTCCCCCCATGTCCGGCGGGGGGGGAGGGCCCGCACTTAACACCTTTGCATGCTCACCCCTGTATTCACATTATGACTACCTCACAGCAAGGTAACAAGCACAACAGGGCACATCATATGCATCCGCATCCGCAGGGCATGTGGTAGGTAAAGTTGAGGGTGGGATGTGGGTGCGCTTGGCGCTGGACCCTATGGCTTTGAGCCAGTGTGCTGATGCAACTCGTGTTGCTTACATGTGCTTTGTGCGCAGCGTTTGAGGAGGTATTCAAACAGTTTCACTACTTAGAAGTAGCCAACAAACACAACTGGAAAGTGGTGGAGGAGCTCGAGGGACATCCTCTGGCCGCGGATGACGCCGAGGCAAAGCGCCTTAAGAAGGCAATCAAGGAGGCGGCTGCGGCGCAGCCCAAGCCCAAGGCAAAGCCTGCCTACACTCCCAACAAGGGGTGGAGCCAGTACCCCCCTCGCTACTCTGGGTCCTACGCATCTGGTGCGGGGAACACCAGCTACACGACCGCTCCCATGCAATCTCAGGCCGCTTCTACAGGGGGCCAGCGTGACACCCGCACCTGTTACAACTGTGGGGAGCCTGGGCACCTGCGTGCCTATTGCCGTAAGGCCTCCACTGACCGTGGGGGCCGGTAGAACAGCTTTGTAGCTGATGTGACAGCCCCGTAGCTGTACACTTGCACTCGTTGATGCTGTAGCCCGGTGGGGCACCTTTTTGTGTTCGCGACTGCTATATTAGTGAATGAAACTGCGAGCGTGGTGAATGAAAGTGGAAGTTTGGTGGTTTAAACTTGGCGAAATCACCATTTTGCTTGTAACTTTGTTTTGTGGTCTCAGAACACCCCTAAATGGGAAGCAAGTGTCTAGTTGAGAGGTGTGTGGAGAGCTCTTGCTTGAGCTTAATACTTCATGGTCAGCACTTTGGTAGATTTGAACACTTTTGAGTGCACAACTTGTGTTTATGTTTTTTGTTATACGCAATATGAAGTGTGGCATTACCAAGAAACATGTTTAAAAGTTTGCTAGTACAACTAGGGCTAGGATAGAACTAGCTAACCAAAGTAAAAGCAAACGAGCACGAACCAACTAGGTAAGGGAGAGTAGCAGGAAAAGGAGACAAAGAAGCAGGTAGGAAAGAAGCTCGAAACACACACACACATAACACACAGAATGGAGGGGAAGAAAATATGAGAGAAAAGAGTGGAAATCAGGGTCGAGAGAAAAGTGAAGGGGCAGAGCGCCAGACAACAGCCGGGGATGGGAGGCCTTGGTTGCAAATGCAGAGCTGAGACCCCGCACCCCAAGAGGACTGGGAGAGAGAGAAGGCGGCAGCTCTGTTGCCATCTAGTAGCGGAGCTGAGAGGACTGCCAACCACTCTTCCTTGGCGTGAGGGGAGAAAGTGTGCAAAGGAAGAGAGTAGGGCCGTGCGGCTAGGTACGACATCCGAGTAGCGAATGAAACTGCGATAAGCCCAAAGGCTTCATGGTACAAGCGGGCATCAAGCCACCCACACCGGGCGGAGAGAGTGAATGAAGACCTCCCCGCACTGGTCAAACAGGGCGGACGAGGGAGAGAGAGAAAAACTCCCGCCCATCCTGTGGAAGAGTATCGAGAGGGAATACCAGAGATGTTGAGCATGCGAACACGAGATTAGGTGAAGAGCGGTCCCAGCATCTTCCACGCGCAAGTAAGGCAAGAAAGATCTACGTCCCTTCCACAGTGCTGCAGCCTGTTGCTCGTGTACAGGACTCCATGGCAGAGCATTTAAAGAAGAGAGTGGATCTTGCCCGGGGATTTGAGGGAGCGGATGGTCGGCCAACCACGCCCCCATTATATTTCCAGACAGGACTAGTGCCATCGCTTAGCAGCTTGGATAAGAGGGAAAAAGTGAGACTTAAGGAGATGGTAACCAAGCCTAGGTGTGTCCCAGAGAGAATCAATAGAACGGTAGCCAGGAGAGGACTCCGGCCAATGAAAAGAGGAGGGATCAAAGTGAATGTCTGTCAGGGAAGCAGCAGCATCAGCGAAGCAGCCGGTGTAGTGGGCTGCAGCTGGTAGAGCGAGCCAGCTCGGGGACCCCATTAAAGGGCTGGAGCGCCAAGAGAGAAGGGGGGGGGGCAAACTTGCACACGGCAAATGCTTGCAGCAAAAGAAAGGGAGAAAGACGACGGCGTTGATAACCTCTAGCCTTCTCTCCCTGTCAGGGAAAAGCTAGTGCCCCTGCCGGACGAGCCAGCAACTGCCTCAACAAAGTACACTTGCCGAATGGTGGTCGTGTCTTCAGATTTCGCCCACCACTCCTTTCGCAAGGGGGGGAGCGGGCTTAGAGAAGGTCTCGCCAAGGGGTTAGAATGCAGATCAAGAGCAGCGAAAGAGCTGGCTCCGGGGGATCCACCTAGTGCGAGAGAGTGCCTGGTGTGTAATGCTGAAGCTCTTAAAAATCCCACCAATCTATCACTCAGTAAAAGCCTTAGGCAGCCCACGAGAGAGAAAGAAAGTGAGTGCGCGCAGCTCCGAGAACGGAGCCCTTGGAATCGTGGATATGATGGTTTTAGAAAAGATGCTGCCGGAGGATTTCCTCGTAGTTGGTTTGAGGAATATGTATGGCGGGGCGCACCTTCAGCCATGCGGAGAAGATTGCGCGCCAATGAGGAGAGAGAGAGGCCCGCAGAGGCAGGCCACAGGACATCAACACAGCAAACGGCGGCAACCAGATGACCTCAGGATGGCGAAGATCAGTCACCCGCAGCTGCAGCTGGAGGAGGGCTAAGGACTTCTACGGGGCCCAGAGGGGGTCTGAAAATCTCACCGCCAACTTGGCGAGCAGAGCCCTGGTCTGGGTTTTATGGTAGAGCACGCCCAGGTCCCCCTAGCAAACTGGAAGGTAAACAACTTTTTAGGACACACGTCACCGCACCCTGTGTAGGGCATGGGAGAGGTCCAAGTCCGCAGGGCGAGCATGAGGCCACAGAAACCCTGTGCTGATGCTGCGGAGAGATTGCAACTCTCCCACAGAAGGACCAAGGAGAGATGCAATGTACTAGAGGGTGGATGGGACACTCTGGTTGAGGACAAGAGCACGCCCACAAGAAAGAAATAGGTAATGGCGGGCCCTGGAAGAGCTACGCTGCCTTTCCCGCTTCAAGGCCTGGTAAGAGCGCATGAAGACCATATTGAGTAAGGCGGAGCTGAAATCCAAGTAGAGTTGCAGTATCACCCTGACTCAGCCAGCGCACTCCCCAATCCAAAGGGGTGCTAGGTAAGGACGGGCCTGCCACCACGCCTACAGACTTGGCTAGATGCGAAGAGGCATCGAAGCAAGGCAGAACGTGGCCATACACCCGGTGAAGCCAGTGTAGGCTGAGTCTGTTGGTGCTTACACGATAGCCGTGTCATTGATATGTACTCCAAATGCTTGATCTCCATCATGGGGGCATCCTTCTCGACAGACAGAAAGAAAGGGTTTTGAGGGAGAGCTAAGCCATAAACACGTCGCAAATTTAACACGGTGATTGACCAGGGACTGAGGGACTGACGAGTGTCTGACCCTACCTGGCTGCACCTAACCCTGACGACTTGGGCCATAAAGGGACTGACTGGACTGCCGGTGTATGTTGTGGATAACAATCAACGTCCAATGGCCTAGGGTACAATATAATGGACTGCTACCTGCATGTCATGACTTGCTTGTAATTTATGTCAACGGCCGACCGCCGGTCGTACAGCACCCGCGGCGGCGACCTACCTGTTATGGCAATAAAGTCACATCTCAGTCCCCTAATTTCGATGAATGATACGGAATATTTACGTAGTTAATACGACCGACTACCGGTCGTATAGCATTTTGCGACGGTGATGTATCAAAAATGGCAAGCAAATGACTTATCAGTCCCAATTTAGGGACGAGCGGTGGCGGTGAAATGGGACAAATACCGATATATGATACGATGAAAGATTCTTAAATAATGGTACGATTGTACCATCGATATGGTGCAGCAGTACCATTACAATTGTATTGGTACTTTTGTACCATTACAATGGTTAAAAAGTACCATCGTAATGGTACAATGGTGTCATAAGGGAAGCCGTTGAGTTTTTAAACTCAACAGCCCCCTTGTGAATTCAAACGCTAAGCCGCAACACAATGCTCAACTGTGCAAGTTGACTTGCGCAGTTGAGCGTTGTGCTACTGCGGCGGCGGCGGCGGCAGGTATGTGCTTGTGCATGTCTTGTCGTGTAGTGCGCAGCAGCGCAGCCTAACCGCCCTTCCACCCTTCGTGTTGCAGGGCGGCCACCAGGCCAAGCCAGGCGGCGGCGGCGGCCGCCAGCAGGTGCGCTGTTGTTGTTGTGGTGGTGGTGGTGGTGGTGGTGGTGGTGTGTATATAATGTGTTGCGCCGCCCTAGCTGACCGCCCTTCTTGCTAACGGCCAGGCTAGGAGGGCGGAAGCAGCAGGCAAGCGGCAGCACAAGACTTAGCGGCGGCAGACTGTAGCAGGTAGTCTTACTACCGTAGTAGTGTAGTAGTATACCGTAGTATGGGATGGCGCGAGAGGGCAGCCTTGGCGTACGCTCCGCTTTAAGGGGAAATTATTGGTACGAAAGCCATTCATCAAGACTTGGCTATAGCCTCCACCGTTGAGAATTCAAAACCATCCACATAAAGTATGCTTGAAACCTTGCTGCTGCGTAATGGCATCGATGAAGTTCCAACCAATGCTGTTGAAGCCTCTTTAAAGTCGAGGAGAAGCAGGGCGATGCGTGGACGACAGCAGAAGGCGTGGGAGTTGACGTAAAAAACAATGAGGACGTTGTCCAAGATGGAGCGCCTGCCCGCAAACCCAGTCTGCTCTGGCGAGATAGTGTCGGGAAGGACGAGAGAGAAAGGCGAAGACTAAGGGCCAATATCTTGTAGTGCAAGGGTAAAAGAGTGATCGGACGCCAGTTCCTCAGGTCGGAGGTGACCCCACGCTTGAGAATAAGCCTGATCACCCCAGCACGCTGTGACGTGCCCATCACACCTCTAGATAGAATGCAAAGACAGTAGACATGATAGTCTTGCCCGAGGAGGGACCACGAGGCCTGCCAAAAGGCAGAAGTGAGCTCGTCTCTGCCTGGACATTTCCCCGGATCCATCCGTACAAGTGCAGCGTGGAGCTCATCCAATGTGAGTGGGAAAGACAAACGAGATGCAGTCAACGACTCTACCGCCTCTAGAACACACCGAACACATGTTGCAAGGGCGCATTCCGCTGTTGCACAGGGTCAGGGCGGGATGCTGTGAACAGCTCGTGATAATAGTCCCTAGCAGCGCGAGAGATCTCCTCTTGTGTTAACGAAGGGGGGGTGTGCTGTACGGTGGAGAAAGAAAGCAAAAGCAGCAATGAGGAAAGCCTGTCCGTCTCGCATTTAGAAGAAATACTTGTTCATGCGCTCCCCAAGTTGCTGGTTGGCGGAACGCGTGTAAGAGAGCTCAAGCGCCGCCTATTCTAGCTCAAAGATCTAGGCGAGGAGATTGCCTTTCAGCACGCAGGCGCTGCGGGGGAGGGGGTGCAGCAAGGCTGCGCTCCAGCCCTGCAAGTAAAGATTGCAGGGAGGCGAGCTTACTGACCTTAGCTCGGTGGCGGCGAGCCTCATGGCGCCGGGCAAGGGAGCAAACGTCCTCGAGGCCTGCTTTAAACCAGCTCATAAAGATAGAATCTGTAGGATGGAGATGTTGGGAAGCCCACAAAGAGTGGAAATATGAAAGAAACAAAGGGTCCTTTAGAAGCGCCGTGTTCAGCTTTTAGCAACCTTGACCCCGAGGGGAGCTGAAGGCAGGGCATAGCTCGAGCAGCACGGGCTTGTGATCCAACAGCGTTTTACCTTCGCGTATGAGATGTGGTGCACAACTTGTGTGTTGGTGCACTTGCAAAACTTCCATTATTAACGGCTTGTATCCTTGGGCAAATGTCTGACCAAGGAGAGGAAGGTGTGGGATATTCTTCCAAGCGTAAGAAGTTAACACCATACAAGCCATCCAGTGATGAGGAAGTGAAAGACTCGTAGTGAAAGCTATAAGCTTACTGGCAGTAAAATGAGAGAAGCAGCCACGCAAAGGAGCGATGCTTCTCTTAACCTGTTCGCTCAATGTAGTCTAGTGGACATTTAAAGTGTCATTTGCGGCGCCATGAAGAAGTATGCCTCATAGCGTAAGGCTCTACTTGCTGCCCACCCTCAGCTTCGTCAAGGAAAACGTGGGGTGCATGGGCGCAGAAGGTTCGTGATGGCGATGAGACACACTTTGCCACACTCCCTCGCGCAAGCATGGAGATGGTGATCCGCATCAGCTTAAGCACGAGTAGACAAACAACATCCCGCCACTTGTGCGAGGTAATCCAAGAGTGGATGCTCTCGTGACCATATATGATAAGCCTCTCCCTTATCAAGAAAAGCGAATGGCGGTTTAAGGGCCAACTCGGTGGTTGAACCTCACAGCGTTGCAAGGCCGTGTTCTGGTACTTGGGACCTGAATGGGAAAACAAGTTAACAAGCCGAGTGAAATTGGTGGCACACCTCGATACTATATATGCAGGTGATATATATGCAGGTGGCGGGTGCTTCTTCAGCAGCTGGTGCATTAATGGGGCTGCTGGTTACATCGCTGAACAAGCCTCAATTGATCAAGCCCAATGGCAGTGTCAGCATTCACAACTGGGTGGTTACGAGCACTATTTGATAGCACTGAAACGCTCAATTGGTGAGCACATTGTTGTTGCTGAGTTGGTCATGGCATTTGACGCTCTCGCCGAGTGGGCGAGGCACACAAAGGATAGTGCGGCTAAGACAATGGAAGCACTAGTCAAGTTCTTATGGAGCACTAAAGTGGCATGGATCCTGCTGCTCATGTTCGCAGCAAGCTCAACAAGTTGCGACAATATGGCCGGGCGCCTTCAATCTATCTGCAAAAATTTCAAGCATTTGTGGGTCGCGTGAACAGTGGCCTCATGCCCATAGACAAGGCTAAGCAACTTAAGTTATACAAGCGCGGCTTGGATGCGCGTGTGCGCGATTAGCTGCAGTACCATACGGCAACGGGATTTTCGTGGGTTGCGGAGGACTTGGCCAAGCTGCTGAAATTGAGCGCGTATCTGTACAGTAATGAAATGGCAGTGCATGAGAAGGCACATGTGGCAGCTTCGGCCAATCCGCAAGGGGGGGCAAGGAAAGTGTTAACCTCAGCTGAGTACGCACATGGCAAAGAAGACAAAGACATTCATGCCTCCTACTGGTGGCACAATTGCTGGTGCTACACCTGCTGCGGCTGGCACCTATTACGTCTGTCACTAGCTGGGCCACAATGCGAAGAACTGCCCCGCCAAGAAGGACCAGGCCAAGAAGGTTGGATAGGATCACACCACGACTGTTGTAGATGCGGTTGAAAGCTAGCTGCTTGAGATGCAATATTAAAAGTAAGCATATGAGTTTTGCTAGTGTTGTATGCTTACAATACAGTCAGCTTATTAATGTTACTTAGACCATGTGCGGCAAATGCGCTATGGGAGTTACAGTCAAGAGGAGTTATGGGAGTTATGGGAGTTATGACATTTATGGTCAACTTTGCATTTAACCGTTGATTAGTGTTGACTAGTGTTGACTTTGACCGTTGACTAGTGTTGACTAGAGTTGACTTAAACTAGTTTCTTTCTGATGTTGACTAGATTAGTAAATATACAAGTCATTGTATGTGGCGCATACAGGTGGGAATTGCAATACATTTCTCTTTGGTGTTGACATGCTTGTATGTTACACTTGGTGTTCCCCCACTGTGAGCGCATGTATGAGGTACGGCGCATATATGCACACTAGTTCTTAACATGCAAGCAGCAAGCTTGTTGTATGATATGTCCCAAGTGCATGTAATGACGCATGTATGGCAAGCGCATAACATATTGCCACTCTTTTATGTTGGAAAAGTGGAAGAACATGCTTATGTGCTGGTACATGTGGAATTCAACATGCTTATCAGTGAGTTGCATGCTTTTATTCAGTTGCAAAATAAGGACAACCTGGAGTATGGTGGTAATGGTGCCATAGCATTACGGCCCATACTTGAAGCATATTTTGGGGGGGAGGGGGGGTATTGAAGCAACTTAGTTCTCGTGAAAACAGGGACACTGCGGTTGTTAGCAATATTTATCAACCCTCACATTGGTCACAGACTCTTGGCTACATACTAAAGACGGGTGGCACCTGCTTGAACATTCAGTGGCACAATGCACGGTGTAAATAGTTCACTCTTGATTGACACTGGTGCAACACACAACTTCGTTGAAGAACAATGGGTCGTGCGCAACAAGGTAGTGTGTACATCCTCATTGTTTCCAACTGCCGGTGCGGGGGGTGCGTTGCCAGTAACAGGGGAAGTTGGAATGAAAGTAAAGATTTGCAATTATCATGCCACTCTGACTTTGTTAAATGGTATCCATCGACATATCATGTGTTGTGGTATTACGATTGGAATGGCAGGAAATTTTTTGAGAAGACAATGGATACTATTGCACGCTTGTGCTTGGTAAAGAAAGGTTGTAAGCATGTGACATTGTCTGTGAAAGGGTTGCATAGCTTCCAGCACAAGCAGCCCAACCCTGCGCTACTCATTGCACTGCAAGTGAAATGTGCGTTGCGTAAAAACACACCGGCTCTTCTGGTATAGTTGTCGTCGTCATCGGACGGCTTTGTGCCGGGCAGTATAGAAAGGTTACAATTATTATTGAGGAGTAATAACAGGTGTTGTAAGATGAGTTGCTAGGCTTACCTCAAAATCGAGGTGTCGGACACACAATACCAGTCATTCTTGATAGTGAGCCTTCGTTTCGGCTTATATATAGGCTAAGCCCCCGAGAGAGGGGGGAAATGGAAACCCAAACCAAGGAGTTACAAAAAAGGGATTGATCAAACTGAGTTCTTCACCCTTTGACGCGCCCATCTTTTTAATAATATAACAGAATGGAAAGCTGTGCATGTGTGTAGGTTACCATGCATTGAACAAGATCACGGTACACAATCGATACCCATTACCCCGGATTGGTGTAGTTAGTATATTGTTCGGAAATGCGTACTTTAGTGTGCTCAACTTGATATGTGGATATCATCAGATCCGGATTTATCCATTCATGTTATCAAGAAAATATTTCGAACACGTTCTGGCCATTTTTAATGCATTGTGTTACCTTAAAAGGTGACTAATGCGCCCGCAGTGGTTTAGAAGAAAATGAACAACATATTGGGCGGCATACTTGGCAAATATGTCGTGTTTTACTTGGATGACAACATTGTCTTCAGTGAAATTAAAAAATGGCATAAAAAGCACTTGGAAGCGGTGTTCACCTTGCTGTGTGCTTGTCGCTTGTTTGCTAATGTTGCAAAGTTTGACTTTTGCAAAACGGAGTTGCCATTTTTGGGGCACATTGTCAGCGGTGCGTGTGTTAAACCTGACCCTTACAAGGTGCAAGTTGTGAAGGATTGGCCTCAACCCATGAATATGCATCAGCTGCGATAATTACTAGGCTAGGCAAATAACTACTTCCACAAGTTTATGATGGGGTACTCCACAGTGGTGGTGCCTTTTGACAAATTGTTGCAAAAAGACGCACCATTCTTGCACAACTGAACAAGAAGCTGTTATGCATTAAAGTAGTAAAGCTAGCTTTTACGGCTCCAATGTTGGTGCCTTACTGAGCCAAGCATTTCGCTGTGGTTAGCAATGCGTCCACCCTTAGGTGTGGTGCACTACTGTTGCGAGATGGCAGACAATGTGCTATTGAGAGTGGGAAGTTCATCCTAGCCGAGGTGAATTACACTACCATTGATCAAGAGTTGCTTGATATGGCACATTCTCTAAAACATGGCGATGGTACTTGGAGGGGGCTCATTTTATAGTGGTGACCAATTATAATGCATTGGTATATTTTCCCGACACAGTCCAACTTGTCACGATGGTAATTTCGCTAGAATGAGTTTCTCTCTCGAGTTACCTTTGAGTGGGTATACCGGCTTGACAAATTCAATCTTGCTGATCTGAGTCGCTGTCCGTCATTGTTGGCATTTATGCGTGAACAATTGTTTGTAACGCGCGATACATTGCCACCTAACTATGAATTTGTGCAAGCTGTTGTGCCAGGGTATACTTAAACCCATAATTCTCTTTAGATGAAACCGTGCAAATGCTTAATGAATGAGACAACGTGTACTATTCGGGCACTAATTTGATTATACTAGACTATGATGAGACGCGTACAAAATGCATAGCTGATGTACACAATCCACCGTGCGCTGGGCACTTTGGCAGTCGCAGAACTGTTAAGGCAGCGCAACAGTTGTATTGGTGGCCATGGTTGCATGTTAACGTAAAGCATTTTGTGGACACGTGTGACAAATGTTACGCGTGACAAGGCGTTACGTCAGAAACCCGCTAGGTTGCTACGACCATTGCCTGTTGAAAATGGCAAGTGGGAAAGTTTGAGTATGGACTCGGTTATCGAGCTCCCAGAGACAGCAAATGTAACACTGCGGTTGTTATTTTGTGGACTGTTACACAGAAATAGTTCACATTATCTCTTGTCATATGAAAATACGCTCCCATGAGTTGGCGATGGCTTTTGTCGCGTCTGTGTTCAAGTTGCATGGCTTGCCTTACAATATTGTGTCTGATTGTGATCCGCAATTTGTGGCTTGGTTTTAGAAGTTGCTATGCAGCTTCTTATAAATTTCATGGAACATGTTCACATCTTACTAACCGCAGGTCAGTAAGATGTGAACACGGTGGTCAGTAGAAATGCGCCAATCAAGTGATTGAGGAGACCATCCGGCATGTTGTGAGTCAAGATCATGGTGATTGGGATGTTTATATCTTGATGGTTGAGTTTGCACTTGATTAAGCATGGCAATAAAGTGTGCATAAAACTCTGTTTTTTTAGAATTATGAAGTGCATTCACTAAGTCCACGAACATCAAGTTGCCCGCTACTGACATAACTCGCGTGTCTGCGGCGCGCGAACTGGTTTCGGCCATGCAAGACAGGTTAGTGTTAGCAAAGGACTGTCTAGGCGCAACGTAGGACAAATTAAAAGCCCAAGCTAATGCGCATTGTAGAAAGGCCAACTGCGATGTTGATGGGCTATTCGGTGCTTTTAAGTACCAAAAACATATCCATAAAGGGAGTGGGTACTCGTAAATTTTTCCCTCGCTAGATAGGCCTTCTTAAAGTGATTGATTGGGTCGGCACTCACGCGTTTCGGTTGGACTATTTAAAGTGAATACGCATTCACAATGTGTTTCATAAGAGTGTATCGAAACAGTACCGTATTGACGATCGGGTTCAACCTCCTCCACCCCTCGTTCAAGTGATTAGCTACAACATGTTTGAATATGAGGTGGAAGCAACTCTCAGTCACCGAAAGCCACGACGAGAACGCGCGTTGTCTTACTTGGTGAAATGGAAAGGGTATAACGTAGTGTTGAGCACAACACGTGAGAGCCCGCAAGGAATCTTACCAGCTGCCAAGAGATTCTTCGCGGGTGCTTGAGCGCTGTGTTCACGCACGGATGGCAAAAGGGTGCTGGCAGACATCTCTACCGCTGCGGCCATGGTTCTCTCACTGCTTTGGTTCTGAGTGCTCATAATGGGGCTTTGCTAACTTGTTGAGAACTAGTGATGCGCCTAGTGTGTGTATATTTGCCTCTTACATACAAGTGTGCACGCACCAAGGACAAGTGCAGCAAGCACGCCAACTATAAAGATAATGTGCGACCCACTGTATTAAGCAGTATACAGTGTCTTATATACTATGCTACTAAATACTAGTCAACTCTAGTCAACTCTGGTCAAAGTCAACACTAGTCAACACTAGTCAATGGTCAAAGTCAACGGTCAAAGTCAAAGTTGACCATGGTTGACCATAACTGCCGTAATTGCCGTAACTCTCCTAACTCTCGTAACTATAAAGGTTAAGCTGATCGTACCAACTACATGTAGGCGCCGCCTATACATGTACTTTCAACAAGCTATAACATTTAACATTCCCATGCGAGCAGCTTGACCTTGAACAAGTTCTTCTTGCAAGCTTACCCATATTAACTTACTCCATTGAACACTCCCACAGATGTGTTGCTCCCGCGGACTTGATGGTTGTCTCCATGAAACCATCTTTCTCCTTACGCTGCCAGCAAAACTACAAGGTTCCAATACTCCTTGTTTCCTCCTTATAGTTGTCGCATCAGGTCCCACCACGCCACGCCTGACCTTGCTCAGGTGGTTTCGAGGACTCCCTCAACGGCAAACTATGCTATAAACTATACTGAGTTCTCTACCTTAGCAATGTTGTACCAGAGTGTAGGTAGTGCAAGGGTTGATCAGACCCTTCTACCAAGGAAAGCGCCCCTCCCATCTCCTGTTAGCTAGCTATACAACTCAGTCCTTGCATGCCAATCAAGTGAAGTGTTCTAACCAGTATCGCACACCTGTGTGCTACCAAAAAACAACTCCACAGCAATGCAACCTCTAGTGTATGGAGCTCAACACCAGCAACTACACTTAGGCTAGCAGTAACTTTCACAGACCTTTGTGTCTGCGACCTCTGTCTATGCATGTCCTTCACGCGCCCTTGCAGTGGGAGAGGACGGACGAACCATCCACTGCAACTCCTTGAGGTCCTCACTAATGCTAGAAAGCAATCGCCACCGTGGCGTGCTCCTCCTTGGTTGCCTCATTATGGATCCTCTACTGGCACTCGCAAATGAAGTGGCCCTTTATCTTGTAGTAGTGACACTCTTTGTCACATAACGGCTTCCCACCACCTGCTTTGCTCCTGCTTCGTGTGTGTTGAGAAGATAAGGCAGCAAGTGCGATAGGTTCTCCACCATTTTCTATCTCCTGAACATCCAACTTGCCTTCCACAGCTAGCAGCTTAGGCACTACATCAGCAAACTTCAAAACCACATCTGAGGACTCCAACACAGACACTAGCGTAGCAAAGCTCTTTCCCAAGCCAGCTAAGAATGCCCACATCACCTCCTCTTCCTTCACATCGTGGCCCACTGCTACAAGGTCTTGCCAAAGCTCCCTTGCACGTGAGATGTACTTCTGGATTAAGTTTTTGTGCTCCATTTTTAGAAGTGTTAGCTTGCGTCCCAGCTGCAACTTGCGCGAGTTGCTATTGGCCTTGAAGAGGGTGTCGAAGACCTCCCACGCCTCACGTCCAGACTTGCAATCCGCAATAAGAGGGAGATGAAAGTCTTTAACGTGCAAGCCTATCAGTGCAAAAGCTAATTGTGAGTTCTCTCGCCAGGTACTTGCGTCACCTGTTCTGAGCCGCTATGATGTGGAGGAGGTAGGGACGACAAAACTCCAGAGTTTCTTGCGGATCAGCACCAACCTCATCTTCAGCGACCATGAAGCATAGTTGTGCAGATCAAGGGACTCAATGGGCATCCTATCTGTGTCAGCCATTGCTTGCTACATAATAGTACAACTCACCCTCTCCCCAAGAACACTCTACTAGTAGGCGCCTATGCTCAACACTTTCTGTCACTAGCACAAGCGATCACACAAGCGAGTGTGGGCCCATAACCTGTTGAGAACTAGTGATGCGCTTAGTGTGTGTGTATTTGCCTCCTACATACAAGTGTGCACACACTAAGGACAAGTGCAGCAAGCACGCCAACAAAAGAGACAATCTGCGACCCACTGTATTACAGTAGCAGTATACAGTGTCTTATAAACTATGCTACTAAGTATTGGTCAACTCTAGTCAACTCTGGTCAAAGTCAACACTAGTCAACACTAGTCAATAGTCAAAGTCATCGGTCAAAGTCAAAGTTGACAATGGTTGACCATAAATGCCGTAACTGCCGTAACTCTCCTAACTCTCGTAACTCTCGTGTCTATAAAGGTTAAGCTAATCGTACCAACTACACGTAGGCGCCACCTATACATGTACTTTCAACAAGCTATAACATTTAACATAACTATTTCAAAAGAACATTGCAACCTAAGTGGGGGGGAATGACACCGAGTACTACTTTATAGAGGTTCCCTGCCCTTATTTAGGATTACATAAGGGTATATACAATCAATCAAGCCGTAATGGGACCGTTGACTTAGTGTTAAGGCCGAAGGTAGTGTTGCTCATATAGAACATTGGTATCGACATCAGATATGAGTCTCATGTTGATATTAGCTGTATGGCGGCACTGCTAATGTTAAGAACTAGTGTGCATGTATGCGCCCTACCTCATACATGCGCTCACACTAGGGGAACAACAAGTGCAATAGCATGTCAATCAACAAAGAGAAGTATGTTTCTATTGCAGTTCCACCTATATGCGCCACATACAGTGACTTGTATACTAAGCTAGTCAACACTGGAAAAGACTAGTCAACCCTAGTTAAAGTCAACTCTGGTCAACACTAGTCAACGGTCAAAGTCTACCCTAGTCAACCCTAGTCAATGGTCAAAGTCAAAGTTGACCGTAACTCTCGTAACTCCCGTAACTCCTGTTGACTGTAACTCCCATTTTGTAACCGCCGCACATGGTCCAAGTAACATCAACAAGCTGGATGTACTATAAGCATACTATACTAGCAAACCTCATATGCTTAACCTTCAACATGTAGTATAAGCACACTATACTAGCAAACCTCATATGCTTAACCTTCAACACTCCCGCGCAGGCAGCTTGTTGTCCGCATCTGCATATCAGCATGCACAAGCTCCCACGCCTTCATTGCCTTCAAATTGACTTGGAACTTCTCGCTCCAATACATGACGCTAGCACCTCGAGCTGCTCGCTCCCAATGCTTGTCACCCTGCAAACTGCTCACTTGCATATAGTATACCTTGAGCACTATACCATGCTCGCAGAGTGTAACCTCCACGCTTCGCGCGCTCAGCTACTCCTCTCATATCCACGTTCAAGCATCACGCTCAAACACCATGCTGTTGAGTAGACAGCAACGACGCGCTCTTGGCACGCCCCGCAAGTACTTCACGCACCGCAACACTCCAAGCTGGAATACACCAGCTCCCAGGTATGAAGGACGCCTCCTCCACCAAGTACTGCTCGCACTCGGCACCAAGCTAGATCCTCCCAGCTTCATTACAAGGAGATTGCCACCATCTCCTCCGCGGGGTTCACATACTTCCACATGTCCCTGTGTACCAGCAACAGCTCCATTTTGATGCTCCAGGTGATGTAGTTGTCCACGTCCATCGGCTCAATCGTGATCTTCATGTTGTCCAAGCTTTCTTGGCGTTGGTTGCCCTTCTGCTACACACAGAGCCCGCAACCTACTCCCCTAAGCAACCACAACTTCCTACACGACCACAACACACTTACACTCTACGCATGTGTGGGCCCATAACTTGTTAAAAACTAGTGTGCATGTACGCGCCCTACCTCATACATGCGCTCACATTAGGGGAACAACAAGTGCAATAGCATGTCAACAAAGAGAAGTATGTTCATATTGCAATTCCACCTGTATGCGCCACATACAGTGACTTATAAACTAAGCTAGTCAACACTAGAAAAGACTAGTCAACCCTAGTCAAAGTCAACTTCAGTCAACACTAGTCAACGGTCAAAGTGTACCCTAGTCAACCCTAGTCAATGGTCAAAGTCAAAGTTGACCGTAACTCTCGTAACTTCCAATACTCCTTGTTTCCTCCTTATAGTTGTCGCATCAGGTCCCACCACGCCACGCCTGACCTTGCTCAGGTGGTTTCGAGGACTCCCTCAACGGCAAACTATGCTATAAATTATACTGAGTACTCTACCTTAGCAATGTTGTACCAGAGTGTAGGTAGTGCAAGGGTTGATCAGACCCTTCTACCAAGGAAAGCGCCCCTCCCATCTCCTGTTAGCTAGCTATACAACTCAGTCCTTGCATGCCAATCAAGTGAAGTGTTTTAACCAGTATCGCACACCTGTGTGCTACCAAAAAACAACTCCAGCAATGCAACCTCTAATGTATGCAGCTCAACACCAGCAACTACACTTAGGCTAGCAGTAACTTTCACAGACCTTTGTGTCTGCGACCTCCGTCTATGCATGTCCTTCACGCGCCCTTGCAGTGGGAGAGGACGGACGAACCATCCACTGCAACTCCTTGAGGTCCTCACTAATGCTAGAAAGCAATCGCCACCGTAGCGTGCTCCTCCTTGGTTGCCTCATTATGGATCCTCTACTGGCACTCGCGAATGAAGTGGCCCTTTATCTTGTAGTAGTGACACTCTTTGTTACATAACGGCTTCCCACCACCTGCTTTGCTCCTGCTTCGTGTGTGTTGAGAAGATAAGGCAGCAAGTGCGATAGGTTCTCCACCATTTTCTATCTCCTGAACATCCAACTTGCCTTCCACAGCTAGCAGCTTAGGCACTACATCAGCAAACTTCAAAACCACATCTGAGGACTCCAACACAGACACTAGCGTAGCAAAGCTCTTTCCCAAGCCAGCTAAGAATGCCCACATCACCTCCTCTTCCTTCACATCGTGGCCCACTGCTACAAGGTCTTGCCAAAGCTCCCTTGCACGTAAGATGTACTTCTGGATTAAGTTTTTGTGCTCCATTTTCAGAAGTGTTAGCTTGCGTCCCAGCTGCAACTTGCGCGAGTTGCTATTGGCCTTGAAGAGGGTGTCGAAGACCTCCCACGCCTCACGTCCAGACTTGCAATCCGCAATAAGAGGGAGATGAAAGTCTTTAACGTGCAAGCCTATCAGTGCAAAAGCTAATTGTCAGTTCTCTCGCCAGGTACTTGCGTCACCTGTTCTGAGCCGCTATGATGTGGAGGAGGTAGGGACGACAAAACTCCAGAGCTTCTTGCGGATCAGCACCAACCTCATCTTCAGCGACCATGAAGCATAGTTGTGCAGATCAAGGGACTCAATGGGCATCCTATCTGTGTCAGCCATTGCTTGCTACATAATAGTACAACTCACCCTCTCCCCAAGAACACTCTACTAGTAGGCGCCTATGCTCAACACTTTCTCTCACTAGCACAAGCGATCACACAAGCGAGTTTGGGCCCATAACCTGTTGAGAACTAGTGATGCGTCTAGTGTGAGTGTATTTGCCTCCTACATACAAGTGTGCACACACTAAGGACAAGTGCAGCAAGCATTCCAGCTATAAGGACAATGTGCAATTCACTGTGTTAAGCAGTATACAGTGTCATATGAGTTCATGAAGCGCATGAAATGCGCGCCCATGAACTCAAGAACTCGTTAATAAGTTATGAGACTCTTGTGCCCTTAGTGCCTCGGGCACTAGGGGGCACAAGCACTCACTAGGCGTGAGTGTGAGCCACAAGCTTTATCTAGTCGCTTGAAACCCTAGCACGGCGGCGCCATCCTTGGCGAGGGTGGCGAGGGTGGTGAGGGGGAAGGGGGACCTTCACCATGGACAAGAGGTTGACGCAGGCGCAAGCAAGCGCCCAAGGGCAAGGCGAGGACGTGGAAGCCTCGGCGGCGGCGGCTCTCATGGCCTCCAACCGCTTGGCAAAGGCGAGAAGTCCGCGTCGCCAGACCTTGAGTGAGGAGGAGGAGAGGCGAGCGGAGAGTGAGGAGAAAAGAAAGCACCCCCCCGTGGTGGATGGGGAGGAGGTGAACAAGGACGGTGATGGTGATGGTGATGGTGATGGTCATGGTAATGGTGATGATGAGGATGATCATGACGACGACGACCCGCCCGCGGTCACTTACAAGCGTAGAAAGAGGGCGGCAAGCCCGGTTTCCAACGCCTCCACCACACCCACGGAGGCCATGGCGAGGAGGTTGGAGGAGTTGGAAGCGGAAAACATCCGCCTCAAGCGTGGAAAAGCGCCCGCCATCCCTCTTGATGAGCCCATGGACGAGCCCAACCATCCACTACTTGTGAGCATCCTTCGCCGCGAGAGCGACTCCAACACTCCTAATGCTCGGGTGGCGGCGATGTGCAACCGCTACACCGAGCCCGCGACCCCTTGGAAGGAGAACTTGAAGAAGCGGGCTCGGCAACATGTGGATGTGGCGGCTCACATCGGCGCGGCGGCGAGCTCTTTCGACCGTGTGCCCGCTCACTTTCTCAACGATCTTCACTTCGCTCATGGTCGCCGGGAGAACATGAAAGGTGGGCTCATTCTTTGTAGCGTCATGCACGAGCGTCCATACAAACATCATCATGTGGGTGCGGACTCGGTCCAGGCCCACTTGCACATGCGTGCGCTATGGGCCTTATAAAGGCGCTTCCCCTGGTCAACATAGATGCACGAGATGCATTTGTTCCGCATCCCTCCTCCCCCCATGTCCGGCGGGGGGGGAGGGCCCGCACTTAACACCTTTGCATGCTCACCCCTGTATTCACATTATGACTACCTCACAGCAAGGTAACAAGCACAACAGGGCACATCATATGCATCCGCATCCGCAGGGCATGTGGTAGGTAAAGTTGAGGGTGGGATGTGGGTGCGCTTGGCGCTGGACCCTATGGCTTTGAGCCAGTGTGCTGATGCAACTCGTGTTGCTTACATGTGCTTTGTGCGCAGCGTTTGAGGAGGTATTCAAACAGTTTCACTACTTAGAAGTAGCCAACAAACACAACTGGAAAGTGGTGGAGGAGCTCGAGGGACATCCTCTGGCCGCGGATGACGCCGAGGCAAAGCGCCTTAAGAAGGCAATCAAGGAGGCGGCTGCGGCGCAGCCCAAGCCCAAGGCAAAGCCTGCCTACACTCCTAACAAGGGGTGGGGCCAGTACCCCCCTCGCTACTCTGGGTCCTACGCATCTGGTGCGGGGAACACCAGCTACACGACCGCTCCCATGCAATCTCAGGCCGCTTCTACAGGGGGCCAGCGTGACACCCGCACCTGTTACAACTGTGGGGAGCCTGGGCACCTGCGTGCCTATTGCCGTAAGGCCTCCACTGACCGTGGGGGCCGGTAGAACAGCTTTGTAGCTGATGTGACAGCCCCGTAGCTGTACACTTGCACTCGTTGATGCTGTAGCCCGGTGGGGCACCTTTTTGTGTTCGCGACTGCTATATTAGTGAATGAAACTGCGAGCGTGGTGAATGAAAGTGGAAGTTTGGTGGTTTAAACTTGGCGAAATCACCATTTTGCTTGTAACTTTGTTTTGTGGTCTCAGAACACCCCTAAATGGGAAGCAAGTGTCTAGTTGAGAGGTGTGTGGAGAGCTCTTGCTTGAGCTTAATACTTCATGGTCAGCACTTTGGTAGATTTGAACACTTTTGAGTGCACAACTTGTGTTTATGTTTTTTGTTATACGCAATATGAAGTGTGGCATTACCAAGAAACATGTTTAAAAGTTTGCTAGTACAACTAGGGCTAGGATAGAACTAGCTAACCAAAGTAAAAGCAAACGAGCACGAACCAACTAGGTAAGGGAGAGTAGCAGGAAAAGGAGACAAAGAAGCAGGTAGGAAAGAAGCTCGAAACACACACACACATAACACACAGAATGGAGGGGAAGAAAATATGAGAGAAAAGAGTGGAAATCAGGGTCGAGAGAAAAGTGAAGGGGCAGAGCGCCAGACAACAGCCGGGGATGGGAGGCCTTGGTTGCAAATGCAGAGCTGAGACCCCGCACCCCAAGAGGACTGGGAGAGAGAGAAGGCGGCAGCTCTGTTGCCATCTAGTAGCGGAGCTGAGAGGACTGCCAACCACTCTTCCTTGGCGTGAGCAAGGAGAAAGTGTGCAAAGGAAGAGAGTAGGGCCGTGCGGCTAGGTACGACATCCGAGTAGCTAATGAAACTGCGGTAAGCCCAAAGCCTTCATGGTACAAGCGGGCATCAAGCCACCCACACTGGGCGGAGAGAGTGAATGAAGACCTCCCCGCACTGATCAAACAGGGCGGACGAGGGAGAGAGAGAAAAACTCCCGCCCATCCTGTGAAAGAGTATCGAGAGGGAATACCAGAGATGTGGCGTGTGGGCGCCTTTTGTCACCGACGTGGTGGCCTTACCCAATGGCCCGGCTTGCTTATGGCCAGGCCCACAAGTCACTGAGCTGCAAGGGGGCCTGCCCAACAGTCGCATGTGGGCTTTGCGAGTCGACTTTTGTCCTAGCCACTGACATACAGTATGTGCAGCTGCTATCGAGCGTAGCCTGCAGGCACTCATGCCCGACGTACCTGGGGACTTCGAGATTGCACGCTTGCGCAGCCTATACCCAACGGTGGCAGCAGCCTCTCGTGCGGATAGCACTCTGCGGGGCCACGAGCCCTACTGGTGTCGCTTTGTCGAGTTCTGCACGCCTCGTGGTTGGACAACTCTCCCGGCAGACCCAGGCACGGTCGCCCTGTTCTTAACCAAGGTGTTGGTGGAGGCCACTACCCCGGCACCTGTGAGACATGCCTCAGCGGCCATACATGCCATGCATGCCATGACGGGACAAACCTCTCCCACTGCGCATGCACTTGTGGCAGTGATGCGTGAGGCCGCAGCAAGGCTGCTCACCGCTGGCACTCGCAAGAAGGAACCCTTCACCCCGGCCCTGTTCGAGCGCATGATCTCGCACTTTGCCCGCAACGGGTGGGACTTGGTGGCGCGGCTGCAAACCGTGGCTGTGCTCTTGCTATATGCGGGGATGCTGCGGTATTCCGACCTTGCGGCTATCCTCTGGCAAGACATTATCTTCCGTTCAGACCGCATGGACCTTGTGATCCCACGCAGCAAGACGGACCAGCATGGTGCGGGTGCAACCGTGCACATTGCTGCAGTTGGGGGGAACTTGTGTCCTGTGATGCACACGGAGAAGTTGTTGTTTGGCTCGGGCTACAAACAGGCTGGCCCCGGCAACTTGCTGCGCTCCATCAAACGGGTGGGTGGGTCGTGCATCATCAACGTAAAAGTTGTGCCCTATGGCACCGTCTTGGGTTGGGTGAAAGCGGCTGTGTTGGCCGCGGGTGAGGATCCAGCGCGCTTTGGCACCCACTCTGGCCGTTCGGGAGGTGCAACGCAAGCGGTGCAAGCAGGGGTGCCCCAGCACGTGTGGCAGCAATTCGGCCGATGGAAGTCATCCAATGCAGCTGAGGGCTATGTGCGCACGGCGTTACCGGAGTTGCACTCACTAACGCGAAGCCTCGGCTTGAATGGTACGCACTTTCGCTATTTTGATCCGTCTATCGACCCTTGCGACCCCCCAGCATGAGCTGTGTGTGTCGCATATAACTCGTGTGTGAGTTATATGGATTCATGAAGCGCATGAAATGCGCGCCCATGAACTCAAGAACTCGTTAATGAGTTATGAGACTCTTGTGCCCCTAGTGCCTCGGGCACTAGGGGGCACAAGCACTCACTAGGCGTGAGTGTGAGCCACAAGCTCCTTATCTAGTCGCTTGAAACCCTAGCACGGCGGCGCCATCCTTGGCGTGGGTGGCGAGTGTGGTATACTTTGCAGGTGTACAGGCTTCTCAAGCTTCGACCTCGGCATCGGCAGCGATGACGCCCTCAACAAGTCGAAGATCGAAGAAGCGCGTGACATTCGCACATGACGTGAAAAAGCAGTAGTTCTCATAGTTGTAGCCTAGCACTTTAGTGCAGACCTTGTGTATAGATCAGCCTGTATCTGTACACTTGTACATTTGTATTGTAATGCACTTGTGTGCTGGGCGTAGCTACCGTGCTATCGACCCTTGCGACCCCCCAGCATGAGCTGTGTGTGTCGCATATAATTCGTGTGTGAGTTTATATACTATGCTACTAAGCACTAGTCAACTCTGGTCAACTCTAGTCAAAGTCATCACTAGTCAATACTAGTCAACGGTCAAAGTCAATGGTCAAAGTCAAAGTATAATCATGGTTGACCATAACTGCCGTAACTCCCGTAACTCTTGTAACTACCGTAATTTAAGCTGATCGTATCAACTACATGTAGGCGCCTATACATGTACTTTCAACAAGCTATGACATGTAACACAGCTTTTTAAGTTGTTTTGTTACTTGGTGATATCGTAGCGCTCGGTATTGCCACGAGGGATGCGACCGATATAGTTGGAGGTGGTAATGGAGCTGGAGCTAGCATCAGCAAAGATGTGGGGCGAGGGGAAAAGGTTTGCATACGCTTGTCCAACAGTAAAGTACCCAACCCCACGCTTCGGGCGGACGGCTGGAATGTATAAAGCTGCTACTCATAAATGGTGTAGAGCAAATTGGGTCGATGATGTGGTGATGGGGCTTAAAAGCACAGGACCGGTTGGAGGGGTTTACCTGCAGTTGCTGGGGACGTCGGCGGCTTTGTCTAGGAGGGGGCGGCTTCAGACTGAGCTTCGGACTTTGGTTAGAGTACGTCCACTGGTTCCTTATGGATGTAATCTTAGGCAATCCACGTTACAATTGACAAAGTTAATTTGAGATTGCATGCATGTGTGCGTTGCTATGGGTTAATAACACGCTGATTACGCCTAGCACCCAAGTGCATTACATACCTGGGTACAAGTGTATAGATACAGGCTTATCTATACACAAGTCCGCACTAGGGGTGCTAGGCTACAACTATGGGAACTACATCTTCGCATGAGGTGCGAACATTACGCGCTTTTTAAGTCTTCGATTCATCAGTAGCGCCATGGCTGCTAATGCAGAGGTCGAAGCCTGAGAAGTCGGTACACCTGCAAAGTCAAACACACTCGCCACCCACGCCAAGGATGGCACCGCCGTGCTAGGGTTTCGGGCGAGTAGACAAGAAGCTTATACGTCACAACTCACTCCAATAAGTGCTTCTGCCCTCAAGCCTAGGGAACCAGGGGCACAAGTGTCTTATAATTTTAATAAACTGACGAATTCTTGAGTTCATGGACGCGCATCTCATGCGCTTCATGAACTCAAATAACTCACACACGAGTTCTATGCAACTTACAGCTGATGCTGGCGGGTCGCTATGGGCCTATAGATAAATAAAACCAGTATGAGCGCATACTACTTAAGACGAGGCTTCTCGTGAGTGTGTGTGCAACTCAGGCAACGCCACACGCAATAGCCCTTAGCTACAATGGAAGGCTTCCAATGTCCAAACTTGTGCCGCACGTGCTGGGGCACACCAGCCTACATCGTCTGGGTTGCTTCACTCGAATGGGCGGAGTGTATGCCAAAATGTGTGGGGTCCTCCCTCGCCGCCTCGATGGCCGCCTTTTTCCACCAAAATTGGTGCTATATGGTAAAACGGTGTCGCATACGATGCACGTTCCCCCCACCCGTTCAATGGAGCGCAGCAGCTTGCCGGGCCCGGCTTGCTTGTAGCCCGAACCTGATAACAACTTTTTGGTGTGCATTAAAGGGCACGAATCACCCCCGGCAGCAGTTATGTGCATTGTCGCGCCCACATCACATTGGTCGGTTTTACTGCGCGAGATGACAGAACTCATATGACTCGGTTGACAGATTTATCCTGCGCATCGACTTTTGCCAGGTCGGCATATCGCATCATACCCGCCATCCTCAGCGGGACGGCCATTGTCTGCAGTCCAGCCACCAAGTCCCACCCATTGCGAGCAAATTGTGAGACAATAGCTCGCAAGAGCTTAGACGTGTAGGCTTTCTTCTTTTTCTGCGTGTTCAATGGTAGCAGCCTGGCAGCGGCCTCACGCACCACCGCAACAAGGGCATGCGATGTGGGAGAGTGTTGAGAACTAGTGATGCGCCTAATGTGCTTGCCTATTACATACAAGTGTGCACACATTAAGGACAAGTGCAGCAAGCACGCCAACTATAAAGACAATATGCGACCCATTGTATTAAGCAGTATATAGTGTCTCATATACTATACTACCAAGCACTAGTCAACTCAAGTCACCTCTGGTCAAAGTTAATACTAGTCAACACTAGTGAATGGTCAAAGTCCATGTTGTTCATTGTTGACCATAACTGCGGTAATAACCAATAACTTTTGTAGTTGTCGTAACTATAAAGGTTAAGCTGATCGTACCAACTGCATATAGGCGCCGCCTATACATGTAGTCAACAACTTATAACATTTAAGAGAGGCCTGGCCGGCCACGGTATGCGCAGTGTGTATGGCGGAAGATGCATGTTTCGCAGGTGCCGGGGTGATGGAAACCATCACTACCTTGGTCAGGAATAGGGCCAGTGTGCCAGGGTTCGTCAGCAGGGCAGCAACTATGAGGTGTGCAAATTTCACAAAGCAGTGCTAGTAGCCCTCATGGCCCCGCAAGGTGCTAGTAGCTCGTGAAGCTGCGGCTACTGCCGGGTATAGAGTGCGCAGGCGCTCATTCACATAGTCTTTGGGGACATTGAGTATCAGCGGCAGTAGGCTACGCTCAACAGCAGTTGCACACAGCATTCATCAATGGCCAAGATGCAAGTTAATTCGCAATGCCCACATGCGACTATTTGGCAAGCGCGCTTGAAGTGTCGTAACTTGTGGGCTAGGCCACAAGTAGGCTGGGCTGTTAAGCAGGCACACAACATCAGTAACAAATGGTGCCCACACTCCTCCCGGGCTAAGAATGGGCCACCAAGTCTGGGTTGTCCACTCGGGCACAATGAGGCACATGCGGGCCTTGCATTTGCAGGCATGGTGCAGTGCCCACATGGTGTGGTGGGGAATGGCACCAGCTGTTGCAACCACCCAAGCCGAAGTAAAAGGCGTTGCCTAATGAGCCCGGACATGGCAACACTGAGTTTAAGGCCACACACACAGTGTTGGCATCCGAGGCAAAGCGGTCCACATCGAAGGGGCCCCTCTTGCGGGCGAGCAAGCGGACTCAGGTGTTTTCGGATTCCAACCATTTCATTCTGATGCCTTGACGAACGCGTCTGCCTCCTCATTGTGCTCGCGCAGCAACCACTCCACATGTAAGCGGATACAATAGCGGTGGCAATGTAAAAAGTTGCGAAATGCCACTTGCTGCAAGTGTGCAACCTCATTGCCCCCTTTGCGCATGATGTAGTACACAATGCGGGCATTAACATTGCAAAGCACAGTCCGCCCATACAGCTCTGCCTCTACAGTGAGCAGTGCTCGCTCATGGCCTAAAAGCTCATGGTATGTTAATGTAGTTGGGCACTCTTCATGTGTAAATGTGCCTTTTGCTACCATGGTAGCCGTGTCATGGCGCACTAGTCCCCAACCAGTGCCGCTAGCGTCCACAGAATGCACAATTATTGGCTGTACTATAGGCCATATGGGCGCCACATCGTGCTCCACAAAGTGGTCCCGCAGCCACATGAGCTCATCAATTTCCGCCTTGCGCAGCACCATATGTGAACTCTTGAAGCGACGCGTCTCAACTAAGCGACATGTATGCCAAGTCATAAGTTTGACGGCAGGGCTCAACACCATGAACATGGATTGTAAGTTGCCACCAACCCGGGCCAGCAACTTCATTGGCACATGGCGCCTATCACCGAATGCGCGCTGCAAGTCTTTGAGCAAACCATTGCGCTTCTTGCCGGGAACACGAACAGTGCCAGCGTGTGTATCCCACACAAAGCCAAGGAAGATAATGACTCTGCTGAGCACCAACTATGCCTTGGTGTTGATCACCAGCCCACACCATGCTGCATTTTCTTGCACCACGGACACGGTGGAGGCATGCTCAGCCTTGGAGCGAGCAGTAAACAGGAAGTTAATTCATGGCAATATACGCCCTGCACACACCAATGGGGCGCCAATTGCTTCATTACTTTTGTGAACACAAAGCACGCCGTGCTCAACCCAAATGGCAAATGGCGTGCTTACTAAGTAGGAGTTGACATAGCGCAAGTTCATGATGAGGCGCAGCTTGCGGCCAACATTGACCACGCTAAGTGGGCTCACCACGAAGGGGGGTGTTACGCATGCTTGGGCGGCCTCACTATGCACTAGGTTAGCGATGGCAGCCGTAGTGAATTCACCAACCACAAGGGTGCGCAAACTTATGCACACCCCTGTGGTTGGTAAATGCCCATTCAGAAGGTGTCAGCTTGTCAATATTACTTAGACCACGTGCGGCGAAAACGCTATGGGAGGTACTATCAATAGGAGTTATGGGAATTATAGAAGATACGACAGTTATGATCAATTTTGACCGTTGACTAATGTTGACTAGTCTTGACTTTAACCGTTAGCTAGTGTTGACTAGAGTTGACTTTGACTTTCCTTCTGGTGTTGATTAGTTTAGTATATAAGTCACTATATGTGGTGCATACAGGTGGGAACCGCAATACATTTTTCTTTGGCATTGACATGCTCATATATTACATGCGATGTTCCCTTAGTGTGAGCGCATGTATGAGGGCGCATACATGCACACTAGGTTTTAACAAAATATGGGCCCACACATACACATGAGAGCGTGTGAAGTTGTGGTTGCTGGTAGGGGAGTTGGTTGCAAGTTTCTGCGTTTAATGGAGGGGCAACTCAATCGGGGGTATGGTCAACAGCAAGGTGATCATCAAGCCATTGGACATGGACAACTACAGTATATGGAGTATCAAGATGGTGTTGTTGCTTGTACACAAGGACATGTAGAAGTATGTGGACCCCAAGGAGGAAGTGCCCGTGGGGAGGGAGGCAACATGGCCGAAAGAAGGAAAGAAAGGCACTTATGGTGATGGAAAGGAGTGTTGGCACTGTGGCGAGTGTGGTCACTTCAAGCATCAATGTCCTCAAGAGAAGACATCCACCTCCGGGAGCACCAATTGTAAGAAGGGTGAGAGAATTGCATTCTAGGGCTATGGTGTAGGTTGGAGAGAAGAATAAAGAGATGGTGGCAATCTCCTGGTTTTGATGGAAGCTGGGTGAATTTAGCTTGGTGCCGAGTGCGAGCAATATTTGGTGGAGGAGGCGTTCTTCGTATGCGGGAGCTGGTGTATTCTAGCTTGGAGTGTTGCAGTGCGTGAAGTATATGCAGGGCGTGTGAGGAGCGCGTGGGAGCTGCTGATTTAGCCGCATGGTGTTCAAGCGTGACGCTTAAACATGGCTAGGAGAGGAGTAGTTGAGCGCAAGAAGCGTGGGGGTTATACTCTGCAAGCATGGCATGGAGCATTCCATAATTGTGCTCGAGGTACACTATTTGCAAGCGAGCAGTTTGCAGAGATGATGACAAGCATTGGGAGCGAGCAGCTTGAGGTTGATGCTAGCATCATGTGGTGGGGCAGAAATTTCAGGTTAACCTACAAGACAATGAAAGCGTGGGAGCTTGTGCATGTTGATATGCAGGTGCATGGAGTAATCTACCTATGTGAAAGTTTTGAAGGCTAAGCATATGAGGTTTGCTAGTATAGTATGCTTATAGTACAGTCAACTTGTTGATGTTACTTAAACTATATGCAGCGGTTACGCTATGGGAGTTGCAGTCAACAGAAGTTGTGGAAAATATGGGAGTTGTGACAGCTTTGGTCAACTTTGACTTTAAATGTTGAATAGTGTTGACCAATATTAACTTTGACTGTTGACTAACGTTGACATTGACTAGTTCTTCCTAATCTTAACTAGCTTAGTATATAAGTCTCTGTTTGTGGCGCATATAGGCGGAAACTGCGGTACGAATATACTTCTTTGCTTATATGTTACACTTAGTGTTCCCTTGGTCTGAGCGCGTGTCTAAGGTAGGGCGCATACATGCATCCTAGTACTCAACACATGTCCTAATAAAATTGCTGGCCGGGATTTATGGCAAGCTAAGATGTATGTTCCCTGTGTAAGGGCCTGCAGTCAAACTTATAACTTGGCATACATGCCGCTTAACTAAGACGCACTGCTCCTTGTTGAGAACTAGTGATGCGCCTAGTGTGTGTGTATTTGCCTCCTACATACAAGTGTGCACACACTAAGGACAAGTGCAGCAAGCACGCCAACTACAGAGACAATGTGCGACCCACTGTATTAAGCAGTATACAGTGTCTTATATACCATGCTACTAAGCACTAGTCAACTCTAGTCAACTCTGGTCAAAGTCAACACTAGTCAACACTAGTCAATGGTCAAAGTCAACGGTCAAAGTCAAAGTTGACCATGGTTGACCATTACTGCCGTAACTCCCGTAACTCCCGTAACTCTCGTAACTCTCGTAACTCCCGTAACTATAAAGGTTAAGCTGATCGTACCAACTACATGTAGGCGCCGCCTATACATGTACTTTCAACAAACTATAACATTTAACACTCCCACGCGAGCAGCTTGACCTTGAACTCCAAGTTCTTCTCGCAAGCTTACCCACATTAACTTACTCCATTGAACACTCCCACGGATCTGTTGCTCCCACGGACTTGATGCTTATCTCCATGACACCATCTTTCTCCTCATGCTGCCACCAGGATTACAAGGTTCCAATACTCCTTGTTTCCTCCTCATAGTTGTCGCATCAGGTTCCACCACGCCACGCCTGACCTTGCTCAGGTGGTTTCGAGGACTCCCTCAATGGCAAACTATGCTATAAACTACACTGAGTTCTCTACCTTAGCAATGCTGTACCAGAGTGTAGGCCGTGCAAGGGTTGATCAGACCCTTCTACCAAGGAAAGCACCCATCCCATCTCCTGTTAGCTAGCTATACAACTAAGTCCTTGCATGCCAATCAATTGAAGTGTTCTATCCAGTACCGCACACCTGTGTGCTACCAAAAAACAACTCAACAGCAATGCAACCTCTAATGTATGCAGCTCAACACCAGCAACTACTCATAGGCTAGCAGTAACTCTCACAGACCTTTGTGTCTGCGACCTCCGTCTACGCATGTCCTTCACGCGCTCTTGCAGTGGGAGAGGACGGACGAACACCATCCACTGCAACTCCTTGAGGTCCTCACCAATGCTAGAAAGCAATCGCCATCGTGGCGTGCTCCTCCTTGGTTGCCTCATCGTGGATCCTCTTTTGGCACTCGCGAATGAAGTGGCCCTTCATCTTGCAGTAGTGACACTCTTTGTCACGTGATGGTTTCCCACCACCTGCTTTGCTCCTGCTGCGTGTGTGTTGAGAAGATGAGGCAGATAGTGCGATAGGTTCTCCACCATTCTCTATCTCCTGAACATCCAACTTGCCTTCCACAGCTAGCAGCTTAGGCACTACATCAGCAAACTTCAAAACCACATCTGAGGACTCCAACACAGTCACTAGCGTAGCAAAGCTCTTTCCTAAGCCAGCTAAGACTGCCCACATCACCTCCTCTTCCTTCACGTCGTGGCCCACTGCTGCAAGGTCTTGCCAAAGCTCCCTTGCACGCGAGATGTACTTCTATATTGGCTCGTTGTGCTCCATCTTCAGAAGTGTCAGCTTGCGTCTCAGCTGCAACTTGCGCGCATTGCTATTGGCCTTGAAGAGGGTGTCGAAGACCGCCCACGCCTCACGTCCAGTCTTGCAATCCGCAATAAGAGGGAGATGAAAGTCTTTAACGTGCAAGCCTATCAGCGCAAAAGCTGATTGTGAGTTCTCTGTCCAGGTACCAGTGTCACCTGTTCTTGGCCGCAATGATGTGGAGGAGGTGGGGTCGACAAAACTCCAGAGCTTCTTGCGGATCAGCACCAACTTCATCTTCAGTGACCATGAAGCGTAGTTGTGCAGATCAAGGGACTCGATGGGCATCCTATCTGTGTCAGCCATTGCTTGCTACACAATAGTACAACTCACCCTCTCCCCAAGAACACTCTACTAGTAGGCGCCTATGCTCAACACTTTCTCTCACTAGCACAAGCAATCACACAAGCGAGTGTGGGCCCATAACCTGTTGAGAACTAGTGATGCGCCTAGTGTGTGTGTATTTGCCTCCTACATACAAGTGTGCACACACTAAGGACAAGTGCAGCAAGCACGCCAACTACAGAGACAATGTGCGACCCACTGTATTAAGCAGTATACAGTGTCTTATATACTATGCTACTAAGCACTAGTCAACTCTAGTCAACTCTGGTCAAAGTCAACACTAGTCAACACTAGTCAATGGTCAAAGTCAACGGTCAAAGTCAAAGTTGACCATGGTTGACCATAACTGCCGTAACTCCCGTAACTCCCGTAACTCTCGTAACTCTCGTAACTCCCGTAACTATAAAGGTTAAGCTGATCGTACCAACTACATGTAGGCGCCGCCTATACATGTACTTTCAACAAGCTATAACATTTAACACTCCTGGAGTTCAAACATAGTTCTGCGCAAGGTGGACTTGAGTTGACGTGGTTGCTATACCACTTTGAGGTGATGAAGATGGCATTTATGTAGCCGAAAATGCAGCCAGACATGGTCCAGCTCGTAGATGCTAGCGGCACTGGTCGGGGACTAGTGCACCATAGCACAGCTACCCCCGTGGTGAAAGGCACATTACCAACAGATGAGTGCTTAATTTCATCAACATATCGCAAGTTACTTGGACTTGAGCGTGCCTTACTCACTATGGAAGAATAGCTACATGGACGCACGGTGCTGTGCTATAGCGTTGCTCGCAATGTGTACTATATGATGCGCATAGGGGGCAGCGAGGCCGAGCACCTGCAACTGAGCCTTTACCCGACTTACGACCTTGATGCACCGTATGAGCTGCCTTAGCATGTGTGAGGACTGAGTTGTATGAGCAAACGGCTGAGTGCAAGTCAAGTTGGGGTCACCTTGCCTTTCTTTTGCAAGGAGACACGCATTTTTCACTTGCATTCAACCAACTGTCACACAAGCTAACCAAGGCTCAACCCATCAGATGAGTTTGCTCGAGTTGAAGTGAGAAGCAAGCGTGTTCCTGCCCCTACGGACTGGTGAGGACTGGCACGAGAGACCCACGCAAGCGGCTTCGAAGAAAAGAGCGCCGAGAAGGGCGATCACTTCGGTGGTGGAGGGCGTCGCTAAAGAGGTGGAGTCTTCAAGTGACGAGGAGTCCGATTACGAAGACGAGGGTGGGGTGGTGTTTGACTCAGCTTCAGCCATGGATAGCACACCAAAGTTCCGTGGGAGGCCCGGCACGGCGGACCGACACGTCTCCATCGATCGCTTCGACTCTGAGATGGTCCAATGGGAGTACCGCGACAAGTCGGGGTGGGAGGAGCACAAGGCCTTCAAGATGCTGCCTCGATAACTTAAAGATGAAGCCTTGAGCACGTGGAGAGAGTTCAAGGAGCAGCTGGAGATGCGAGAGAGGGCGTTGCGCGTGGGTGCACCGGCTGAGTTTGAGGCGGAGTGGAAGAAGGAGCAGCCCGTGACTAAGTTCAAAACGCTTCTGAGGAAGACTTTCCCACAATCAACCCCTGCCAAGGTTCGCGAGCTGAGCTACTTCAAGCGCCACACCGGTGAGACGGCGAGGATGATGTACACGCATATGCTCAAGCTCTTGACGGACACGGACTACAAGATGATGACGGAGCAGACCGCAGGGGTGGTGTACCTTCAACAGCTTGGGGGGGACTTGAGGCTGAAGGTGGAGACCATGTTTACCACTCAGCCAGAGTTTGGTACGTACACGCTTGCGGAGTTGTTTAAGGTGGTCGAGATGGCCGAGATTCAGCATGAGTACCTCAAAAACATCGACCGGCAGCGTCGTGGGTTGAAGTTGCTTGAAGCATTGGAGGAGAAGAGCTCTTCCAAGCCCGTGGCAGCGAGCAAAGCAGCTGACGGCAAATCCGGGCAGCTCTCGCACGCCAACAACACGAGTGTGGAAGGTGTGTCGGATGCTAAATGCGGGTCGTGCGGCAAGCAAGGTCACATTGCAAAGAATTGTGGGAAGGGTGGCAAGAAGGACGTGTGTTCTCATTGCAAGAAGGGAGGGCACGCTGAGGCCAAGTGCTGGTGTAAGCACCCAGAGCTGTTTCTACAAGCATGAGAAGGTGCAGCAGGTGCTCACTCGGGTGTGAAGGAAGAGCCTTAAAGATGTTAGAGGTGACAAGAGCCCTAGCGGTGATGCAATCCGAGTATGCATCGTTTAAGTGCATGCTTGAGCGAGGGAAGTGGCCCGAGAGCGGAGGGAGGGATGTGCCTAGCAGCTCCGGAAGCTACCTCGCGTTTGGTGCGCTCCACGGAGGCACGGAGGTGTTAGCGGCGGCTACAGCGAGAGCGTCGGCGCGCGGCGGGGCTGCACCAGCTTCCTCGACTAAGAGGGTCTTTACATCTAAGGTTAAAGGTGCAAAGGTTAACAGCGCCTAACCTTGCCATGTTAGCACAGTTAAGCGATCGTCCCCCTAAATCTTACTGCCGGGTTCAGAGTATGTTTTTGGCAGTTAGATTCACAAAAGTTTACGTCGTTTCTCGCGATACTGGTGTAGGGTTTGCTCACACTGGAGGCGGCTGTGGCGGCCTGGAAGGCGGCGTGGTGGGTGGCAGCAGCGGCGGCGGCGGCGGCGGCGGGGGGCAGCATGTGGGTGGGAGCAGCTGCTTGAAAGTTGACAACTACAGGTAGGCATGCGTACGTGTCCATGTGTGTGCGTGTGCGCAGGAGTTTGCTCTAGTATTGTGTGTGCAATATCAGAGTCAGCGTGCGTGCGTCTATGTGTTAGTGTGTGTTGGTTCTCAATGTGTGCNGGGGGGGGGGGGGGGGGGGGGGGGGGGGGGGGGGGGGGGGGGGGGGGGGGGGGGGGGGGGGGGGGGGGGGGGGGGGGGGGGGGGGGGGGGGGGGGGGCGTGCTCGCGCATGCACAGTGGGAGTTGGCATATGCATGTGTGTGCGAAGCGACCTGTGCGTGTGCGTGTGTCGCTGTTCACTTAGTCCCGTTAGTTCTTAGCCTTTTGTGTGTGCAGAGTCACAATGGATGCTCCAGCAGCAGCAGTACTTTGAGGCATGTTACTGGCCATTATTGGGGCATTGATCGCCACAATTGGGCAGGCATTGACCAGTTCCCAAGCTCGGCGTTAGCATTTGCTATCCTTGCCAGCAGATGGAGAGGACATGCACTCCACAAGCACTTCATGGGCAGCTGTTGCTGCGATGCGAGAGCATGTCAGCATTTGGTATTGCTTTCCGCGGACACAAGCGTGGTTAAATAGAGTCGTGTCTATACATTGGCCTGATGCTATGTGGAAGACTCACTTTTGCTTGAGTGCAGCTTCACTTAATGCATTGTGCCTGGCGTTGTCTCATGTTAGCCGGGCCATTTCAATTTCGGCGGATAACGCAGCGCGGCCATCAAAAAAGTTGCCCCTGCCCCGATGTGCATAGCGTTGCACCGCGCGCCACCAAAGTCATAGATCGCTGGTGATGTGCGGTGCAAAGTAGCATTACCATGGAGGCATGGGCATTATTGGGTACAACCTGCCGCGACAAATGATCATTGGCCGTTGGCCGCAGCAATGGTTTTAATTTTCCAAATGTTTAGCTGATTTTGTCAATGGCTCTCAATCAATACACATTGATAATATCAACCACAGACATGGGAGCGTCTGGTGGCTTACGATCACAACCATAGAGCGTATATCAAGCTCAATGATCTTAGTTGGCCCCTCACAGTAACAACCGTTCTAGCAAGAGTTGCGTGTCGCTTCTCTGCGCCGATGTTATTGGGTTTATGCAGCATTTGCGTGTCTCAACAAGCAAAAGATAAAAAGCCCGTTTGTTCCCCGCTCACTATATAATCCGCCTCTCGTGACTTTAATAATCCCTTGTTACGCAGTGCGTCATAAATCGCAGTTGTGACCGACAGGGCACTTGAGCAAGTGTGCCCTTTCTGAGACAAGTGCGGCATTGCACACAACTAATAAAACAAACACATTTATTAGTTGGTCATCATTGTATAATGTTAATATCAAGGTGTCACACAGCGATGCAGCTAGCCATGGCCTGGTCGCACAAGCAAGTGGTGCATTAGCTGTTGCTGGGCGCTATCTTAACTGCGTATTTGGCTTGAGGTGTGTGTCGGCAGGCCATAGATTGCAGGCGACAACGCCGCATCACTATGCAATGACACATAAGTGCAGGTTGGCTGCCTGCCTTAGCAGATGGCAAGTTGCGAGTTGACAGGGTGTGACCTGCTTTGGCCGCTGATCTGCAGCATGGTGCGGCAGTGGCCAATGGCGTGCAAGCTCGCCTGCACGGGCACGCATTAACACACGCACAGTGCAACTAGCAAACAATTATTAAGACTTTGAACAGCCGAAGTATCCATGTGAAACTCAATAGTCAAAGATATTGCAAGCTATACATAACGCAATTTAGCAATTGCTCGCGTGCTTTTGCACCGCGGATATATACCCTTTCTTCTTGCCTTTACTGATAGAGGTTATTCGGCCCCCACATGTTGGCATCCTAGTGACAACAATGCGACGAACCGGCATGGGTGCTCCGATCGCGCGTGCACAGGGGTGAGGCATTTACCGGAGGCAAGCTGCAGCCTGGAAGACTAGCCAAAACTACAGTGACAATAGCACCATATGTGTGTGCACGTGCACGAGAAGTATAGTATAGCTGCGGAGAGCTAAGAAACCAGCTGCGCTGAGCCCACGGCTGTATTGATGACGAGGTAGCCGCCACAAGTGGTAGAAGTGCACGTGTAACCAGTGTAATAGGTCATGCACTTTATTATGGTAGTGCATGCATGCGCGCAGCTTGACAATCATCATTGTTATTTAATGCAAGGCACGTAGCAACAGACACCATGATATGGCGAGACACACATCACATAATTGTGGCGCCGCTCGCATCTGCACCCCACCAAGAGTTGCCGGCTTGCAAACAGTGCACTCGTCTGTATGATAAGATAATCTTGCCTAAACGACTCGCTGAGACATGGATCCTGCAGCTCGAGCCAATACTAGCACACACCACGTGTGCCATAACTGGCACGGGCTTTTTGGGTTTGGGCCCAATACCATGTAAAGCTGGTAGAAAACCACTCGTAACGGTACAGGTCACTAATTCACATATTGGTCGCTGGCACAAGTAGTTTGATGCCAGCACTAGCACGCCCAATATAGGTTGTAGCTGGCACAACAAGTTGGTGCCATGCTTGGCACAATACTCAATCCAGCACCGGTATACGAGAGTTTATGCCAGTGCTAGCACTTGAACACCATGTGCTAATGCTGGCACATGTGATTAAGGCAACTATAGTTATAAGCCATTATTGGCGCAAGCTGATATTGTCAGCATGCTAATGCTGTATTCAACCAATACTGGCACAATATCAGAATAAATTTATTGTCGCTCTCAATCAATTCCATACAGCAATTCTAGCATTATACCAATAAGTTGAACTGTGCACAACCATAGTGCTACACCTAACAACAAAGAGTAGAAACCTTGCTCCTACATCTACCCTCCAATTGCAGCTGCCACAATGCAAGTAGATCGGGTCTGCAGCCCTGCGCGAACAAGCGTTGAATTCCCATCATGCTGGCAGACTGCTCAGCGCCGCATTGGAAACCCGATAAGCCCAGCCAGACCCGCAGCCAAAACCACAAGCTGTGGTGCTTGTAAGTTGGGAGCGCCTCTTGCGGCTGTGCCCGGAGGTAATACTCAAGTTCTATGCAAATTTGTTGTGTGACGCAAAGGGGGTGCATTGTGGTATTTTTATGCGCCAGATGTGTTTAAAGTTAAGCATATAAGGTTTGTTTGTATAGTATGCTTATAGTACAGTCAGCTTGTTTATATTACTTAGACCATGTGCGGCAGTTATGCTATGGGAGATACGGTTAACAGGAGCTATGGGAGTTATGACATTATGGTCTGTGTTGACTTTGTCCGTTGGTTAATGTAGACTAGCGGTGAATGTGACCGTTGACTAATGTTGACTAGAGTTGACTTTGACTGGTTTTTTAATGTGTTGACTAGCTTATTACATAAGTCACTGTATATGGTGCATATTGGGAACTGCAATGTGTTTCTCTTCGGTGTTGACATGCCTATATATTACACTTAGTGTTTCCCTAGTTTGAGCGCATGTAAAAGATAGGGCGCATGCAAGTAAACCACACTCGCCACCCACGCCAAGGATGGCGCCGCCGTGCTAGGGTTTTAAGCGACTAGATAAGGAGCTTGTGACTCACAACTCACGTCCAGTGAGTGCTTGTGCCCTCAAGTGCCCAAGGCACTAGGGGCACAAGAGTCTCATAACTCATTAACGAGTTCTTGAGTTCATGGGCGCGCATTTCATGCGCTTCATGAACTCATATCATGCACACTATTTCTTAACTGGTTATAGGCCCACACATACTTAGGAGTGCGTGAAGTTGTGGTTGTTGGTAGGGATATAGGTTGCAAGTTCTCCGTGTAGTGGAGGGGCATGTATACCGAAAGCATGGACAACATTAAGGTTATTGTTGAGCCATTGAACGGGGACAAGCATAGTACATAGAGCATCAGAATGAAGTTGTTGTTGGTACACAAGGGCATGTGGAAGTATGTGGACCTCGGGGAGGAGGTGCTGTTGAAGGTTAAGCATATGAGGTTTGCTAGTATAGTATGCTTATTATACATGTTGAAAATTAAGCATATGAGGTTTGCTAGTATAGTATGCTTATAGTACAGTCAGCTTGTTGATGTTACTTGGACCATGTGCGGCGGTTACGCAATGGGAGTTACAGTCCACAGGAGTTGCGGGAGTTACGAGAGTTCGATCAACTTTAACTTTAACCATTGATTAGGGTTGACTAGGGTTGGCTTTGACCGTTGACTAGTGTTGACTAGAGTTGACTTTGACTAGGGTTAACTAGTCTTTTATAGTGTTGACTAGCTTAGTATATAAGTCACTGTATGTGGCGCATATAGGTGGAACTGCAACAGAAACACACTTCTCTTTGTTGTTGACATGCTATTGCACTTGTTGTTCCCCTAATGCGAGCGCATGTATGAGGTACGGCGCATACATGCACACTAGTTCTTAACAGGTTATGGGCCCACACATGCTTAGAGTGTAAGTGTGTTGTGGTCGTGTAGGAAGTTGTGGTTGCTTAAGGGGAGTAGGTTGCGGGCTCTGTGTGTAGCAGAAGGGCAACCAACGCCAAGGAAGCATGGACAACATGAAGATCACGATTGAGCCGCTTGACGTGGACAAGTACAGCACCTGGAGCATTAAGATGGAGCTGTTGCTGGTATACAAGGACATGTGGAAGTATGTGGACCCCACGGAGGATGTGCCTTCCGGAAAGAAGGCAACCTGAAAGAAAGAAGGGAAGAAAGCTTTGGCATTGCTGGGTTTGCATGTTGCTAAGCATCACTTGATCATAGTGAGAGAGTGCAAAGGTGCAAAGGAGTTTTGGGCAAACCTTGCGAGCCACTTCAAAGCTCGCAATATAGCGAGGAGGCTGCAGTTGATGCAAGAGCTGAACGCATTGCGAAAAGAGAGTGGAGAGCTAATCACCAAGTTTGTGGCGCGTGCAAAGGCGCTGTGGAAGGACTTGCTGGGTGTAGGGCACGAGTTGAAAGAGCAAGAAGTGGTGTGGGTTGTGCTTTCAGGGTTGCCAAAGGAGTACAGGGTGGTGGTGACCATTATAGAGTCTGCAACGGAGGAGTTGACACTTGATGGCGTAATACCACGGCTTCTTCGAGCAGAGCAGCGCTTGCAGAAGGAAGGTTGAGAAGAAAGACCAGATGCAGCTACGGTTGGTATGGTAAAGAAAGGCACTCATGGTAGCGGCAAGGAGTGTTGGCGTTGCGGCGAGCGTGGTCACTTCAAGTATCAATGTCCCCAAATGAAGACGTCCACTTACGGGAGCACCAATAGCAAGAAGGGTGAGAGAATTGCACTCTAGCGCTATGATGTAGGTTGGAGAAGGAGGAGGAGATGGTGGCAATCTCCTTGTAATGAAGCTGGGAGGACTTAGCTTGGTTCCGAGTGCGAGCAGTACTTGGTGGAGGAGGCGTCCTTCATAGACGCATAGACGCCGTCTGGCACTACCTCATGCCCCAGGTACGAAATGCGATCAGCCCCGAACAAGCATTGTGTTAAAGGTTAAGCATGTGAGGTTTGCTAGTATAGTATGCTTATAGTACATGTTGAAGGTTAAGCATACGAGGTTTGCTAGAATAGTATGCTTATAATATAGTCAGTCTGTTGATGTTACTTGGACCATGTGCGGCGGTTATGCAATGGGAGTTACAGTCAACAGGAGTTACGGGAGTTACGAGAGTTACGGTCAACTTTGACTTTAACCCTTGACTAGGGTTGACTAGGGTAGATTTTGACCATTGACTAGTGTTGAATTAAGTTGACTTTGACTAGGGTTTACTAGTCTTTTCTAGTGTTGACTAGCTTAGTATATAGAGTCACTGTATGTGGCGCATACAGGTGGAATTGCAATGGGAACAAACTTCTTTTTATTGATGACATGCTATTGTACTTGTTGTTCCCCTAGTGTGAGTGCATGTATGAGGTAGGGCGCATACATGCACACTAGTTCTTAACAATGCCCTCAAGCGGAACGTAGTGTCATAATAGCCTCACTCAGCATTTTTCCTAGACTTAAATCAGCTGAGCACTGCTTATCCCCCTCTGCCTTATGTGCTGCTAGCTCTATCTGCTTGGTAACTGCCTCCCTTTCGGCGCGCTCCGCCGCCATATGTTCCTGCTGCTCACACTGGCGGTTCATCGCGTCACTAATGGAAGAGACCTTGGCCTTGCGCTTCTTACCCGTGGTGCCAGCAGTCTTATCTATCAGAATAGCACAACATAAGCATGCTATTGCCAAGTGTGAGGCAGTCTTGCTTGACAACACGAACATACCTTGGCAAGTCTTTTATGGCTCCTCCTCACCTCCCCCGGCGGTGAAAGAGGTGGGTGGCTCCGCAGCTGCGGTGCTGCCCAATGCGTCCTCCATCAACTCGTAACCACGGATGTTGTTGCCCAGCAAGTTGTTGGGCACTTCCCACTCCTTCTTGTGATCTACCTCAAGGCTGAAGTAGTCGGGTGCGCCTGACCGCCTAGCAAAGTGACGGATAGTATCGCGATCTCATATTGCTCCAACTGTAGCCCATGCACATGTTAGCAAGGCGCACTACCCCCTCACATACACGAACCCTGGCTGCATACATACATTCACATGCACACAACAACCAGCAAGTGGCTGACCTATCATCGCACTGAATGGGTGTGCGCTCGAACACCCCATTGGTTGCCGCGGCAAGCTTGAATGCAGCTGCTGCAATCTCCTTCCACTTCAAGGTCTTGTTCTTGCTTGCTTGTGCACTTCTCGTGGGACTCTTTGTGTGCAGCAATCAACCAAATGCTTTCCGTTGCACTCCACGTCCCTGCACGCTTTTTGCCGGCACAATATGCGCCGGGCAGTCATGTAAGCACCTACTATCATTGTACACACCTGCACGCGCACAGCCTCTAGCCATGCACATGTACAAACTTCAACACTATTGTGCACATGCATGCAGGTGCCGTGAGTGTGCACACACATGCACGCTAGCAGATTCTGACTGTGCACACACACGCACGATTATTGTATCACCATGCACACGCATGCACGATTTGCTTGACTCTACACATACATGCAGCACAGCACACAGCAAGCACATTCGCACTGTGCACACGTGCACATTATAGCACATGCATGCAGCACGCAAGCTCATTCAGACTGTACACACGTGTACCTACTGCTGCAGGCGTGGCCTTCTTCTTCTTCGAAGGGGCACTTCGCGCAACATGCTCAGGCGTTGAACAATGCACCGGCGCAATTTTTGAGTGCGTCGGGGACTCTTGAGCCGAAATGGGCTCAGTCGGCACGGTGCTGGGCGGCGAGTCGGGGCGTGCTTCTGGCCAAGACATTGCGGGTGCTGGGATGGGCATCTGCAGATCACAATCACGCCATTGAGTGATGCATGACCTGATTGCACACACGCACGCATGCAATCACACTCGCACACACTCACACGCATTCACATCTGCAATTACACTCTCACACACACGCACATGCGCAAACACTCACAAGTACAATCACACTCTCACACTCACGCACACACGCACTATACACGCACGCACTCACATACGCAATCGCACTCTCATACGTACACACAGAGACACACATATGCAAGCACACTCACGCACGCACGCGCGCGCGCGCGCGCGCGCACACATGCACAAACATACACACACGTACGCATGAACACACACGCACGCACGCATGCACGCACATGCAATCATACATGCACCAGACGAGGTCCTGTGGCTGGGTTGGAAGGGATGTGCTGCAGTAGCTCATGCGCTCGCTGCGCCAAATAGCCATCAAGGGTTACATCCGGTGACGTGAACGCAGCATAGTGCAGTGTACCTGGTGCAGCAGTGGGTTGACTAGCTTGCAGTGCATGCCATAGATGCTGCATGTGCTGAGCGTCCATAGCAAGCAACACAACAAACCACCTTGCAATGCCACTGCCTCCGCCACCACCATCGCCTGCCCTGCAATTTCCGCCGTCGCAGTCTTAGAAAAATCCCAGCGCCGGCATGTTTGAAATACACGACAAAAGACGAGAGTATTAGCTCAGGCTTTGTCGTCCACTCAGACGCGACCGCAACTGCTGCGGCCCCCCTTAACATTTCCTAAAGCCGCTCGAGAGGTGGTTTAAAAAAAGTTGATAATGCACTGCAATGCATTGCAGACAAATAGCCACGCTGGCATCGAGGTTAAGCAGCTCGATACTCACGGGCGACCTAATCGACTAGTGTAGCTGGTGCCTCCATTAGGTTAGAACGAAAAGCGCCGCCACGTCTGATAACCGCGAGGCTCGAACCTTAGGTGTAAAGACCCTCTAAGATGGTCCAGCAGGAGGCCGCACTCGTGCGCGAGGAGGGTGTGGATCATGATAGGATACGTGCACCACCTGCCCACATGCCAAATTCATTTAAGTTGCTGCCAACAACTCCGTTGCAGCAAGAGAGTTCGCACTCGGAAGGTGCGAAGGTGCAGCCGACTGCTATGGCAACGGCGCGACGTAGGGTCAGCATCGGTAGCGGTGGTGAGCACAAGAGAGTGGAGGAGGTGCTCCAAGTTTGTGTAAAGCTTCTAAAGGAGTCTAAGATGCTTTACCAATAGCCCCCAACCCAAGTCCATGAGGGAAACTCGGAGTTGATGGCGCTGTTGGAGGGTGTCGCGGCGATGCTAGTCGGGCAGCCTCTTCTTCGCTTGGAGGACCTTGGAGATAACAAGGAGCAGGTGGTAGGGTTGTTGCAAAGCGCTCTAAACACCATGAAGAGTGCCTTCACTAAGTCTCATGACCAGATAAGCAAGTCTCAAGGAGATATGATGGCGTAAGTAGGCCGTATGGCTGCACGCGCCATGCCGGCGGCGTCGGGAGGGCCCGCATCGCAGTCAAGTTCTCTCACTCAGCTTGGAGACAAGCTGGAGGAAGGTATGGGGAGTGTAGGAGGGATGTTGGCACAGCTTCCCGCCACTCGGCCGGCCTTACAAGAGAGGATTTCGCCCATTGTGGCTATGGTAGACAACCGGAGTGGTCACATTAGCCTGGACGGCTTTGTACCAGATGTTGTTTTGGTGGATACAGGCGCACAACCTGTCATCTTGGGTTCCAGAGCTGTGGCAGGCCTAGGACCTACCTCTCAGGTATGGGAGACATGCCCGTTCATGATTAAGTCCTCGGCGGGGACCGTCGAGACGTTGCGAGGCATCACCGTGCAGCCGGTTGAGATCCGTGTGACTGCAATGGGAGGTGCTACCACATCATTCAAGGCTTAATGCCTCGTCACGGATGCAAGAGGGTATGATGTACTGCTCGGACAAGAGTTCATGTTCCTCGTCGGTGGCGTCGTCGATAATTGGATATAGCAAGGGTTCTTTCCGCCGCGTTGGCACACGGGAGGGGGAGAGAAGGCCTACTTTCCGTTGAGCATCACGCAAGGGGGTGTCGAGAGGGCTTCAACCTCAGCATCTGCACTGTGGGCGTGCTTAAGTTGGCGACCAGCTATGGGGTGGCTTGGTGACAGCGTCGACTTGTACAATGACCATGTGGAGAAGGGAGACGTTGTCTTCAACTACATGGAAAAGGAGAGACCTCTGGAGCTGCTGCAAGCGGCTAATGCTCAGCAACAAGAGCTGGAGATAGCTGCACAACACCGTGCTCAGCGGCATCAACAAGTTTATGAGAAGGTTGGCCATGCGTGGACACCAGATGCGATGGCATTGTGATGGCACACACCGCCTCCGTTGCTGCCCGAGGGTGTGCAAGCTGTACATCCGCCTATCAACTAATACTACAACACCATTGACTCAAAGGTCCCCGAGGACGGTGTTGTGATAGTAGAGCCATTCGGTGGCAATGCAAGTGGGCTTGCGGCTGCATTGAACGCCGGCATCAAGGTGCGGCGTTACGTCTATGTAGACTCTTCGGCAACGGCACAACAAGGTGCACAACATTATGTGAGGGTATTGTTGACGAAGTACCCACTATGTGAGAGTGCGGTGCAGGGCTTTTAAAGTGCATGGCCTCAAGACATCTGCTTGGTGGGGCCACATTATCTCGCGGCAATCGGCAAGGTTGATTTGCTAGTAGCGGGGTGGGAATGCCAAGGGCTTCACGGGCTGGTCATGGGAAGGGATTGATGGTAGCGCGCTCATCATTGTTTTTGGAGTTGGTGCATGTCGTCAACATGATTCAGTAAAGACAACAGCAGCCCATGGCGTACATTATGGAGAATGTGCGGCTGAAGACGATAAGCGCAAGCGCGTGAAAGAGGACTATCAGCTGGTGAGACATGTTCTAGGCCATGAGCTGGTCATGGATGCGGCACGGCATGGTTGACGCGCGCATCGGCTGCGTGTGAAACGGACAAACCTTGCGCTTATCGAGTTACTTCGCACGGTGCAGCAAGAGTATAAAAGACCGCAAGGTTTGACAGTCAACCAGGAGCATGGGCGCACAGCACAACAGGTCAGCAAGGCTGATCGGCCGCCTCAAAAGGTGGTGAACCAGGTCGGGCATGACATGGCAGCGTTGCTGACGCTGATGACCTACCAAGGCTCTTATGCATTCCGCAGCGGAGGGCCAGGGCTGGTGTGGTACTCACGACACAGCAGGTTGAAAGAGCCAACAGCTAATGGGCGCGGACGAGCGATGGGGTTCTGGTCTGGTGGGACGGCGGCGTCGACCGAGTGAACAGCGACACCGAGTGCTGCTAAAGTAAGCCATGGACCAGAACAGCATGGTGTAACTGATTGTTGGTTTGGTTGGCGGCACAAGAGTTGGCATCAGGCTTGATGCCCGTGCGACAGCAAGCACGTCAGGCGCCTGTGTCTTTGTCGAGGGGGTGGGAGCATGGTGTACATGATGATGAGAGTAAAGGGGTGTCTTTTTCGCCTGCGACAGCTGCAAGTGGCAAGGAAGCGGCTATAGATGGTGCCTTGAAGCTTGAGAAGGCTACCAATCAGACCATGGGTGGTGTATGGGCGAGTGTGTGACACCAAAGCACCATGAGCGGCTCGAAGCATTATTGGCGCGCAAGCGCAACTACTTCGCCTACTCTATCAAGGAGTTGGGAGTCTGCAACTTCGACACGATGGACATTGAGTTGACCTCTTCTGAGCCCATCTTTCGTCGGCAATTGGCTGAGTAAGGTGGAGAAGGAGTTCGTGTTGGACAAGTGTGCTGACTTGTTGGAGGCCAGACTCATTGCGGAGTCGACTTTGAACAAGACCGCGCGGCCGCGACAGTGTTGCTATTGAAGAAGGCAGCGCAGGGAAACTGTACCTCAAGAAGGATGTGTGGTGACTATCGGCCATTGAATGAGAAGACCAAGGCTGATCGCTACCCCATGCCTATCCCGGAGGCAATCTTTGATGACATCGGCGATGCAAAGGTGTTCTCAATTGTGGACTTGAGGCAAGGCTTCAACCAAATCGCCAGCAAGCCTGAGGACCGTGGCAAGATAGCATTTTGGGGAGTAGATTAGCTCTACCAATGGGAGGTCATGCCGTTCGGCTTGAAGAACGCACCAATGAAGTTTCAGCGCGTGATGGATTGCGTGCTTTGTGGGCTACCCTTTGCAATATGTTACATCAATGCCATCATGGTGTTAAGCCACACAATGGAGGAGCATCTTGTGCACTTGGAGCGCGTGCGCGAGGCCGGCATGAGGTGCCACCCGGAGCAGTGTGTTAAGAACTAGTGTGCATGTATGCGCCCTACCTCATACATGCGCTTACACTAAAGGAACAACAAGTGCAATAGCATGTCAACAACAAAGAGAAGTATGTTCCTATTGCAGTTCCACCTGTATGCGCCACATACAGTGACTTATATACTAAGCTAGTCAACACTAGAAAAGACTAGTCAACCCTACTCAAAGTCAACTCTAGTCAACACTAGTCAACGGTCAAAGTCAACCCTAGTCAACCCTAGTCAATGGTCAAAGTCAAAGTTGACCGCAACTCTCGTAGCTCCCGTAACTCTTGTTGACTGTAACTCCCATTGCGTAACCGCCGCACATCCAAGTAACATCAACAAGCTGACTGTACTATAAGCATATTATACTAGCAAACCTCGTATGCTTAACCTTCAACATGTACTATAAGCATACTATACTAGCAAACCTCACATGCTTAACCTTTAACACAGTGCTTGTTCGGGGCTGATCGCATTCCGTACCTGGGGCATGAGATAGTGCCAGACGGCGTCTGCGTCCAACAAGCAAAGGTGGATGCCTTGCTACAAGTGCCTGCACCGACGGACATCAGTCGACTACGCGCATTGTTCGGCTTGGCGAACTACTATCGGCGGTTCGTGAAGGGGTACAGCAAGATTGCAAAGCTTTTAAATGAGTTGTTGAGGAAGGAGAAGGCGTGGTGCTGGTCGGAAGAGTGTCAACGCGCCTTTGAGTTTTTTAATGGAGAAGCTGTGTACTGCGCCAGCGCGGTAATGGGCCGACTACAACCGTCCTTTCATCCTACACACAGACTTGAGCCGCCTGGGTATAGGGGCCGTGTTGTGTCAGAAAGATAACAATGGGAAGGAGTATGTGGTGGCGTATGGTAGCCGAAGCAACAACAAAGCTGAGGCCAACTAAAGTTCCTATGATGTAGTGTTTGGCGGCGGTGTGGGCCATTGTTCACTTCAAACCGTTCTTGTATGGCCAACCCTTCACGGTGATTACCGACCATCAGCCTTTGAAGTGGTTAATGTGCAACGACAAGCTCACAGGGAAGCATGCCAAATGGGCGCTCATATTGCAAGAGTATGAGTTCAGCATTGAACACCGAGCTGGTATTGACAACATGGACGCGAATGGGCTGAGTAGGAACCTAAATCCATTATTTGTGGATGAAAGTGAGGCACGGCATGAGTATGCCATGCCCGTGGCTGGGTTTTTGGCCTTCCGTGTAGCGTCATCATTTGTGTTGGCGGGTGCCGCGGACGTGTGCGCAACCACGCGTTAAAACGCAGCAGCTGAGCGCGATAGTGATGGTGTTATGATGGCTTTGGCATCTGCACCAGCCCTGACGGTCGACAACGTTCATAGGGAAGAAGCCGAGGCTTTACAGGATGTATGGGATGATGAGCAAGTGCTTACTTACCTCAAAACCGGGCTATTTCAAGCTGGGTGCAGCACGGCGACACGTAATCGTGTGTGGCAGCGTGCGCAACGGTTTCGGTGGGAAGGAGACCACCTTTTGCGCTTGATGCCTGATGGAGGTGTGAGGATTGTGCCTCAACCACATGAGACGAAGCCGCTTGTGGAGCTGCTTCATGAGAAGATGGGCCACTTTAGTGTGAAGAGGACACTTGGGCTTGTGCAATCAGCATATTAGTGGGCTGGCATGCAGTCTACCGTGACGGGAGTGGTCGCGAGTTGTGTGGAGTGCAACAGGGTGAAGGCGAGCTTTAATGCCAAGCACCCACAGCTGCACCCTCTACCAACACAAGAACTATTCTATCGGTGGAGCCCAAATTGGGCCGGAAATCTACCAGTCAGCAAAATAGGCAACCACTACGTGCTCGTGATGATTGAGCACTTCTTAAAATGGGTCGAGGTGGTGGCGTTGCCGTCGAAGGAGAGCAAGCTAGTTGCTGAGGCTTTCCTTGACCAAGCGCTTAGCAGATCCAAAGCCTGTGCCGAGGTTCTCACCGACCAAGGCATTGAGTTTCGTGGCAACTTTGTTGACTTATTAATGCAAGCCTGCATTGATCATTGCAGGACTTCCCATGATCATCCCCAAGCTAATGGGCTTGCGGAGAGAATGGTACATGTGGTGAAGAAGGGGCTTCGCAAGTAGTGTCTCACTCACAACAAGAGAGATTGGGACTTGGCGTTGCCGTGGCTGGCGATGGCTACCGCATGACGCGACAAGCTGCGCTGAGCTCATACAGCCCCTACTTCTTGTTGTATGAGAGAGGGCCCATATTGCCAACATCAATTAGGAGGTAGGTTTAGCAGGAGCTTGACTTGGATGATCCCAATGTGTGGGAGAGAGAGATAGCAAAGCGTGCAGAGCTGTTTCGGCGTGTAATGCCAATGGCACTTGGCAACCTGTAAGTGGCACAACACCGCAACATGCTGCGCTATGCCAAGGTGAGGAGTGGCTTCTACAAGCCAAGACTGCGGAAGTTTCAGCCTGGAGACTTCATCTATTTCCAGAGGAAGATCAAGGACACATTGGACATGAGTGCGAGTCACACCGTTCTGCGTGTGATGAAGATCCTCAGCAATGGAGTGTTGTTGCGGGAGGGAGCTGATGCCCGCACTACCAAGGAGCACATGAAGGGCTGCGCTCCTTGTTATCTGCCTAATGTGGATGACCACGTGAATCCATCGGCGGCAATACCAGGTGTGGATTACCGTTGTGAGCGGTGTGGTCGAGCAGACGGCTGGACACCATGCTACTGTGCGACAAGTGTGTTGCCGGTTGGCATATGGAGTGCCTCCGCCCGCCACTGGATGAGATTCTTGGTGGGGCATGGTACTGTCCGGCATGTACGAGTAGTGTGTGAATCAGCTGCAGGCGCACGAGGACGTTGGCGCTCAGTTGCAGGGGGTCGGGACACGCATCTTTCATGTGTATGTGTCTACCTCGTGAGATGAGTGGTGCTTTCAGGCAGCACAATAGTGTCTCATGGTGTACAACAGTATGCTAACATGCATGGCAAGGAGGTTGTACGCCGAGTTCAAGCAACAAGGAGTGAAGGCACGACAGCTGTCATGCGCGAGCATATAGTGTCATATGCATGGTGCCCTCGGGACTGGCAGCATACATGGGCCCTATGACTTTGGAGCCCTGAGCCATTATAGAGGCTCTTTATGTTAGGTTTTTACTTGGGACTCGAGTTTGGGTCGTCCTTTACAAGTGGGAGGCGTATTCGAGGCGTATCCATAGCCAAAAACGGAGTTCTCGGCGTAATCGAGTTAGTATGGTATCCCGCGCAGCTGTTTTGGAGTTATGACTTGTAACAATGTGTGTGTCTAACAATTGGAGTGGTGGTTTGGCGTGGGGATGAACTCAAAAGATGCGTCTTTGAGTGTACTTGAAGAGGATAAGCTTTGGGAAGCCATTGCTATCCAGTTACGACCACTTGTCGGCCTCATTATGACTGTTATGTAGCTAGTGCAGCCTGTAAGTCATTAGAAGTTGAAGAGTTGGTTAGGAGTTGGTTGGGCATGGACTCAACGATGGTATATAAGCCTTAGCTAGCTTGTGTTACAGTTGGTTAAATGCAAGTTGGCTCACTGGAGTGCAAGCAAAGCCTTCGGGAAGAGGTTCTTGGCTGAGTGTATGCGTGTGTGCATGCTTGCGTGTGTGCGTGCGTGTACCTTGCTTAGTTGCCTTGCATGAAGGAGTGTGTATCGTTATTGCGACCTTGATGCACCGTATAAGCTGCCTTTGCATGGGTGAGGACTGAGTTTCATGAGCAAACGGCTGATTGCAAGTCAAATTGGTGTCATCTTGCCTTCCTTTTGCAAGGAGACACGCATCTTTCATGTGTATGTGTCTACCTCGTGAGATGAGTGGTGCTTTCAGACAGCACAACAGTGTCTCATGGTGTACAATAGCATGCTTACATGCATAGCAAGGAGGTTGTACGACGAGTTCAAGCAACAAGGAGTGAAGGCACGACACGTGCTTAATTTACATGATCCTGGGCTATGGCAATGCCATTAGCAAATGGCACCATCCTTATGGATATGACGGATTTCCCTCCGCTGGGCGATGCCAGTGGTGATCGTCGGTGGTTTCACGCCTCCCGCTCTAGGCTCTCTGGACACATATTGTCTCAGCTACACCGCCCTCCCTGTTCCATTTATGTAAGACGCTTCCTCCTCAAGCAAAGGGCCCCCCTAACATAGTTAAATGCTTGTCTGAGACTACACAATAGGCGGCCTCGTTCACGGTTGACAATAGTGCATTCCCTTACGAGTTCTCAATCACTGCTCGTCCCTCGCATTATGACGCTTGCGTCCGTAACTAGTGTCCGCATGTTATGGCTGTGAACAGTGTGTTCAGACAAGATGCGTGGGTCTTTTATACAATCGATGTTCACTCCTCCCTAGGGAATCATGCAGTGCACTTTCTCATCAGTTGCAGGAGCTTTGCAAGTGTGATCCAAGGCACAGCGTAAAGCTCTTCCGATCTGCGCGGGTCGAATTGTATAAGTGTTAAGTGGGATACAAACACACAAACAGAGCTCTGACGGTTTGCGTCAATCTCTTAACGCCCGCCCCGATATCCTCCCGTTCCTACGTGCTGCTCCACCGTATACATGACGGATATGGCTAAATGGGCTCCATCATCGCGGTGCCTAATGCCTCTGTCTATATCAAAACATCCACGGCACGTTACCGCTTTCTTCTTCGTTCGGGCAAAACCGTTCCCAAAGTAATCAATATTCACGGTTCTCGCTGGTTCATCATGGCAAGTCTCCGTCAGGGTGGTTACTCCCTCTCTCCAGCCACTTGCTTTGGTTGTGGCCAGGAGGGCCATATGTATATATATGTATATACATGTTTTTATATACATATATATTTGCAAAAAATGCATGCACCTTTAGCCCGGCCGAGCGCCTTCCTCCTCGCGTCTGCGTTAGCATACTTCCTTGGCTCACTTTTCCTCTAGCAATGATGCTCCCTCACTGCACCTTTCAGCCGCCGCTGCATCACCTCCTGCGTCATCTTTCCCACTTTCTCAGCCCTCTTTGGACTCTGATCTCTCCCCTTCTGGCGCCAATGCCGGAGACGAGTCTTAGCCCCGCAACCTCCTTCTCCAAGCTCATGATGGAAGGCTCCCCTCTCCCCCCTCCGCAACCAGTTATGTCATTTAATGAGGCTCTATCACTGTAGGGGACTTCAGCTAGGCTTCCTTTTCATGCAAGCTTGCAGCAGGGTGATCAACAGCCTGCCCTTATACCCTAGCTACATGACAGCATATTGCTCCACGGCGCCGCCCTCGTAGACCACCACAATGCAGTGCTTGTTATTGAGTAGGTGCTGCACGTCGCCGTCGTATAAACCGAACACTGTGCCTGCCTGTACAGCACATGCGCGTAAGTTGTGCACGCGCCAGAGTGGGTCTTGTGCAATAGTGTAGCTCACTTTTTAATGGCAGAGTTGTGTGCGTACATGCGTCCTTCGTACATTGCTGGTCGGCTGGCCAGTATACTTGCACCTTTGAACCCACTAGCGCATCACCGCCCTCACTGCAACGGTGACGCAAGTCGTCCAACATCACACAATCTGCTAAAGTCTCATGGTGGCAGCAAGTGTGTGGTTATGCCAGTTTTGTGGAGTCAATTCTCATATGTAGAGCAAAGCGATGTGAGCGTCTGTAACACCTGCATGGGTGCAGCACAGACACTTGCAGATCCAGCTGAGCCTGTAGGCAGTGTGCGTGCGCCGCGTCGACAACTCGCAAGCTGAATCTGCGTGCAGAGACTTGGTTTGGGTGCACCAACCTTTGCAATGAATCAGGGTTGGTGTAGTGCTGGCTGCAACACAGCCTTGACTACTAAAGTTACCTGCAAGGGCTATGCGATAGGATTATGAGTGGCGCACGTGGAGGTGCCGGGGCGGATAGACGGAATGTAACGCAACGGTTGCCCGTACCAAGCGAAGGGTGTATAGTTGCACTCATTGCATATGCATTGTGCAATGTAACACTTGGGGTTGGTGCATTTGAGCTTGCCTCTGCAGTCTAGCACACAAAGACCGGCAGCATGATGATGCCAGCAAGAATGTGTGAAGCCAAAAAGTGCAAGGCACTGACTGCATTGAGTGCGGTGTTGCAGCAGGCTGGTTCGTCTCTCATTGGCAGCCACGTATACATGGCAAATGTTGCACAATACCGTCCTGAAGGACTTCACAGCCACCGGCATTGAGGCCGCGCCTAATTATACAAAATCCTCTCACTTCAACCCACCGCATATAGCTAATCGAATGCTGCACCCAGTCAACCCTACCTTTTTGCTCTGACCCCTCATATTTTATAGCATGCAACTCAGCGCTCATGACAGAGGCGGCAACATGGAGTGAGGGACCGCCGGCGGGGGCGTCGGCGGCGCAGGGCACGGCGGCGGCACACTTGCAGTCAGATGTCGTCAATGTCCATGCAGGTAAGGTCTTCCACGTCACTGTCATGGTGGGAGTCATCAGATTCCGGCAAGTCGTAGTTGGGATGCACTCCGGTGGGTGGGGCGGCCCGTTGCTGTGGTGCAGCCCCCGCGGGGGCGGGTGTCTTGTGGCGATCCCCATCTTCAACGGTGTGGACGTGGTTGGCGCATCTCAGACATGAACAACTCGATGTGCATGCCTAGTTGTTTTTCATGCAAGAACACCTCTTGGTGCTACACCGTACTGTCTTGCAGCAACATCCCTTCATGAGGAGTTGTTTGCGTGTCTTGGCTGCTTGAATGTTTTTTGGAACGTCCTGCACAGCGTGCCAGAAGCCATCCACCTCGTAGTAGCCATACTTGGACAGGTTGAGTAGGTGCATGTTCTCATCACAATTCTGCATCCACGTTTTCACTGCATACACATGTCAAATGTCATAGCTTATTAAAATTACATGTATAGGCGGCGCCTACATGTAGTTGGTACGATCAGCCTAACCTTTACAGTTACGAGAGTTACAAGAGTTACGGGAGTTACGGCAGTTATGGTCAACCATGAACAACTTTCACTTTGATCATTGACTTTGACCATTGACTAGTGTTCACTAGAGTTGACTTTTACCAGAGTTGACTAGAGTTGACCAGTGCTTGGTAGCATAGCATATAAGACACTGTATACTGCTTGATATAGTGGGTCGCACATTGTCTATATAATTGGAGTGCTTGCTACACTTCCTTAGTGTGTGCACACTTGTATGTAGGAGGCAAATACACACACACTAGGCGCATCACTAGTTCTCAACAACACAGCTTTCCTTGCATGCAGCCATACGGCTTTCACGGTTGGAATAGTTTCATGAGGGGTTGCAGTATTCGGGTAGGCAGTTTTGTGTATGGCTTTTAACCATGCTTTAAGGTACACCTGGTCGCTGGTGGTTGTGTCGTGTCCGTGCAGCTCATAGAACAAGGAGGCTGATGTGCCACTTTTAAGTGAAGACCTATACTTTTTAAAGTATGCGCAACCCACCAGGCGCAGCACTGCAAAACACATCTCGCGCTTTACATTAAAGACGGCTCCAGTGATGAAGTCTGAATGCTGAGCCAGCACTGTGGTCCATATGTAGTGCCTCGACATGCCCGCAATTATGCAGGTGTAGTCGCATCCAGTAGCCGCATATACGAGCAATAGCCACCAGCCCCATCGGTGCTCTTAGATGCTATGCAGCTGGTGCATGGTGCTGACATGGTTGCACATGGCCGACAAGTTTATGAACGGAGGCCGTGACCCTGCCCTGGAGTGCTGAGCGACCTGCACGGTGACGTCCTCTAAGAGTCATATCGCCCTGCTCAATGACTGCCAGCCCTATGACCGTGACGTCCGTGTCTGGCGAGAAGAGCATAATCATGTGGTAAGGAGCCTTGTGTGCATGCACCCACACCCTGGAGTCTGCCTCACCGTGATTGCACATGTAGTCGTCCACCCAGGTTGTGTGTGCTGAGAACTAGTGATGCGCCTAGTGTGTGTGTATTTGCCTCTTACATACAAGTGTGCACACAATAAGGACAAGTGCAGCAAGCACTCCAATTATGGAGACAATGTGCGACCCACTATATTAAGCAGTATACAATGTCTTATATACTATGCTACTAAGCACTAGTCAACTCTGGTCAACTCTGGTCAAAGTCAACACTAGTTAATGGCCAAAGGCAACGGTCAAAGGCAAAGTTGATCATGGTTGACCATAACTGCCGTAACTCCCTTAACTCGTAACTCTCATAACTGTAAAGGTAATGATCGTACCAACTACATGTAGGCGCCGCCTATACATGTACATTCAACAAGCTATAACATTTAACATTCCCACACGAGCAGCTTGACCTTGAACTCCAAGTTCTTCTCGCAAGCTTATTAACTTACTCATATTAACTTACTCCACTAAATTAACTTACCCATATTAACTTACTCCATTGAACACTCCCACGGATGTGTTGCTCCCACGGACTTGATGGTTGTCTCCATGCCACCATCCTTCTCCTCGTGCGCTGCCAGCAGGACTTCAAGATTCCAATACTCCTTGTTTCCTCCTCATAGTTGTCGCATCAGGTTCCACCACGCCACGCCTGACCTTGTTCAAGTGGTTTCGAGGACTCCCTCAATGGCAAACTATGCTATACACTATACTGAGTTCTCTACTTTAGCAATGTTGTACCAGAGTGTAGGTAGTGCAAGGGTTGATCAGACCCTTCTACCAAGGAAAGCACCCCTCCCATCTCATGTTAGCTAGCTATACAACTCAGTCCTTGCATGACAATCAAGTGAAGTGTTTTAACCAGTATCGCACACCTGTGTGCTGCCAAAAAACAATTCCACAGCAATGCAACCTCTTGTGTATGCAGCTCAACACCAGCAACTACATATAGGCTAGCAGTAGCTCTCACAGACTGTTGTGTCTGTGACCTCCGTCTACGCTTATTCTTCACGCACTATTGCAGTGGGAGAGGACGGACGAACACCATCCACTGCAACTCCTTGAGGTCCTCACCAATGCTAGCAAGCAATCGCCATCGTGGTGTGCTTCTCCTTGGTCGCCTCATCGTGGATCCTTTTGTGGCACTCACGAATGAAGTGGCCCTTCATCTTGCAGTAGTGACACTCTTTGTCACGTGATGGCTTCCCACCACCTGCTTTGCTCCTGCTTCATGTGTGTTGAGAAGATGAGGCAACAAGTGCGATAGCTTCTCCACCATTCTCTATCTCCTGAACATCCAACTTGCCTTCCACAGCTAGCAGCTTATGCACTACATTAGCAAACTTCAAAACCACATCTGAGGACTCCAACACAGTCACTAGCGTAGCAAAGCTTTTTTTAAAGCCAGCTAAGACTGCCCACATCACCTCCGCTTCCTTCACATCGTGGCCCACTGCTGCAAGGTCTTGTCAAAGCTCCCTTGCACGCGAGATGTACTTCTAAATTGGCTCTTTGTGCTCCATCTTCAGAAGTGCCAGCTTGCGTCTCAGCTGCAACTTGCGCGAGTTGCTGTAGGCCTTGAAAAGGGTGTCGAAGACCTCCCACGCCTCACGTCCAGTCTTGCAATCCGCAATAAGAGGGAGATGGAAGTCTTTGATGTGCAAGCCTATCAGCGCAATAGCTAATTGTGAGTTCTCTATCCAGTTACCAGCGTCACCTGTTCTTGGCCGCAATGATGTGGAGGAGGTGGGATCAACAAAACTTCAGAGCTTCTTGCGGATCAGCACCAACTTCATCTTTAGCGACCATGAAGCGTAGTTGTGCAGATCAAGGGACTCGATGGGCATCCTATCTGTGTCAACCATTGCTTGCTACACAATAGTACAACTTACCCTCTCCCCAAGAACACTCTACTAGTAGGCGCCTATGCTCAACGCTTTCTTTCACTAGCACAAGCGATCACACAAGCGAGTGTGGGCCCATAACCTGTTGAGAACTAGTGATGCGCCTAGTGTGTGTGTATTTGCCTCTTACATACAAGTGTGCACACACTAAGGACAAGTGCAGCACTCCAACTATAGAGACAATGTGCGACCCACTGTATTAAACAGTATACAGTGTCTTATATACTATGCTACTAAGCACTAGTCAACTCTAGTCAACTCTGGTCACAGTCAACACTAGTCAACACTAGTCAATGGTCAAAGTCAACGGTCAAAGTTAAAGTATGATCATGGTTGACCATAACTCTCGTAATTCTCGTAACTCGCGTAACTATAAAGGTTAAGCCAATCGTACCAACTACATATAGGCGCCGCCTATACATGTAATTTCAACAAGCTATAACATTTAACAGTGTGTACTGCCGCATTCAAGGTGCATGCCACTGAAATTGCAAGGTCGCCCACATCTTCTTTGTTTGAGCCACCCGCGATCACCAACTCTTGGTCCGACCGCGGATGCTTTGCCACCATGCCCGGCATATGCTCCGTGATGAGCTCACATAAAGATCTCTTCAAGCTCCTGTCACCCAGCAACTCATTCCAGTTTTTTGGTGCCTCGGAGTCCATACTCAGCATACGCGCGCTTGCCGTGGCGGTGCCATCTCGCGCGCGCTGCAGTGTCGACTTAACTCCAGACTGCCAGCGTGGGGTGTCGAACACCACGTAAATGCTGCGCATGGTGGGAATGGCTAGGCGATTAAGCACAGAGATGCGCATGATGTGGTTGATGTAGTCTTTGTTGAAGGTTAAGCATATTAGGTTTGCTAGTATAGTATGCTTATAGTACATGTTGAGGGTTAAGCATATAAGGTTTGCTAGTATAGTATGCTTATACAGTCAACTTCTTGATTTTACTTGGACCATGTGCGGCGGGTATGCAATGGGAGTTACAGTCAACAGAAGTTACGGGAGTTACGAGAGTTACGGTCAACTTTGACTTTGACCATTGACTAGGGTTGACTAGGGTTGACTTTGACCGTTGACTAGTGTTGACTAGAGTTGACTTTGACTAGTCTTTTCTAGTGTTGACTAGCTTAGTATATAAGTCACTGTATGTGGCGCATACAGGTGGAACTGCAATAGGAACATACTTCTCTTTGTTGTTGACATGCTAATGCACTTGTTGTTCCCCTAATGTGAGCACATGTCTGAGGTAGGGCGCATACATGCACACTAGTTCGTAACAGTCTTTAATGGTGCCTTTAAACATATGACGCTCTTGGTTATTCATGAACATCCCCTCCAGGATGATGCATTCCACTCCGGCGGGTGCACTGTGAGATCAGCACGGCGCATTGTGTGCTGCTATCTCTGTCAAAAACTTTGCCTTGTTGCTAGAACGCATCTTGCCAATAAGCTCGTCAAACAACGCCCAAGGGTGCTCACAGTATCTGGCCGTAACGGCGTCTGCGTCAGCATTTGTCAGTGCTAGTCGCTTTGCTACTAGCATCTGTTGCCGATACTTTTTTAGGATGGTTGCTTGCTTAAAAACTCGTTTCTTTGCCGGTGCCTTATTCTGCAAGTTGTACCGCCTTGTGACTTTGCATGGCTGCCCTTCACGGCAAATCTCCACTTGTACAAAATTGGTCATGGCCTCAATGCCAATAGAGTACTGGCGAGCAAGATCAGCCGATGCTGCAGGCGCTGCCAGCACCGCTATTGTGAGGTGAGTCAGCTCTCATGCAGGTGCCCTGGCAAGCGCTCTTGTGGCGGTGAGCAGGTTGGCCATATGCAGCAAGTCATTGCCACAATGGGATGCGTCTACCGCCAGGTTTCGCATCACCCTTGAGCGATCATCGTCAGCATCATGGTCCATTGCGCTGTTCTCCGGCTCATACTGGATTTGCAGTTGCTGACAGAGTTGCTTCTGCGATTGACTCCGTTCCCCTAAGTACAGCGACTTCGTCCTCAATTGGTCGAGTCTGAGAGAGCACAGCGTGTTCTTCATGTCCCGGTTCACGTGACACTCGTGCGCTTCGCCCAACGCCACCAACCTCCCTGCCGTGCCCGTTAGGCTGACCACAAAGCCACCTGCTGCTAGCATATCCAGCAGCGAACGAGGCATGACTTACAGTTCCGCCAAGTGCTGTGTCATCACTTTCTAGTAATTAAAACGGTCCCAGGCAAAGGATAGCAGGCTTAAAATTTTGCAGGTGGCCAAACGCAGGGGCCAGACTTTCGCCCTCACGGAGCAGAACAAACCCAGGTAGTTCAGCATGTCGCGGTTGACGAAATTCCATCAGAACTGCCATGTGTCGTCTAGCTGTGCTTAATCATGGCACCACAGCTCAAAGCACATTCGGGACTGAGTGGCTTCCTTTCGCTGTCAAATCATGATCACACAATGTTTAGGTTGCTTCGTCTACTTGACACCACCAGAGGTCATGCATGTGCCGGTATAGCGCTTCCCATGCCTTGATGAGGAAGTTGTGGATGCGTTTCCAGTGTGAACCGTCTGCGAGTTGGTTGCCGTGGATGGGTTGTAACCACACTCAATGGCCAGCACGTCGAGACCGGCGTTGTAGTATATGTTTATCAGCACAGGGTGCATGCTCATGAGCACATTGAAATCGCCTGGTAGCGGCACAACCCAATCTCAGTACCCTCGCTCAGCTTTCTTCAGCGCGACCATGAGCGCAGAAGTCTTTAATCTCCAATTATGCAGACCTTGCTGCATTCGTCCCTCAACACCAAATTGTTGCGCAGCTGCAGCAATGCAATCTTCAGGTTGTCAATCTTGTCTAGGCAAAAAGGGAGGACCAGAAGGTACTCAATGTCGTTTGCTACAAGAGGCGGCTCTGGGGCCGCAAGCTGCATATACCGCGATCAATTATCTTTCAAAGTAGGCAAACTAGCCTGCTCCTCTCGCCGCATTCAACAACACTGTGTTGTGCATGGTGTGCCGAAACTCTGCCAGGGCTGACTTCTCTGCAGGCTGAAGATTGATTGGTTGGCCCACTATGCACAGTCACTTGGGTTCGTGGTCTTGGGGGCGGTGCAGGCATGGCCTCTTCTATTGGCTACTGGACCATGACCTCTGAGAGTGTGCGGTTACGCGTTCGCTTCACATAATGGCACACACACTGCTTATTAGTCACCAATCACGCACGCACTCACAATTGCCAACCATTTCAACCAGAGATGCAGGCATAGATTGCTCTCACTTGCAACTTCATTGGCGCTGCCCTCACGCGACTGACAATTGTCAGCTGGGTGGACGTCGCATGTATGTCTCTAGTCTTCCGCCCTTTGTACTTTGCCTGATGTCCCGCTCTAATATCCAAGTTGTCTATGGAAGCCAACACATGCACCCGGGACCCGGCTGCAATCGGGCCAGTGAGTGGAGCTGGTGCATTGCTCGGCCGTGTATGTGACGGTTCATGTGGCAGCGGCTCCCGGTGACGCATAGGCGATTCAATGTCTGGAGGACCTTGTACCCAGTGGTCAGAGCATCCACTGCATCTGTCACGGCCATGTGCACCGGCGAGATGGCGAACTTGCTGCTTGCATCCCTCTTCATCATGCATACACTGCTGTATGCATCATGCAGAGGGTCTTGTTGCGCAGTGCGTCCACCGACTTGACACGGTTGATCCCTGAACTCTTTTTGGCCTCCAATGCAGTCAAGCCGGTCATTGCACCGATCAGTTTGCGTAAAGCCACCATTGAGGCATCCCACTCCTCCTTGCAGTCTACGTAGCGCAAGTCGTGATCTTCCTTGTTGCGCTCCACCATGCGCTTCCTCTCCACCTCCATGTATTTGTTGACAGCTCTCAGCACAGATGCTGGTAGTTCATTACCATCTTGTGCAGCCCGCGATTCACCCTTTTATTGTGTGGGTGCAAGAACGTTGGTCACTCTCGTGGCGTGGCGCGGGAGACACGCAATAGGGTCCGCCCATGCTGCAATGAGCAAAGTGCCTTGGCGCGCACCCGAGATGGGCATGACGGCGCCATGCAGCTTAGCTTGCATCGCCCGCAACAGCAAGCTGGCTTGGCGAATGTTGTATGTGACGCCACAGCTGTGAGCAAGATAGTAGCATCCCTCTGCAGCAGTTGAGCTGCCACATCTCTCACTGCGCACGCCATTGGCTCAGCAACTTCCTCCTCGGCCACCGCCCTCACGTCGTCCTCGTACAGTAGTCGCACCTCTTCTGCCAACGTTGCGTCATGCTCATTACGGTACGCCGCTCTGCTGTTCCTCACAGTGTCTTGTAGTCCCCGCAAGTATACCCTCCAACTCCCCTAGCTTGCAACGATAGCCATCACGATTTTATTCTACCACGAGCCGCTGCTGGTGCTCGCTCATGCACAGCTCTGTTTCTTCTTACAACCTTGCCTCCAATACCTAATGCGAAAAGAAGGTATCAGCGGGATATGCGTACAGTAATAAGTCGGCAGTTTTATATGCCAACAACATGGGGCCGCCAGTGTATCTTGCTTGAGGCAAAGCACCTGCATGTGCTGGTGTAGTGTGTCAAAATTTTCCTGCAACTCTTTATGGTCTTGCGCTCTTTGACTTTCCTTGTCCTTATAGACTCCTGGCGGCTCAAGTCAGCGCGCAGTTCCTGTCACACAGGACGGGAGTGTCACCCACATGATAAGCACAATCGGACACCCGAGTCATGAAATATACAGATGCTCAGCACATGCATGGTTGGCAATTTACTCACTAATCAGGTTGCCCATGACAGAGCCATCATCACCTCACAGCGGGCGCGCCAATGCGTTGCCTCTCTCTGCAAAGTGGAGTCTCCGGGCAAAGGGTCTGTTTGCTTCTTAGCTTCTCTCTGGCGAGCTATGGCGACCAGTTTATTCAGCTCAACAGTCAAGTGATCTCGGTTAGCACTCAAAGCAGCCAAGTCGCTCTCACAACGCTGCACTTCCCTCCTTACAAGCTGCAATCCAGCGTTTGCATCTACTATCAACTACAAGTACACTTGTGATAGTGTATCCATTACGCCACTACACATTGTGCACCACTTGTTGTTTGCTAAATATAAATTGTGGTAAAATAGTCGCATACAATTGCAGCGTTGCGATCGGTTCATGCATAGCATAATGCATCAGGAGTGGCTATATCACACAGCACCTCCACCTAGCTGAATACACGGCTTTGTCTACACGTTGCATCAGCATGTTTAATCCAAGACGGCACACCACCAGAAGGCCTGCACACACATTCGACACGACAGTTGAGTTGCCCATAAAGAGTTATGGGTAGCTAAATAGGTTATTACACAGGTCCCCCGATTACAACTACCACCAACGTAGCCTCGGACCTCAGCAACCAGTATGTGTGACTGCACCACTATCCACTACACTACAGCATGCGCACACCTGGCACATTAACACTTGGTGTTTTCGGTGTCTTCGGCACTGCTCTCGTGTTGCCATGCAGTCTTGCCATTGTAGGCCCCATTGCAACACTCCTGCCACGTGCGTTGATGCGAGTATGTTGCTGCCCATGAGTCTGAAGTGCGAACGCAGGGGGTACATGCTGCTGACCAGAGGCATGATACTGCTTCTGCCGCTTCGATAGCTGAGACGAATGCGGCTGTCTGTTCTCCTGACCCTCGTCCTGAGGATCTGACGACTCGAGTGGCAGGTCATCGTGATGCATTACTCGATGCGTCAGACCATGCTCACACAAAGACTTCCTCAATCCCCCTTTACAACTTGGTACACATCGCACCCCACAGCACAACACACCCTTCATTCAATATTGAGCATCACCTGAGACATATCAGCCGCTCCAGGATTCATTGTCAGAAGAGGCACACCTTGCCAGCACCAGCCACACTGTTACAACATGCGCACAAACAGCACACAACTTCTGCCCACATTGCGAACCATATACACGCTCACCTCAGACCAAGGACTCATGATAAGCGTGTTATCAGCCCAACTCCACGTGTTGCCGGACATCAAGGCGTGCAAGAACACCCCGGTAGCATTCATACGCGACTTTTTCAGCCCCAACTCCGTCCTGAGCTGCATGACGTATACTTTGTCCTCCTCACGACGCCGCCTGACATACTCCTTTTGGTTATCGCAGCGCCCCTGTCTAGCAGCTTCAAAAGCGTCAATATTCGCACGCTGCTCCTGCAGCAGCAATGCCATTGAAGCATCCTCCGCCATCGACGCCGACACCGGCTGCAACGCACATCTCACCCCGTCTCAACACTCCCAAACTTGAAATCACAACACCGTTATCCTACGCAGATATCACACACACACACACGTCGAGCACACCCTGTACACAAACGCCTTTTAGCGATATCTTACGACAGGTAACGTCTACCCAGCAACGCATTCCGACGCGATCAGCTACTTGTCAAACACAAACGATGGCTGATTAACAGTGATGTCCAGCAGTCAACCAACAGAAACACAGCGCCGACAGAACGCACTGATCGCACCCTGAACACGCCCGCGGATCAGCTGTGCTCACACGCAATTACATGCACTCATACGTTGTGAGAGACGATCCAAGCCGTCCATGTACTGCAATCTCAAGCCCACCGGCACAGGCAAAACCCCTCCGGCGTCGCAACTACATGATCTCTGCGCACAGACCAAGGCGGGCGACCCTGATTCGAACCCCAAGCCGCCCGGGCAATTTGACCCTGGTCCGTACGTGCAGACCAATACTAGTCCGCGGAAAAAATTCCGCATGGTTGTCACCATTAAGAGTTGAATGATTGTTATTGATGTAAGTGTCTTTTTACATCACCCTTTTACTGTTAATATGACATGTAGTAGCACTAATGTTATAAAACATAAAAAAGATATGCGTTATGACATGCATGATGCAAATGAATTGTCACATCGTGTTAGCCGAAATTGTAGTTGTCATTTGCTATGAAATGACTGTCTTGTCAACTTTTCCGATGAGCCTCGTCAGCCCAAGCCGCCCGATCAGCCCGATCGGCTTGACCAATCTAGTTTATGGGCTCGACGCAACGTGTGCCCCCTCCGTCTAGTCCGTTGAACACAAAGCCGCCGATGCCGTGCACCGCAGCTGGCGGCCCGCTGTATCAGGCGACGAGCTGCGTCAGACTCTGACTGCCGTTGAAACTGGGGTGCGTGCAGCGCCTACCGCTTGCCGGTTGCCGGCCCAGGGCTCGATATCCTAAGTTGAAATACGCAGCTGGTTAAGCTGCCGCATTGATCTGCTTCGGTTTGGAGCCATGGGGTGGCTGGGGTGTGCTGCATGCTGTGCGCGTTGCTTGGCCGTCACTGACAGGGAAGATGATAGTGATGCCGATTGTGCGGACGCCAATGCTGCTGCTGGCCACTCTAACGGCCCGCCGGGCCCCTGCACAATCTCAACACCATTGGCATCCGTAGAAGCTCACGCCGCCGCCGTCGCTGCCGTGAACGTGGGGAGTGTGAACATGGGTGGTAAGGCTAATAACAGCTGTATCTGTGTCTGCGCTATATGCGCCACCACCCTCTGCCAACTCAACCCCATGTGCATGCCGACTAACAGCACCGCCGCCTGTCACCAGCCACTCCTTACCCAACACACTCCCAGCACTATCTACCTCACGTTGTGACGTAGTCGCTTGCATCACCCCCTGGTCCATCAACCGAGCAACCACCTCAGCACCAGCAGTCTCCTCGCCCACGTCAGGCATTGCCATGCCGCTGCCGCCGCCGCCGAGCCCCACCAGAAGTTGTACAATGGTATTGAAGCTTGCACAATCCAGGTTCGACTCTTAGTGGGGATAGAACTGACGGCGGTTGGAAAAGATCTAAGGGCATGTAATGGCTTAGAAAAGGCAGAAAATATGTTATGGAGCTAATTCGCAGCCATACATGAGCATGGCGCGAAAAGTGGTTACCTGAAAACTTAATGACTGAATGCCGGCAAGATACCCTATCAATGATTGGCAATGGCCAATACAATGGCCGATAAAGACGCGTAAGGCGCGATTAACCCACTTGAGACTGGTCAGTGAGGTCAGTTAGGAATTGATGACAGAGCTCAGTTCAAAGGGGCTAAATGACCGAGGCGCAATCTATTCGACAGTACGCAAGACGCCTTCCATCCAAGCAAAGCTTATGCCGGCCCGCGAGTAGCGGAGTCAAGCATGCAACCTCCTGTGCGCTAGTGAATCGCGTAGGTTAATGTAGTTTTACGGTGTCAGATGTTTATTAGCAGCGTTGAGATAGTTGCAGTCGCGACTGTGTTTGACGGTAAAAAATGCAGGGTCGACGCTGATCGATCAGCTGATCGATCAGCGTCGTTACAGCTTTAAACTCTGTTGGCTTTGCGCTACCAATCAGCGGTTTGGCCGCGCCGTTTGTGCAGGTTGTGTGATTACCCGTTGTTACTGATGTTAAAACGGTGGTCACCGCTAAGGATAAGCAATTGGTTGCGGCAGCACGTATTATGAATGGGCTTCATTTTGGCATGAAATTGATGCACGGCATTATTATACTACCGCGCGGTACACACGTACACACTTTGCATTGTGATGTTGATATGTACTATGTCTATATTGAATTTAGTCTTATGTATTGATAATCGTAAGAATATAGTACATACTCAACATGCTTAATACGTGTGTACACATTTTGTAACTGGTATGAGACCGGGAACATGTCTGTATACACGCATTATTTAAGCAATTTGTAAAGTATGAGTACATTATAATAATCAGACACAATGCAATCTGCTACCGGTAGAGTGACATGTTTTGTTACAACAACACATTCTTGACATTACATATAGGATATACACCGCCGAGCAACGAGTATCACCAACGACTTCATACACCGCTCTACACTGGTCGTTGACGCCACAGCTGATTGACAGCCGTTAACGCACGACGGTCAAAGGGGAACAGTGCCGACAGGCGGTGAACGCACGTAAGGATCAGAGGTGTTCACACTCGGTTCGCGGTCTATGTCCGTTGCGAGGCTCCATCGAAGCCTTTCATTCAGTGCAATCTCAGAGCACCAGCATAAGCAAAAGGCGTCTGGCGTCCTGACTGCTGTGAAAGGCCGATCAAGATGGACTGCGCGGCACAGAACCAACTTGCAGAATTCTAGCGCGCAGTCAGGGTTGAGGGACCCGGTGACGCCGACAGGGCTGACCAGTGAATGATTGGGGTTGCGCAGCGCACATAGGCTGAGCAACGCGCGGACACGTGCGGTGCATGCATGAGAATGTGAGCTTGAGAACAAGCTCACATGCAGAAGGGGGAGTAATGTCACAAAGTGGATAATGATGAGCCTAAAAACCGCCGCCCTACCCTACCTCCCTGACACTGCCCCACAGTGCAGTCTCCAGAAAAGTGGTGTGCCTTTCACAATCAGCACAACTTTTTCTGCCGTTTGATTGCGGACATATCTAGCATTCGATACTCATTCCGCTGCGATGTCCAGCATCTCTTGGTGCTGCAACTCGCGACGTGGGCGCGCCGCGTTGCAGCACCTGGTGCTCGCGACTTACGGCAAGCCTGCCTAAAAAGCTACGGACTTGAACTTGAAATCGACATAAGCTTATGGTCAAGTCCGTGAGGTCCCATGTTACAGCCAGCCATGATGCACCTGCAGCATGGGCATCATCCATGCAATGAGATAGCTTGTGTAATTTAAGCTGTGGCATAACATTGTGCAATTCATTGCATTCATGTCGACCATGATGTGAGATAACGATGTGAAATAATGATGTGAAAGGAGCATGATGTGAAAGAATTATATGAAATAATACTCCTACCCAAGTAGTAGCGGATTTGTCATACATGCATTTAAAAGTGAAAACGTATAATCGTCGAGCTTAGCTTCCCACTAACTGTTAAGCCCTTTTGAATGCGCCTGCAGCAAAGGCAGTGTAAGTTGCTTGATGTAAGATTGTGGTAGCTTATATAAAGTTTATGTGTTAGATTATGTAGCTTAATCCCATGCTATTTAAAATTATTTATTACGGCAGTGACGTCAAGTGTATTCATAAAATTACATGTGCTGCTCAAGTAGCTACTTTGGCTACCTAGCTTGTTATTCAAGGTATTATAGTCCACAAGCCTTATCATGCAGACTATATGTGTACGTTTGTACGATGGATATTTTTGATTTTTAACTACTTGTTAATGTTGATCTAAATGTCGCGTTAACGTTGCTTCAAGTCTGCATATATTACACATAATTACACATAAATAATACTATGATAACCATGTTGTGGCTTACAAATCAATCATCACCATATGTGCCATTTCTTGAATAAGGGAAGAAGCGAGTGCAAGTCATCTATGTCCAGTGTACGCGGTGCAACCCTAAGGGCTCTGGCAATGGGTGCAGTGCTATTGATGCATGTGGCGAAAGCTGGCGAAACCTTCTACAGTGTTTCACATCTATAACAATCGCAGCCAGCAGCTTGCACGTCATTTGCGCTTTTTGATACAGTCCTTGAGAAGCAACTGTAAACTCATATATTACTACGTATGCATTATGAGTTGAAGTAAAGGTAAATAGCATATATTGGCAATTATAAAGTTGATTAATATGATGCTGTAATAAAGCAGCATATCACATTTGCTCATGTTCTTATGTGCTTACCCCCCACCCACCAAGTATATGTTGAAATGGTTGTTGTGTAAGTATACTTACATATCTCATACTTTATTACGTCGGTAAGTCTTCATGTATGAAAGGCCACGCACATAAACATGTTAAGAATGCTTATATGCATAAGACCGCTAGAGACTGCATTTTATGGGACGGTTTTTGCGGACTCGCCAATCGCCAAAATTAGGGGCCTCTGGTGCAACATGGCGCAACCCTTGGCGCAACCGTCAATGGCGCAACCGCAACGCTGCACCGCGTACACCGGCTATACAGATGTTGAACAAGCTGTCTGCATCAGACCCTCACGTGCTGCAGGCCTTACATCAATTGTGGTCCTTGTGCTGGGAGCGTGACATAGCGCTGACATGTGTGTGGCGCTCTCGCGATGCGCTGCGCGATGCGGACGCATTGTTCAAGTTTGTGGATAGAGGGGATTGGTGTCTAACCGCAGATGCAACTGCGCATGTGCAGCAACATGTTGGACAACCGGCGTTGGATTGTTTTGCAGCCGATTGGAACAGCAAAACACCCGCTTATTTCAGCTACATACACATGTCTGGAAGTTTGGGAAATGCTCTAACTACAAACTGGCGTGACGTTCTTCAGCGCTTGGGTGGCGGCTTTGTTTGGTGTCACCCGCCATTGGCTCTCCTGCATGAAGCCATAGCATTATTGCAGTACTATCAGCTACCAGCTGTGGTGTTGGTGCCTGAATGGCACTCTGCTGTGTGGTGGCCAGTATTTCACAATTGGCAATTCAGTTATTTTGAGAGGTTGGGCTCAAGACCTGAGTGGTTTCAAAGGGGTGCGCGAGTACCCGCAAACAGCATCAACCCTGGACGCTACCCATACATTTGTGCTTTTGTGCACTGGGTAAGCATACCTCTCATGTAGATAACGATGCATGATAACAGGACTTCTCCATGTGCCTTGAGCTTGTATTTCTTCCAGGGTGACACCGGCATGAAAGGCACTCTGTGCAGCACCACGCCGAAAGGAATGCAACCCCAGGTGCGGCCTATAAATGCCACATGCCTTGCAGCAACGCACGAAGGCATGATAAGCACAATTGCCTGACATGCAGTGTTCTTCCCACTTCAACCTATTCTTTGCAATAAGTCGGAATAAAGGACCAGCAGTGATGGCAAAGGAGCTGTTGCGACAATAGGTCAGATAGGCGTAGAGCACTTCAGAGAACTCCATAGGGAGACCACTGCTGCGCACTTGTATACCTCCCGTGCTGTAATTTTTCAGATGTGTTAAAGTGGCCGCTAGCCCTGAGCTTGAATCAGCCGCTTGTATCTCGTGCATTTGTAAACGCGCACCTTCACCACCCCGTTGCCATGTGCACCACAGGTATATGCATAATGTGTAGTCGCGCCAGAGCACAGCCTTGTCATGTGTGACAGTAGATGGCTGAGGTATGGTAGACAGCTGTTGCTGGAAGTGGTAGATCAGCGTGCGCATGTCATCCATCGCCAGTGGTACAGCAGCAGTTGGTTGCACGCCTTGCCGAGCAGCAATCTTCGCATACCCTTGGCGAAACTCGAGCACGTCTATGGACAGAAGCGGGTTGCCCACAGACATGTCGCTGTCCCAAGGGCTGATGCGTCCCAGCAATCTGAAGGAGCATGTGAGATGGGAAATGACATTGTCCAGTGTCGTGCTAGCGATCATGCGATGGCCATGGCGGTCAAGCCTGCGAGCTTTGCCAATGTGTGTGTCGGTCCAGTGCCCAGCAAGGTAGCTTGTGACAACTGCTGGGGTGACGTTGGCAACAGCAATACTCAGCTCAGGATGTTGCAGATAGTTGACAAACTCTTGCCACACGCGATCACGTTGATTGCGAGTCTCATCGCAGACAGCTTCACGGCTGATGCGCTCCACGTCTATCAGCGCTGCCGCAGCTCGCTCACGCAGATTACAACTGGTTATTGGTTGAGGACGAATTGCTGCGCGTGCGGTGCGTTGCACATCAGCGGTTTGCTGCAACCGCTGTGCAAAATCCATCTGCGGACACAGAGAAACCATTACTCAGCTACTAAACACAATGGCCTTGACTATAACTTTGGCGAGAAACCATACCAAGCTCTACACCTATAACCCTTACCTACTAATGTATGCTTGGGAGGGTGCGGTAGAATGTTTGATGCATCTACAGTTGTTCATCGTGTAAACCACAACTATAACGATGAATGTGTTGCATCGTAGGGCTTAGGTGTTCTTGCCAAAGTTGGACTGTAGGTAGGATTGTTGTTTGCGACAAAAGGAATGTAAATCGCTCATCGTGTGCAAAGTAGTATAATGGTCATTACTCGTTGAGGCTGACTATTGGTCATCTAAATTGAAATAACAAACTGTTAATCAATTAATTGGTATTAGTTGTTAGCGCTAGGGTTAATTGACACACACACGTGTCAACTTACTGTTCAGTCGCGGCCGTCACCTCAGCGGCGTCGCTGGCGGCGGCGCTGACGGCCGAAAGTTCGCCCTTCCCGCCCCACCCTGTTGCGCCACTGCGCCAGACACATGCGCCCAGTCTCGATTGCGCTGGCCAGTGCGTACGCAATTGTTGATCAAACTGAGCTGCTTGTAAATGCGAATGCATTCATGACATGTAACGAAGATCCGGGTCATGCGAACAGCGTGTTTATCACCGTACGTTCGTGTCGTCACATCGACGGTGATACGCGTCATTATCAACCACCGTCGGTACGTCCCGAATGTTTGATGCATCTGCAGTTGTTCATCGTGTAAACCACAAATATAATGATGAATGCGTTGCATCGTAGGGCTTAGGTGTTCTTGCCAAAGTTGGACTGTAGGTAGGATTGTTGTTTGCGACAAAAGGAATGTAAATCGCTCATCGTGTGCAAAGTAGTATAATGTCGCTAGGAGTTTGCGGCGTGCAGGAGGTTTAGCAGTAGGGTAGGAAGAAAGCCGAGCGTCTGTCGACCGCCGGCACACATCGTCGCGGTCGACCGCCAGTGTTCGGAAGGTGCTGATTTTATTGGCCGCTCGATGCAGCGGCGCTAGATGTGTTACAGCTTGACGCATTCTCAAACGTCGCTCTTATATCGAGGTCAGATTCGCCGAGTGCCCGTCCGTTACGTAAGGGACCCAAACTGGGGAGGGCCCCACCGCCATGTTGCTCTGGCGGGTCATGCATGGCCTGGCCTGCGCGGGCGGGCGCGAGGGCGGCGCAATGCACGCTGGCTTGCGCAGGCACCAGCGGAGCGTCGTCCGCTGCTGCTGGGTACTGCGCTGCGTAGGATTACTACTCACCACAGCGCTCGCGGTCTTGGGGAGCGTACCAGGTAAGGGGCTGCGAAGGAGCGTTCCCCACCATTGCAACATTCACCAGCATGTGCTGTTTAATGCTATCATAGGGTTTGGTAATGGATTTGCTAAGCACGCAATCACAACAACCCAGCACAGACGACCATAACACACACAGGACACACACGTGCACGCACTTGCACACAGCAGACAAACAACACAACACAAACACAGGAGCACACACAGAGCACACGCACGAGCGCACGTGCACGTGCTCACGCGCGCGCACGCACACACACACACACGCACACACACACACACACACACACACACAACACGCAGCACACACAGTTGCACGTGACACTGCCACACACAGCACACAGCACACACACAAACTCAAACACACCTGCTCCCACCCAACTAGGACACGTACCTTATCATGCAGGCGAGATGCGCTTTGCACAAGATACTTACGTTTTTGTTTAATTATTAATTGTGCGCTTTGCACAAGCAGTAGTATCACGTCGACTGCCTTGATAAACGCTGACTGCGCCTTTGAACGAGCGACCCACATTAGGCACTCAGTTCTAATCGCACACTTGCACTGTGTTCTAACAAGCAGCGACACTGTTGGTCGTGACACATGAGTATGACAACTTGCTGCAAACGTCATTGTTGTAGTCATATTCCCAACAAGCTAACAGTTTCTAATAGTTACTAAGTAGTCTGTCGACCAAGGCAGGTCTGCACTGCATCCATGGCAGAGTTCCAAGACATACGTTCAGGCCGAATCAGAATGCAGTGCAGGTGTTTGTTGTGATGTGAAACCAGTGTGAATAACATGCTGATCTAGCGTACACAGGTTTGCTTAAAGAAAGCTATTCCGTTCAGTGCTGTGTTGTTTGCTCCCTGGGCTGATGCGCATATGTTGGCAGGCGTCCAATCTACGGAGTTTGTTTCCAACGTGGACGAGTTTAGGCAAGCCTTGGATCCCTACGGCTACAGTACTTCCCCATTCTTGGACATCACTCTGACTGCAGACATACAGCTCGACAGCGGCGGGCTGGACATACTACAGTCCGCAACCATAACCGGCAATTGTGCAACCAGGCAGGACAGAGTCTGCACGATTGATGCGCAGAACACGTATGGCGCACTGTACATAAAATTGTCTGCGGGCTTTGTCGACTTTACTAACATCGCCATCGTCAACGCCAAATCGGTAAGTCACATGCAACAGTCAGTCACACACATGCCACAAGCGCACGCTCTTGGTAACATTGCATGGGTGTTGTATTGTGTAGGACTACCATGGTGCAGCACTGGCGTACTATAGCGTGACGGGTAGCCAGGCACAACCGACGCAGTTGTCGTTTGTCAACTGCACGTTCGCCAACAACCAGGCGGTACGCCCTGAAAGCAGTGTGCCATGACACAACATCTCAAAAGCCAGTGTGTGCACGCGCTTGCGTGTACGCATGCGCGTGCGTGTGTGTTAGCTGCTGTTGATCGCTAGTCCTGCGTATCAGGGGTGGTCCTCCATCTACCTTGAAGATGCTGATGGGGTCTTCTCTGGGTGCTCGTTCCATGACAACTCTGTGGTACGAGTGCACAGCTCAACTCTTGTCCAACAATGGCTTACATGTAGGTGTTAACATACAAGCACGGGTATCCTGCAGGACACGGACGTGTCTGCCACGATTGCTTTGTCTGGAGGAAACTACCGCTTTGAGGACTGCATTTTCGAAAACAATGCGCAGGTAAAGTGTACACTCAACTGGACTCTGCAATAACACAATTATAGACTGATACACCATGATGAGTGATTGATCACACAAGCTGCTTGGCATGTCATGCCCATTGGTAACTGCATGTGCAGGTTAATACCGGTGAGGTGCGCACGGTCTTTGCCCACGACATGGCAACGACCGTGGAGTTTTGCCCAGCAGCATCCAAGCCGCAGGTATGACATGAGTTGCTGGCGCTTGCTAGTTTACTGCCCAAAGGGTGGTTGATGAAGCTGATGTTGCCAGGGTTTGCGATGCAGCAATGATGATTGCAGCTCCATTTATAGCGTGTGTCAAGGTTTGTATAACAAGTCATCTGACCAAGGCGTATATATGAGTTTAATTCATACGCGTCCACGTGTACAGTGTGTTACAAGCAAGTTGACAGCACGGAAAGCCAGCATGTGCACTGCTGTCATGTCCACGCACTGGTACAAAATGTGAAACGTGGGACGCTGTCTTGAGAAAGCATGTCATTGCATTTGCATGGCAAAAGGAGGATTCATACCGATGCATTGGGTGCCTTGCAAATGGTGCCTACTTTATCGAGGTGCTGACATGTGGCCTCTCGGGTTGCCGGGTTTTGCAGATGTTGTTTTGCCCTCTCCACTCTCACCACCACCCTCAACACCCTGGCCGCCACCATCGCCATCGCCACCGCCACCGCCACCGCCACCGCCACCGCCACCGCCACCGCCACCGCCACCGCCACCGCCACCGCCACCGCCACCGCCACCGCCACCGTCACCACCACCGCCTCCACCCCCTGATCCATCTCCTCCACCGCCTGCTCCGTCTCCTCCTGTCAACAACAACCCACCACCCGCTGCGCCAAACCCGCCGCCACCGAATTGGATGAGTCCAAGTCCGCCCCCACCCAGCGTCATACTTGCTCCTCCTCCTCCTCCTCCTCCTAACCCCGCACCCCCTCCTGCCGAGCAAGGGCAAGGGCAACCACCCACAACAAACGACAGTCCCCCTCCCCCACCACCACCCGGTCCACTTCTTCCATCTCCTCCTCCACCTGCACCTGCCGTTGCCGCTTCTCCTCCGCCGCCCGCAACAAATCAGGCTCCACTGCAAGCGCCTCCACCTGACATCCCGCCACCACAAGCACCTCCCATGCAGGGACCACCACCACCACCACCGCCCGCCATACCTCCAGAGGCAGTACTGGGGTCGCCACCACCCTCCATGTCTCCTCCAAGGCCGCCTCCACCTGCTGCGCTTTCGCGGCCGCCGCCCCCTTTACATGCAAGCCCTCCTCCTCCACCCTCACCGCCACCACCACCGTTACAGAACAGACCTCCAGCATCTCCACCACCACCGATGCATACTCCTCCAGTGCCATCACCCCCAGTCGTGGTGATGCAACCACCCCTGCATCCGCCCCCATCAGAAGCTCCATCATCACTCTCTCCAGGGCAGGCGCCTTTAGCATCACCATCATGGCATCCACCACCTCTGCCGAGTCCTGTTGAGCCCCCTCTTGCATCACCAGTGCAGGCACCTGCCCCTGCCCCATCCAACTTGCATCCACCGCCCGCACCAGTGACCAGTCATCTGCAGCCACCACCTCCGTCTCCTGCGCCATCGCAGCCACCTCTGAGAGCGCCATCACCTCCTCCTCCACCTCATTCGCCAACTCCAGCTTCACCCGCGCCAGCGCCGTCGCCGTTACCTGTTGCTCCTGGCTTGGCACCACCACAAGTGCCAATCTTGGCACCTGTCCAGCCTGCGCCTTACGTTGCACCCACTTCTCCTCCTCCTGCAAGCACGCCGACATCTGCATCGCCAACTGAATCACCGCCTGCTTCAAGCACCGCGCCTTCTTCAACACCACAGGTTGCTCCCACTGAGCATGCAACTTCAACACCTGCTGAGCCACCATCTGGACCACCAGCAGAGTCGCCATTATGGCTCGTGCCTGCAGGTCCTTGTCAACAACTGGATCAAGGTGTGTGCGTCCATTGTCCACTTGGGTATCTCTCTGCAAGCATCCAAACAGCTGTCTCGGCTGCAAATGCTAGGCATTGGTTGTATGCAGGTTCTTCACATGTTGCGCTGCTGGTGACGCCAGCTGCCATCTCGAGCAGTCCCTTTGCAGCCTTCTCTTTCCGAGTCGAACCTACAGTGGTTATGGCATGTGATGAGTACTCCTACTTTTGCCAGGTGAGTGTTGAACATCGGCATGACATGGCACTGCCTGCAAGAACAATCAACTAAATATGCAAGAAAATGAACTCAACTCTTGCACATCAAGCGCTTGTTATGGGATGCAATTAACTAACCAAGGTCATGCAGGTGGATGATGAAGGCGTCCAAGCCTGTGATACACACTGGGGCACAGGGCCATTGGTAGATGGCCCCCACATATTCAATGTCACAGCCATTAACCAGGCAGGCTACCAACAATCTGTGACCTACCAATGGCAGATAGGTAAGTGCTTGCCCAGATTGCAGGTAAGGACTACTATCTGATCTTTGAGCCTAATTGTTTGCTTGGCCTCAGCGCAGACTCTCAACCAGTGCGCCTGACACTCAATGTTGACTTATCACTGCAACCTGTGCACCTGTATGAAGAGGCAGCGTGTGCCTTTCTGGCCACTGCAAACCCTGTGTCCCTTGAAGTGATGTTTGATAAACCCGTGGCTGCCTGCAATGCAATGAAGATCTCCGTCGTTGGTGCAAAAGCCTCTGAGCTGCAAGTGGCGAGCGCCTCCCAGACTGCAGTCTTGAAGGTGCAGTAGCATGCAGAGTCAGCCATGCATGCATGCATGGCTGACTCTGCATGTCACTGCACCTACGTCAATGGACGAACTTATAATAACAATTCTTGAAGACTGACCGATGTTTATCTTGTCAGGTCAGCGTCCAGGCAGATGGTGGTGTTTCCGTGCATGTGCCCAACGCCACCTGTTTCGATTACGCCGGCAATCCAAACGTGGAGAGCTCAATCGAGCTTGGCTATGGTAACGCTGCATGCCTGCCAAGTAGCGTATGCATACATTCCCTTGCCGAAGAAACGTCTCCCCAAGCCAGCTGCTAACAGCGTGGCAAAACGCTCCCTCGCAGTCTCTGTGCCGCCAACCGTGACTGTTTCCACCCGCGGCTGCAGCGCGCACGGGTGCGGCACCCAGTTCTTCCTTCAATACAACAAGCCTGTCAACTTTGATGAGACGAAAGTGGAAGTTGATGGAGGTGAACTGATCAGGTGAGTTGCCTTGAAACCCTACCTCAGAGTGTGAGGCATCAATGCATACATATCATGTAGCAACAGTTACACGGCGGTGATGAGGCTGTGCATCAGTCCGATGCATGCAAGTTCAGCACCAACTGTCTTTGCCAGCACTTCTTACCCTGTGACGTAAGTAGGTCGGTGATGGATGAAATCGGATCGCCACGGCACGGGCATGCTCCTACAGACAGAGCATATCAGTCACATACAGCACTAGAGCCAAGCCTCTTGTCATGACAGAACTTTCTAACAATGTTGCTGACGCAGCGTGCGCATCGTGGACAATGTATCTGTGGTTGTTGTGACTGAGGGCCAACGACTGCGGCTTTTACTGCAAGCTGGTGCAGCAAAGGATGTTGGAGGCAACCCAAGTGCTGATATGACATATACAGCAACGTCAGGTATAACAACAGATACACACTGTCACGTCAGCACGCATCTGTCAACTGTCACACATACTCATGCACAATGGCATGCATGGCAGAAAGATTGCCCACACTTATGGGCAAGTGGATCCGCATTGTGTACTGGCTGACTTTGGCGACTATCGCGCTATTGGTGGTGGTGAACACTGTATGTTGGTACCTTCAAAACGACAGGCCAGGACACACGTTTACGGTAAATGCCGATGTGAAGATGTTGATGTGATGTGAAGGTTTTGAGCTTTTCTTTGCATTGACCACAAGCCTGTGCATGACTTGCACACTCTGAAGCAACAACTGACACACTGTCCATGCAGGTGTTTGTTGTCCACGTTCAGAAATTCGCTCTCATCTTCTGGGTTGGTATATTGACCACTCCTGACTTGAAGGAAGCGGTACGCATGTTTCAGTGGTCACTACTGTTCTTCCAGCTTCCAGGCAGCAGCAGGTTTCAATCTGTACAATACTCGGCACCACCTCAGCAGCGGCAAGTGCCACTCTGTAATCGCACCGATGATGGAGATTCAATGTGGGGAAAGCAAAGTTACGATAACTACTTGCAAGTCCAGGTGCCACCACATGCTGATGACAACCCTGCAGACTTACTATTAGATTGCGAACCTTTCTCATGTCCTGTTGCCGCAGACGCCAGCAGCTTCCAGTGACGTGAGTATGCCAGCGCTGACATGCCAAACAGGGTGGGTTGATGACATTTTGCTCTTTTATTTGTTGCGTTCAGCAGCCACGTACAACACACATAGACACACTTGCAGGTGGCGTTCCTTTGGTGGCACCGTGTTCTGGGCTGCACTCTTATTGACTTCCATTCTGTTACTAAGGGCACTCTTACCATATGCACTGCGATCACGTGAAAAGAAGGGACGTTTAACATCTCTCTCATGGCCTCGAGTGATACATTTCGGGATCACAGTTTGCTTACCAGGCGTCGTGGTGCACAGTGCATTTGCCATATCTAGTGAGTTGCATCAGATGTATTCTGTGTCATGTCTCAGTGTTTGAGAGCGAAGGTCGTTTGATTGACAGATACATGCACTATGTGTGACTCCAGGTGGTTCAGGCTCTGGGCTGCGCTCGTTGGCAGCCTTGTTAATCCTGCTCCCTACATGCTATGGCGCTTACATCCTATACTTCGTGATAAAAAACCTAGTGATGGTAAAGGAGAGACTCAACACACCTGTCGTTTGTGCTGCTTGCACTCATGAAGTCATGCACGCAAGCCATATCTGTGTGTGATCAGGTGCATACTGCATCTCTACACTTGACCGGAAACAACGATGATGGCTTCAAGACCAGCAGGCAGTCTTGCACGCGAGCTTGTCTTATGGGTGACGACTGGCTTGGTGTGTGGGTCAACCTGGACTTCTGCCAGAGATACGGCCACCTTTTCCAACACCTTCGCGGACCCGCCTATATGCTGATGCGCGAGCACAACACGAGTGGTATCGTCAATAATCAGCTGTACAGTGTGGAGGAAGAAGAACCGGCGTCGCATTACGTGAAAGGATCGGCGAAAGCGGCGGTGTATGAACCATACGCTTACTTCCATCTGGTGAGTGTGGACATGATGTGGTGAACTGAAGGCTTATAATGAAATGACCGCATGTATCAATGAATGAAGTTGGGTGCGTGCAGGTCCTGATCTCGTTACTTTTCGGGCTGAGGTGGACGGACCACAGTGACGTACCGGTGAGTTTAGCAGTCAACCAAGCCTGCATACGCATATGCAGCGTGAGAGCTTGCAAGAGTTGGAACGAACTTACGCTGTGTGACGCAGATGTGGTTAGCAACACTGCTGGTGACGGGTCATGCCATTGTCGCCCTTGTTCTGCAGGTATGATAACTAGCTAGGTCTATCAACACATGAACGCACGCTGCACAACTTATCCGTATCAACCGATGGCGTAGCCCTTAGCTTCGCATGTGCATTCGCTGCCAGATGATCCTCAGATAACACTAGTGGTAACCTTTCACACTGCCTACAGCCTTTTGCGACAAGGAGGCTGCACGTTTTCACTATGATCCAAGAAGCTTTGGAGTCGATGTCTTTATGCGCGTTGATAGCTCTAGCATACGCGCCATGTGCATCCGCCCGTCATGTGCAACTGGAGCTGGCAATCCTATCTACATCTAGCATACGACTGGTGGTCGCCATGGGGCTTCAGTAAGTCTGCATGTGTGTTGCTGCATAAGGCTATGCCTGACACTTGTTGCTTGTCGCTGACCAGCGTTTGTCATCACAGATGGCACCAATTGTATGCTGCAGTGATGTCTATCTACGCAAGATGGACGTAGCGGGTGTGCGCATAAGAACAAACATGTGTAGCTCTGCCTGCTCAGGTATATCAGAGTCTAGGCGGGGAGCAGGCAGAGGCAAGTACCTTGCTTGACCCTGCCTGCTGCATTGCACAAAGAAAACCAGACGCTTAGCTTAGTGGATTGTGTACAAAAGTACGGACGGCGATGCGCACATGCCTTGACATTGCACATCACACCATACATTATGCTTAAGTCTTTCACGTTATGCCACTTATGCACTAACATGCGAATGCGCACGCGATGGCATGCGCATCCGCAACCAGGCCAGCAGCAAGCATGCAATAAACTATACGTACATACTCATATAGAGGGCTAGCTAGCGGTAGGGGCTCCATACAAATGAGTGCAAATAGTAGCAGCAAGGGCAGTGTGGCTATGAACTCGCTAGCAGCACGATTATATCAACTATTGACGAGGACTACGAGGAATACAGCTGCATGGGATTTTTGCCTTGAGCCAACTCTTCCGTGATATACGCAACACGGGTGTCCATCTCGGCGCAAATGTCTTCTGCTTGGAAAGTATGAAAGCGAAGCTCCTGGTTGAATGTCCTGCATTTGGATCATGATTAGTACGAAAGACTTCATGTGACGCAAACCATCATAGGGCTCGCTTGTAACCATCTTCAAGCATATGCATGCTCTGAAAGAGTGTGAGAGCCATGTCTCACGTGTTCCCGGTCACCATTGAGAAGAAGGTGGGAGAGTGCCCCCAGCTGCAAACCTCTGTGTACTGCATGCGTGCCAGCACAATCTATGGCAACCAAAGCATAATGTTCAGTACAAGCTCCATGCCTGTGTGGCTCAGCATTGCCATTACCATAGGATACAAGCGTTGAATACACACCTTGGTGTCTGGATGCATCACATAGACCGCAATCTTGGCGAGACCCAACAACACGTCCGCAGGGAATTTAGGACTTGTGGATTGCTGCACAACAAAGTTGAACAACAAGAAGTGTAAAGCATACGACACGTACTCATACGCACAATACTCACACACCTGTACAGCAAACCATGTGGCACCGAATGCATCGCTTTTGGAGGCAAGAAAGTGTAGATACTGGAGTTGAGGGTCGACTTCGTGACCACTTGCTTGCTTCTCGCTGACAGGCTGCATAAGAGCTGACCAGACTGCCCTGCGCCAGTCTGTGGTGGAGCGCTGTGGAAGAAGGTGCTCTGGGATGAACTCAGACACTGCCAATGCCCTGCAACAGATGTATCCGTCAGAAAACAACATACATTGCTTGTATCACACACGCTCTCGCGCGCGCACACAGACAGACGCATGCACGCGCGCGCACGCAATCAGCGTACTCGAGTTGGTCCCACGATGGTGAGTCTCCCATCTGAGGTCTGATCTGCAAAGCTGCTAGCTGTATGCACAGTTCTTCTTGACATGGCAGTATGCCCCCGACAATCTCATGACGCGCCTGCAGCACAATGCCGTCTTAGAGTTTAATTGCTTAGTCATGGTTGCAACAAAACACATGTATACAGACACTTGGTCAAAAACAACAACAACAACGGCAACAAACAAACAACAAACAAGGTTCTGTACCTGTAGGTAATCAAAGTCAACATCTGGTGCCATGGCATTCATTGGATACTCAAAACTGTACTGAAGTCGCTTCAACAGTAGAGGAGGAGGAACACCTGGACTGCTTGCGTCCGGCTTCCGTCTTTCAGTTGTCTGTCTGTACATTGCACGACAAGCTTGCTACATACACGCAGAAACGAACAGCATGCCACTATCTCTATCTCTACTATAACTTGATCTCCCCTCTCCCCACTCCAAGGTAAGCAAGCTTCTTGCTGTACAGTTGTGCACATGCAAGTTTGTGTCCAAGTGACTGTGTGCACGCATTCGCATACCTACATACGCGGCATTCTTGCAATCGCGTTACCTGTCCTTGCGTGAGCGGGCCGTAGATGTCGCCACCGATTCCACCATGTGCATCTTGCCCCCCAGCACGTCCATAACGTATCGTTGAGGCGCCAGAAAGCTTTCTCCTGTGGACAAGGCACATGGGGGGAACTTCAAAAATTACACACAGCAGTTACATACAGTAGCTGCAACAGTCGCTACAAGCACAGACACCCGGCTCCTTGCTATCACTAAGCACCATTTGTGCACAACCGGAATCGAAACCAGGCTTTGCAGTATCATCAATCCCTCCAATTCTCTCACCGTAGCTCTTGTGTTGCAGGTGCAGGGCCCATCCCGTGCCGCCGGTAAGCCCCTTTCGCGTGGAAACTGCCCTGATGGCTGTGTCACAAGTGGCGGACAGCGCCAGCTGCAACTCGTCGTAGTCACCGGATGGCAAGTAGATGCGCAAGGTGACAGGCTCAAAGCGCTGCATGTAGCACACGAGCACATCAATATGATGCATCACAGACATTACATTCGTAGACACCACGTCAGGAATGTACTCTCACCTCCGCTAATTGGATCTCTGCTGCATCTGGGATGGACATGCGTGGTCCGTGTTGAAGTGTGCACCGCAGTCTTGCGATGCAGAAAGCTACCGCCAGATGCAAATCACCTGTCTGTGCGTGTGGAGCATCTCAACTACTGCTGCTCTGATGAAGTCGCTTAACCTGTGACGCATCTGAGAGACCAAGTGTTCAACCTGCTTGTTGTGTTGAGCAGTCACGAGCTCCCGCCACAGATGAGCCTCCATGAAAGGCTGCAGAGCAGCTCCAGGTGGGAAAACTCCAGCGCAGATACCAAGCAGTTGCCAGCCCCTTTTGCTTGACTCACTGCACACACCAAGTAATATGGTCGTCAGGCATGTGACCCTGTGTACAATGTGCAACTGTGAAAAGAACCACACTACCCTTGATAAGTTGGATATCACAACAATGTCTCAACAAAAGCAAAATGCAGTTTCAGACAGTGCTCCAACGTCATCACTGCAAGGGAGATGTATGACGTTGAAGAAAGGGCATGTGAGCCAGCATGCGACAATGGTACTACCTCTTGGGGTTGGCAACGAGCTGGTGAAGGATCTGACAGAATATCTCATCTCTCAGCTCCACAACGCTGACACCAACTCGTAGCACCTACAGGGCCGACCAGACTGCTGTGAATCTCAGATCAATACTTACACAACCGCACGCCGAGTTGGTTGAGAGAACAAGCATGCATGACGATGGGGAGAGCTGTGACTAACAGCCAAAGGCGCAGGCGAACCCACCTTGTGTACGAGCTGGAATGACCCATGCTTGGAACGCCGATCACCCATGTATGCAGTCACATCTGCGAGTACAGCATCTTACTTCACGTTCACAGCATGCCAACAAGCACACACACTCACGTCTCGCCAGTTTCTTCGCCACATCTCTGAACGCCCCCCCTCCCGCTTGCGCCACCCTTCTGAGTAAAGGTCTCCTCATCGGTCGCTTGCTCCAGCCGAAGGCCGCGCCAGGTACCGCGGCATGCCCCGCCAAGTACGCCACCATCGTCAAGCCTTCCGCGGCGGGGGGGAGGGACAGGTCGAGGACCTCACCGCCAACGTGGCTGGGGAAAAGTGAAGTGTGTGTGTGGCAAAGGGGAAAGCAGTGAGGCTCGCACAGCAACGCTGGCCTCACTCACCAGATATGAGCAGGCGTAGCAATAGTCTCTGACCCCCCCATGTTGTGTGTATCAGTCACCGCGTTTGACGAAGGCGGGTGGGGCCATAAGCCCAACACGCCGCCCACGTTGCCTCATACCAGGCATTGTCGATGAACTAGGCACCAGGATTAGCATTAGCGTCGTCGGCGACTGTGAAGTCGTATGCGTGCAATAGAGAGTGCACGTGCGCAAGTGTGTGATTCGATTGTGCTGTGTGTGCGGGCAGCCTCTGATTCCCCTCTGCGACAATGCGTGCGTGCCAGTGGATGGAGCGTTATGTCAGTCATGCATGCACGCGTGAGCGCGTGCGCATGTATGTGTGCATAGGTTATGTGAAATGCTGTGTACGCTGTTGTGAGCAGTGTGTATTTACCTGTCCAGTCAGCGTTCCTATGTCATTAGTCGTGCCGCGCCTCCCTCTTGTGCAGAGTGCCTGACCCCAGAGGAGTGTGCCTGAGTTTGTGCGTGGCTGTCTCAGACTACTACTCGCGGTATGGGCTATACATATACATATATATGTATATATATATATATACATGTGTGTGTGCGTATGCTCTTGTCACGAGTAAGTGTAAGACTTCAGCTGTGTCCTGGTGGGCAGCGTGCGTGCATTGTCGTACGCTGTGTGTCCCATGCGTCCGTGCGCAAGTTGGTGTGCTCGTGTGTACATGTAGAGTATACATAAGCTCGAAGGGCAGTGTGCTTGAGTGCGTGTCGCGCAGACTGTGTGTACGTACCTACATCCAGCGCGGGTCAGTCAGACGTCCTGCTTCCTTCCGTCCCCTCACTTTCTGCCGCTGCCGCCGCCGCCTAGGCCTGGTACGAGCACCAGTCAGCTGTGGCCCCATGTCGCTGTCCTGCACTGCACACTCGAGACCCGAACCGACACCACATCAAGTGCTCGCAGATCACAAAGGGGTTCAGGGGTCACTGAGCGGTCAGGATCACTGAACCGGTTTTGAACGTTCAGATTCAAAAACAAGGGCGCGGGAGAATGCGGGCGTTGTCGTTGTCATTGTCGTCGACTGCCGGGGCGATGGCGGTGGCGGGGGCGGCGTGACAAGACGAACATACGGTGGCAGATTTTGTTCACGTTTGCGGCAAGGGGCGGCAAGGGGCGCCGGCGGGGAAGCCAGGGTCAGCATGGCCGACGACGCCCAGGCCCTGTCGGGAACATCAACGTCTTTATGAGGCCCAGCAGCGGGGCGGCGGCGGTGACAAGCAGCATGAGTTTGGGAGACATCCGGATGGTTGATCTTCGCTCGGTTGGTTCCTCGTAGGAGAAGGCAGGCGGCGGAGTGGGCCCGGCGGGAAGGGGGATCAAGACCGGGCCATCCGCCGCGTGGGGAGAGGCTCGATGCAGAGGCGGCTGCGGCTGCGGCTGAGGTAGCTTGCTGACTTAGTACTCAACCGTATGGCCGCCGACACTGCCACCGCCCGCGCGCGTGAGGACTTTCTCCTCGAGAACGTCGCCTTCATGCATGCATTCATTTACGAAATTAGTTTGGTGTTTTTAGGGGTACTTGGTAGTAGTGATGCCATCATCGCGCCAGCTTCATTGAGCCGTGGCACCGGGTCATCAGAGCATGTCCGCAGCGCATGCGGTGTGTTGCTGCACCAGTGCATCTGCCGTTGCCTCACTCACTTGGAAGATGGCATTGTTGGGTTTGAGCATCACTAGGCCCACGTTAGCAAAGCATGCGTATTGTGCTGGCGGCGGGAGTAAGGGCACCTATCGCGCTTGGCCTCTGCGCAACGGCACCAGCAGCAGTTCAGCGCCGACAACAACACATCTGCAAGCACAACAGTTGCAACAACAACGACACGCGCCTAGCCTTCTATTCGCCACAACCGCAGCTTCAAACTACGCACATCAATATAGCGCATGCGCGAGCACCCACCTACCCACGCACGCGCAGCACAGAGGTTTTGCCACCGCTGCTCTCTCTCTCTCTCTCTCTCTCTCTCTCTCTCTCTCTCTCTCTCTCTCTCTCTCTCTGTGTGTGTGTGTGTGTGTGTGTGCACATGTACATACAATGCGAGACGACAATGTGTAGAATGCCATCCAATTGGCTATGCATGCTGATGCATGTTATATGAGTATCTCACAATGAGTACGTGACATACTATGATGATGCAATAAACCTGAGGGCGTGTACCAGCAGTTGAGGTAGCATAGCATCATGACACTGGTACTATAAGATACAAGAGAGTCTGATCAAGAATGCAAGACACGCAACCATTGTTAGGCTGGCCGAAGCGCGTGGGGCAACAACAGTTGCATGCACGAAGCCAGCACCAGAGGCAGCATGCAAGCAGGCTGTACACGCTACCGGTGGACGTTGTACTAAAGTGCACAGCAACGCATGTTGTTTGACAAGGGTGAACATTCACCTGTAACACTATACATACAGACGTTTATGGGCTCGTGCACAGCACTCGTCGCTGCCTACCAACTTGTCGCGCACCACATCACTCGTGACAACATGTTGCACACGCGGCACACTGACCCACACCATTATCACACGGCACAATGACAACATTTCGCACACCATCCGCCACGCCACTCGGCACTTTTAACACAGTCGCCGCCAGCGCATGCACAGCTCTACCATCCATCCTAACTTCCAGGCGTGTTACACACACTCACGCCATCGCCAATGTGCGCCCGCTTCTATGTGGGTTACGGCGTCACACCCCTTGATGACCAGGTATTGGCAAGATACTGCACATAGGATGCGTGAGTTCTTGTGCTGGTTTGCGCGCAATGCATCCACACAGAGCAGGCGTGTGCACACAGTGTGCATGTGTATCGGTTGTTGTTGGGCCGTAGCTTGTCAATACTATTTGGGTACAAGAGCTACCGCCCGTGTCCACCCCGCTGATGCCCCCGCAATCTTGACGGGAAACACCTGTCCAGACAACGATGATTTCAAACCAACCATCCACAGTGCATGCACACTGACTCGCATGCACGCACACAGACAGGCTGCGCACGCTCGCATGCCCACACCCACACCTGTGCTCATCCAGCACACTCACAGCACCACACGTCGCATGCATGCACGCATGTACAAACAGACGCGCACACGCGCACTTACGGCAACAAAGAAACCCGTTGACGGAATCTTGTCCAAGTTTGCCAGCTTCTCAATCTGCGCATAACCTGCCAATGCGCAACAAAGAACTTGCTTGTGTCGTCCACACGTCTTCCACTCTTGCAACCGTTGTGACACACCAACAGCGGTTGTGTTGGTGTTACTTACCGCAGTCGCGGCCGGCTTTGTGTCCCTCCCAAATAATGCTCGCATCCCGCGACTCAGCGTAGCGCCTCGCCGTGTGCGCGAAGGGCGCATCCCAACTCCACGCGTCCGTGCCCATCACCTGCCACATCCCAACATCTACCCAACATGAACATGAGCAATCTCTTCATTGTCCCAACAATACGATCTGCTTTCACACCTTGACGCCTCGCTCGCACAACCACAACGTGGCGTTGCGTCCCATCCCGCAACCCGCCTGAGCCAAAACGACAGGTAAACACACATAATCACACAACCACCCAACCACACAGCCACATGGTGTGTATATACATACACATCGCTTACCAGTAGGTAGTCGCTGTGGCCGTAGCGTTGGCCGGCACGCGTGTTGACGACAACAATGTCAAACGGCTGCAGCGCGTGACCCACCCGCTCTAGCTCCTTCTCCACCTCCTCACCCGTCACCACGTGCCCGTCCGCCAAGTGCCTGAAGTCCAACTGATGTGCATTTTAGACGCGCACACAGACACGTACGCACACACACAAGCAGTTTAGACACGCACATGCATGCATATACACAACACCTTAAGAGCTGTGATACTGTGGGTGTCAACACTCTATCTGTGGGCTGAGTGTAGGTTCCAAGCGTGTATGCATGTGTGTGTGCGCGTGTGTACCTTGACTGCGGGGCGCAGGAACCAGTCCAAGGGAAGCTGCACAAGACAAACAGTTGCTGTTGTTTATGTTAATGTTAATGTTAAGCCAACATGACAGAATCAATGGTATTGTGTTAGTGTAGCTGACCTCGTCGACCGTGATTGCGCGCTTATCCTTGTCCATGGTAGTGGCGAAGTGGTACGGCGCGTCCACGTGCGTGCCCGAGTGCGTGCTGATGTTCAAACGCTCCACGGCCCAGGCCTCACCGTCAGGGAGATCATCCTGGTAATGTGGTAATTCAGTACACTGCTACATGCATGCGTGATGTGATGTGATCATGGTTGTGCATAGCATGTTAACACTCACCTGAGAGAGGCCAGAGAAGAAGGTCACCATCTGACCCACCTGAGACAGGAAAAGACCGTCAATAGTTGTCTGTCACGGAATAGAGAGAGAGAGACACACACACATATCGAAAGAATAAAGCAAGTTTGTTTCGACCAACAACAGCATGCATGCCGTGTCCGTGTGTTTGCTGTAGTCGATGGAGTACTGCGTGGGCGGCGGGTCGGCGACGACATCCGGGCTCAGCGCCACGCTCAGATCCACCGTCTCAAACCTCCCGTCCCGCAGCTCCTCCGCCAGGCCATGCTTGGCGCTGAGAGGGGTGTCCAGCACGAGCCCCACCGCGAAGGCGCACGCCGCCGCCGCCAACAACGCCGCCCAACCCGCCATGGCCGACGATGACGATCGCTATAACCCGGGGGCCTGGGCATGGGAAAGTTGTGGAAATGTTGCTAACGTCGTTACGTAGCTGACAGGTGCTGTGGGTAACATCCACTACGCTTGCAGGCCCAGGCTGCGCAAGTTGCAGCTGTGGTGGTGAGCCATTACAACATGAACATATAATTTTCCAATACATGAACAGCACAAGAATGCAAATCATCACACAAACTTCTGCCTACATACGAGCTTTGATTTTTGATACCGGGCATCGCGGGCATCGCAATCAAAGCAACTTGGATGACACCCGAGTCATTATTCAATTGGCTATGTGTACATAGAATACGGGATACAATTGCCCATATGTAGTGCTGAATGTGCGGAAGCAATGGTAGTAAAGGGGCAGCCATTCAACCACTTAATATAATGATGATTAAAACGAGCCTGCTGAGCGGGAGTACAGCTGAAGATTGTAAAGTAGCAAGGCAAATTTAAGTGTAATAGTATTGAATTTACATTTGGTGGTACATCATGTATGTTGTGTAGTTTTGCTGCAACTACATAGTGTTATACGTTGTACCTTACAGTAGTGTTGCTTGTTTCATGTTGGGCATGCATTATCGAATTATGTATGCGGTTTATGACACGCGCGCATTATATAAACAAAGTGTGTTGCAGCATCTTTTGTTGCTAATAGGGTGTTAAGTTAACAACACCTTTACTTCAGGGGCCTTCAGGATTGCAACATATTAGCAGCATATGGATGTACACATAACGTGCATTCGCTTCCATGAATTAAGTGTTTGCCATAGCAGTTTACGGTCTGCATCCCACATGAACGCTTTAACTTACAGATATAGGGGTAATAAAGCGGAATGATCATAGCAATTGAACCTGGGATAAAGAAGCCATTCACAGACTCTATGGCGTGTACTTTGTCTCCAAATCACCTGCGCATGCACAAACGCACTTGATGTGGAGTCGGTTCTCGCGTCAGTTGGCGTCCCCTACTGCTGCCTTTGCAGTGAACGTAATGTTGACATGTTACTGCAGTACAACTAGCTTAAATCGATGCTGTTCCATACTTGTGTACAAGAGAGGTGTGCTATTATGCCAGCATGCATCATGTACTGTGACATGCACCATACTCACATGCAATATCAACCACATATAGTTTACCACCGGGCTATTACTTGCTACGCTACACTACAACTTAGCCCCCACCCCGTTAGTCATACAGTCAGCATGCAGGAGTGCATTCACCTGCACCACGGCTGTGGTAAGCGGCCAGGCCTGTACCACATCAGCGACAGCATCAGCAGACTCCAGGACTCCCCCGCCCTCCCGCACCCTGCCGCCGCTGCCGATCGGGCAATCAGGGGTTAGACGCCTCGCAGCATGCATGCATGACGTCAGCACGGATGCACGTCGCCTTTTGTGGCGGCGGTCGTCTGTGTCGCGTGCGTACCCGAAAGGGGAGGGTGAGTTGAAGCGAGGAAGTGAAGCTTGGAAGACTGCTAGCGTACAGTAAGCAGTGTGCGCGCGTGCGCGTGCGTGTGTTATCATCTTTCCATGAAATCAGACTCGGCCAAAGTCCTGGTGGTTGTCTTGCGCAGCAGCTGATCTAAGCCCCTGAACCTGATGTCAGTCGGAGTACTAGTCCCTACGGCTGGCTCTGCAAGGACTGTACTGTTGGCGTGATACATGCAGTACCAGCGTAGCGTAGTTCAACAGGCTTGGCTTGTAGATCAACAGCAAAGCAAGTGTACTGCAGCCTGAAGGCTGCAGTACACTTGAGTTTGCGCCAATTAATCTGCGCCAAGGAACAGTTCAAAGTGTTCTGCTCATCAACAAGCAAGTGTTAGATTGCCATATACAAAACGGGTACCACATCCAGCCACTTCCCAATGAGTTCAACAAGCGCGAAACTGGTAGTGCAGCAAGGCATGCAAGGGCTAAACAAGCCGACTCGTGCAACCATGAGCCTTGAGGGCAGTACTGCTGCTAGCAAGAGTGTTATGCACCAAGTGGCTGGCGGTGTCACAAATCGACACATGGAAACACGAGTCACCAACTCAGCTCGTAAAACTTACAGTAGCATGCAGTAGAAGACAACCAATGTGCAACAGCCACCAGTGTCTTGTCTTCCGGAAAGCAGGTTAGCAGGTCCCTTGCCACCTGCCTTGCGGTGATATCATCTTGTACGTAAACAGCGAAGTTCATTAGGCTCTCCGGGAACGGAAAGCCCCTTTCGCGCGCAAACTGCTGATGGTAAAGTCTGCTTCCGAACCGATGGTCATGACGAATGGATGTCCAGATCCGCTGACTAGACCAAATAACGTGGCGGCCAGTACTATTTTCGTACATGTAAACCCACTCCAGTGCGCTCGCTCTGCCATCGGTGTGGGCATCCATGTACCACTTGGCCACACTGCGATGAGCCTCGAGCTCCATACGCTTTCGATCGATTGCGTGTACCTCAAGGTACTCCTCAACAGCGTCCTGGTCTACGTTGTCAACGTATGCACGTAGGTCCCACCCCATGACCGTGATAGTGCGATGGTTGTCGTTGAGTGGCAGTTGCTTGCTCCATGCGGTTGCGCGCGGCGCAACCAGCTGTCGTGGTGGCCTTCCGGTTTGCAAAATTGGCCTGCAAGAACAAGCCTGTTAACGCATACTCAACACACTGCAACAGAAACATGCATGCTCGTGGGTGGTAGCAGCACTGAGCTGGGCTGAGCCTGCATAGCAACAACTTTGCTCGTCTTCAACACCAGCATCAGCACCATGTCAACAAGTCAACAGCCAAGATACAATGGCGAAAACATCAACAGCGCTTGCGAACAGCCAGGATGGAGTAGACCACAAGGTATTAGGCTATCAGCTATAGCTTAAAAAAGCAACAGGAGCAGATACCTCAGTTCAGACCAGTGACCGACGAAACAGCTGTTGTACTAGTAGCCAAGCAGCACCATTGGTTTGACATCTTTAAACTGTAGTGCTGGAACGCATGATGCATTCATCTTGCCCATGCACGGTGCATGCAGCGTGGGAGCAAACAGGCTGCTGAGCATACGAAGTGCACCATGCCAAGTTGAGGTTCAACTCAGTTGCCAACAGTGTTTGAGTAGTGTTTACTCTTGAACTTCTGAGCAACTGAACATGTAGGTCGTTGTTTGCCATAGGCCCACATTTCTTGACGAGGTAAGTTTAGAAGCTTGCCCTGAGAGGTATCGACAAGAAGTTTCATTGTCACAACACTTGCTGTCTCTGCATGCCCGCACGAAGGACATGCATGCTCAACAAACTACTTCGTTGCCTGCAATTATTGCATGAGTACCTGCTGGGCATGCACATTCTGCACGACAAACATTGGTAGCTGCGCACGCAGGTGTATTTGTGGCTCTAAGAGATGCTGACAAACACTCTTGGGTGAACAAGTAGTCATCCCCTTGTTGTCCGCCTCTCCCTCTCCCTCCCTCTACCCGCCCACCGACCCACCTCTTCCCTGCTGTCAGCAAGCAGGCGTTGGCATTGACGGACGGCGCTGCGCAGCTGCGTGAGGAGGGCTGGAGAAGGGCAGCTGGGGCAGCGACACGTACACGTGCATGCACACCTCCACCGCCGCTAGTGCGACCAACACACCACCAGCAGCGATGATGCCTCCAGGGTCATGCAACAGAAGAAGCGCCCCCTCCATCCCTTACCCGCCCACCCTGCCGCCTCACTGCCGCCTCTCCGGGGGGAAGCGCTGTCCATGGGCGGAGCATCAAGACTCGTTCATGTAGGCAGCTTCGCACACGGGTGGTGTGACACTAGGCTGATGGACAGGGGAGGGTCAGCTGCATGCGGGGCGCCTTCAGCGGCGGCGGCAGTTTCACTGTGTGAGCGATCTGCTCGGCTGCTCGGCTGCTCGGCAACATGGACGTGCTGATTGGTCATGGACAAGTAGTCTGCTGCTCGATCGCCAGCAGAGGCAGAGGCAGAGGCAGAAGCAGAGCAGCTGCTGGATGGCTGGACGGACCCGGCCTGTCTCCGCCCGCCTGCTTGCTGGCCTCCTCCGTGCTGCCGACCAGACCGCACAGGCGGGCGAGGTGGTTGCCAGCTCAGCAGCGTTGATGTGAGCAACGCTACCCGTTGCTGACTCGTATAGAGCTGCTGCCAACTCTTGTCTGGCAAAGGTGAGTGCGCCGAAGTGTGCGACATGCTTGTGTATACAATGGTTTTGCTTCCGAAGTGTGCGCTGCAAGCAGCCGCTAAGCATGCCATGCGACGTGCGGAAGCTCCGAGAGAGTCTCGTCTTTGGTGCTTGGTAACCTTGCTCGCGGCAGCTTCAAGCTTGGCACACTGGTTTGTGGCAGTTGGTTGATGTAAGCTTGCGAGACTGAAACTTGGTACATGTATTGCGCAAGCACGAGCGTGTGTTGTTCAGCTGCTGATTGGCAGTCTTGGCTGCACCGCCCAAGTGCAACCTTGCAAGCTGGTCAAAATGGTTCCCTGCGGAATCCGCAGGTGCTGGCGTCACACCGCTGTAGTATAACAGTACAACAGAGCTGTATATTCAAGCAGTCCTTTGCAGGCTCTTTGTATATAACGCAAGTAAGGATAACAACTAGAATATGTTTGACTTTAACGCGGAGTACCGTCACATGGTGGATGCTGCCTTGTTGGCAGCCTTCACGGCGATTGGCTGAATTGTGGGGTTGGCAAAGCAGGTCAGCAATTCTGTTTAAGGAAAACTCACGACATGCACCTGCAGCTGTTGGTGAAGTTGCATGGTTGCTAGCCAGCACTTACCCATCATAAGCTCTTCTTGGCGAGTACACCGTGCACGTACGCGCACCGACACGCATGCAGACACATGTGTGTATGCACATGCATTCAGAAGCGCATATGTGCACGTATTCATGCACACACAAGCACTTGCAACATGTCACTGTGCCGTGTGATGATGGTGAGGGTTTGTGCCGCGTGTGCGACATGTTGGTGTGCGTGGCGTGGTGTGCGTCTGACGGTAGTGAGCGATGGGTGATGTGCACGAGCCCAGTAAATAAGAAGTACCTATACGGTATAGTTGGCAGTATGATACGTGAGTACAACTGTAACCCTTACAATGGTGTTGTTGGTGTGCGCTATGTCACTCTGCATGCTGCTGACTGCGCATGCCACTATGCATGTGCATTTCCGTTTCGCATTGTTTGTACATCGCTCGCCCTTGTTGCATCGAACAACATGCGTCGCTTTAAACACGAAGTACAACGTTTACACAATAGCGTACAGCCTTGCATGCTGCCTCTGGTGCTAACTTTGTGTACACACAACTGTTGTTGTCTCACGCGCTTTGGTCAGCCCAACGATGTTGCATTTTTTATCAGACTTTCTTGTGTTAGTTATTACCGTAATATTACCGTAATAAAGTGACCATGGCGTATTGTCATGATGCCATGCTGCTTCAACTGCTGGTACGCGCCTCAATGTTGCATTGCATCACCACAGAAGGTCACATATTCATTGTCCTCATATGACACACATTAGCGTGCGTGGCCGATTGGCTGGCATGCTGTATACACATGCGCACATCAGAGGTATTTCACTTTGCGGAGGTGTCTGACAAACTCTCTGTGCTGCGCATGTGTGCGCATGCGCACGTGCGCGCATGCGCACGTGCGGGTGAGTGAGTGAGAGAGAGTGCGCGCGCGTGTGTGCATGTGCGCTATGTTGTTGTGCGTAGTCTGAAGTTACGGTTGTCGCAAAGGGAAAGCTATGCGCGCACCGTTTACACTGCTGCCCAAACTAATTGAATGCCGCTTCACCTTTTCAATCCCAACGGTATAATCACATAGTTGTCGTCGTCGATGTTGTCGTCATCGGTGGTGGTGGTGCTGGTGGTGCTGGTGCGGTTGCACGGAGGGCGAGCTCGATGGGTGCCCAGCCACTCTCACTGCCAGCGCAATGCTTGCTTTGCTAACGCGGGGCTCATGCTAACGCGGGGCTCATGGTGCCTAATTTCAGTAATACGCCATCTTCCAAGTGAGTGAGGCAAAGGCAGATGCAGCAATATCCGCATGCTCTGCAGAGATGCTGTGGTAAAATGTGCGTGCCTGCGGGCGCATGTGCGTGTGCGTGCGTGTGGTTGCGCGCAGGCCTAACGCCACTTGTAATCTCTATCTAATCTAATCTCTAGCTATGATATGACCTAGTGCGGCGGCTTTCTGGCGGCTACGACTCCGCGAAGCACGCGTACGGCTTTGCGGAGCAGTTCAGCAAATGTAACTTTCTGCAGCGCTCTCTGAAGTGGTTGCTTGCCAGACAGAAGTGCACACGTGTTCGTGTGTGTTTCTCTACCCGTATGCGTGGCATTAAGTCAACAACAATACTAAGCACAACGCCACCTGAGGCGGCTCCTGCCTGCAAATGACAAAATAAGTAACCATATGTATGTACATTTAATTCCTCGCGTGTGCTCTTACCACAAGTGCATGTTACAACTTGCAACATGTTGTTAGCGTTGTTGTGGATTGCCAGATTTGACAACGACTACTCTGCGGGGAGGTGTTCGGTGCTGCTGTGCGCATACATACAATGCGACAAAAGTTCATCTTGCACTTACACAAGGACATGTGGGCGCTGCCGGAGATCAGAATCGTTCACTACACCGGTTTGGAAACATGGCGCCTAAAGGTATGCACGCGCACGCGCACGCACGTATGCGTGCATGTGCGCACACACATACATGCAAGTTTATCTACACAGCTGTTGGGTGGAATCAGCAGCACCCTGTGGTCGCTCACGACACGTCCCATTTAAGTAACAAGGGTTGAGAGGTCTGCTGAGCTCCCAAAAACTCAATGCCGTGAAGAAGGTGGAGCGCCTTGGCTTCATCATAAAAACATGTGCTGCAATTGTACGTGCGATGCTGACAAGTAAAGTGCAAGCGCATGATGGGATATGAGACAAAGCAGGGAGAGTGTTGTTGCGATATTGGTCTGCAACTTAATAGTGTGTTGGAATACTACCATCTTGTGTTGCAGCTACCACAACACTTTACTGTTCGGCAGCATGCATGCACATGCAAGTGAAGCCACAGCAATACAGCAAAGGTTGGCTATGTGGGAGCTTGCGTGCAAGGAAAGGCTTTTGGCATGTTTGCGTGTATGTATGTGTGGGTGGGTGTGCCTTTGCACTTTGTTTTATACTTGAGCAGCAAGACAGGCACTATAAGGCGGTCTCATGCATTGCCACAGCCCCATATATCCCTCTATGTACACATAAACAAGGGTACAATCGGAATCTTACACACACACACACACACACACACACACACACACACACACACACAC
>RHPI01002568.1:397635-418386 GCA_009103225.1 Chlorokybus atmophyticus | reverse complement strand
CACACACACACACACACACACACACACACACACACACACACACACACACACACACACACACACACACACACACACTCACAGTTCAATAAAGTTGACAATGATGGCAACTCGTCATCGAGATATATTAGAGCATCAACCAGCAACCATTTGAATGAGCAAATGTTGTTGGGTGGCGTGCGTGCGTGCGTGCTTAACCTCAAATGTCAACTGTTCAAGCATTCGGAGTAAGCGGCGTTCTTGGGCAAGTCCTCATTCTCGCAGGCGGTGTTAGCGGCTGCATGATGACACAACTCCCTCAGCTTCCTCTGCTCAAGGGCAACCGCCTCCGCATCCATCCTCTCCCAAGCGGCGGGCGGCCTGTTCTTTATCCCATGCTAAGCCAACGCCGCCGCCTGCAGCTCCTTCCACCTCTCCCATGAGATGACAGAAGCAGGCGTACAAGCTTCACCACCACCGGGCTGCTTCCGAAACACCACCTCCTCCACCTCGTCCTCCTCCTCCTCTTTGTTGTCGCCGGCAGCGGCTAAACGGTCAAACAAGTGTCACTTTCACGGGCAGCGGCGGGAAATTCATGCTCGAACTACCTAGTGATTTCACTGTCCTGAGCCGCCTCCGCCTTCTCCCACCACCCGGAGGGAGAATATCCCATGAACTCTCTTAGGGCCGACTCCTCCACCTGCTCCTTCCACCACTAAGGAGGTGGAAGAGGGCGAAGCTTCACGACCCGAAAGTTTTGTCGCCCTCGCATGCATCGCCGCCGCCACCGGCGCCGGCGCCGCCGCCGCCGCCGCCGCCGCTAACAACAGCAACAACACCAGCCGACGCCGCCGACGACGCCGTCAACAACGCCCTAACTCCCGCACCGTTTTTTGAAATGCTTAAACCCGGTTCACCGAACCTAATCAAATGACATATAAAACAATTTTGGTTTGGTGAATTTGTCATCTTGCACTGTGCTCACGGAACATAAGGGCAGGCAAAAATAACTGCATTCGAGCCATTAACTCGTTATATAATAATGCCAACTGCTGCGTGTGATCTATGTAGGAAACTATATGGTTACCGTCAGGGCACAAACAGTAAAGGCAATGAACTATTTATTTAACAAACGTATGAAAAAACCACAACAAAGGTTGGTGTTATTGCAGCAAAGGAGGGATAATATATGTAATGTGGTATGGTGTTGATATTTTGGAAGCTATTAGATGTGCGTGGTCAATGTTGGAACTTAAGGACTTGCAAGTCCAATGCATTGGGGAGAGAGTTATTACATGCAACGACGCATGCAACTGTAGAAATACATGTGTATCTTGTGCTTGACGCACATGAATATGTTTGCGAAAATGTTGCAATTGTTGGTGATTGAAGACCTCTTGTAAAGGTATTGCTAACAAGTTACAATACTTGTGTAGTTCACTTGCCATTGTGTAGTCATTGTACAAACCTAGATGGGAAACAAACTCTACGTAATCAAGAGTTATAAACCGAAGTAATTGAGCAGTTGTTAACCGCAAGAGGTTGCATGTAGTAGTTGTGCAGATACATCACGCGGACCGGTACCCTGTGCGTGTGAGCTAGCACCTTCTGTGTAACTGTTACTACTTTCGCACATGCATAGGCAAAGATTGCAAGTACTAGCGTGCACAATAACCTAGCATACTATCCCTCATACACAACCACGCATCCACACGCACCACACTCTCGCCGAGCACACCCTACGCATCCGCTTGAAGAGCCCTTTGGGACAGTATACTCAACATATTGAACCATCTTGAATGCAACCGCATCTCCATTAAGCGCAGTCCTCTCACGCTACAACCTACACTATTCACCTACATTTACCTAGTATCCGCACAACAACACAACTATTGGGGAAGGGTGGAGAGGGGGAGAAGGGAGTTCAATGCAATCGTGTCTCCATTAAGCGCAGTCCTCTCACGCCACAACCTACACTATTTACCTACATTTACGTCGTATCCGCACAACACAACTATTGGGGAGAGGGTGGAGAGGGGGAGAAGGGAGTGAAAGAAAGAGGGCGGATTGTATAAACACGACTACACTACTTTGCAGGGTCAAACTAACTCAGCTGAAATGAGCCAATGCATGAGTCGGGTAGTCCGGCTGACGACAAGCGCATGGAGAAAGCGTGAAAGCGAGCTTGTGATCTGGGAGATGTGAGATGCTTGTGTTGCGGTGTGGGTGGCCTCTCACTGGCTCAGCAGTAAGCAGTGAGACACGCCTTGTCAACTATGAGCGTGTGTGCCTGCTTGCATTTGCACTACTGTATGGCACTACGTGCGCAATGCACGTTTGCATCTGCTGTACACGTGCACGCATGCAGCCACACAGCAGCANAAAATATTAGGCACACGCACACCGCCAGAACTTGACAACAGCCATCACCTGCTGCCCAGAGCATAGACCTTATATATACTACATATGGTTGAAAAAAGGTGAAAGACAGCTGTGCTCATGATAGGGTTAGGGTTGGAGGAGGACGAGGGCATGGAGTTGACCTGTAGGACACTGCTTGCCGCTCTGCTTGCGACTACCGACAACTACGAATTACAAAACTAGTGACGACCAACCCCACCTATGAGTAAAGGAGAACCAAAGGAAAAAAAGTGCGTGGCGAAGCAGACACTACATGTAAAATCAGTCTAGTAATGACTTTGCCCCTTGCAAAGCTTTAGTGCAAAACATGCTACCACACTCTCTCTTGGGTGTTGCTGCTGCTAAATAACGTGCCAAGCATACTGCTGGCTGGCCGCTTTCTGTGTGTGTAACTCACACAGTAGGTCAAACGCACTACCACGCTGTCGTCTGCTGCCAAACGAGAGAGAGAGAGAGAGAGAGAGAGAGAGAGAGAGAGAGAGAGAGAGACAGAGAGAGAGTGAGAGAGAACCTGCCCTCAACCGCCGACAACCACGTCACAGAGTCAGGGCGCCGCCTACCTCTTACCTCCACTGCGTCGCCCACGACGCCAACGCCAACGCCAACGCCAACGCCGCCGCCATTTGCTTGTGTCACTGTCTCTGCTTGTGTTTTGGTAGAATTGGTCTGCTGCTGTTTTGAGGCGTCGTGGTGGCGGCGGCGGCCGTGGTAGCAGCGTCGTCGTCGTCGTCGTCGTGGTCAGGCGCCATGTGCGGAATACTCGCTGTGCTGTGCAGCGGCGATGACTCCCTGGCCATGCGCCAGAAGGTGCTGTCCTGCGCCCGGAGGTAAGCAAGCACAGCAAGCTGCTGCTTATGTGTGCATGCCTCACTGTGTGTGTAGGAGTTGATGGGCGGAGAGGATGTCATTGTGTGTGTGTGCTCTTCGCAGGTTGCGTCACAGAGGTCCTGACTGGAGCGGCATCCACCAAGACGGCAACAACTTCCTGGCGCACGAGCGCCTGGCCATCATCGACCCGGCGTCAGGCGACCAGCCGCTGTACAACAGCGACAAGGCCATCGCAGTCACGGTCAGTCAGCCAGTAACATTGGTGCATGTGCTAGTCAAACACTGCATTGCATTCCTGACTTCTACTTGCTGCACAGTACTGCTCAGAAGAGCCTGCCAGCATTGCTGATCGTTGTTTCTATTTTTTGTTATTTTTTGTTCATTTGAGAATGAACATCAACTACACATCACTCTGTCATGCGTGAGCAACGACATTTTCAACACTATTCTATTATTTTTTATTCTCATCTTGCAGGTGAATGGGGAAATCTACAACCACGAGGCATTGCGAAAGTCGCTGACCGTGCCCACCAAGTTCAGGACTCAGAGCGATTGCGAGGTCATCGCTTACCTGGTACGTATGCATTCAGGCTTACAAAATGCATAGCAATTCATTCCCGCTTCCACGTGTTGACTCTGTAGCTAGCTAATGCATGCATGGGTTCTGAATGCACATCCAGATCACTCACAGTCAGCAGCGCACATTCGCTAGAGAAATAGTGCGTTGTTTCTCTCCTTCTTGCATGCATTTGACTCGCGCATGTTACACGGTGCGCAGTATGAGCAGCATGGCGAAGCCGCCATCAACATGCTGGACGGCATGTTCTCCTTTGTCCTGCTGGACTCGCGCGACAACTCGTATATTGCCGCGCGCGACCCCATTGGCATCACGCCCCTATACTTGGGGTATGGCCGCGATGGTAAGGGTGTGTTTGTTGCGTGGCGGAGTGCATCCGCTCAGCATTCGTGAACATCCTTGTTAGGTGAGTCATTATCACTAGTTGTTGCTTACAACGTGTTTGAACAGGGTCTGTATGGTTTGCATCCGAGATGAAGGCGCTTTGCGACGACTGCGAGCGGTTTGAGGTTTTCCCTCCGGGCCATTTCTACTCCAGCAAAACTGGTACAGTGCAGCGCACATGCGCGCGTGCGTGCACATGCACCGACACGCACGCGCATACGCATACGTACACACACACACACGTTCGTGTCTGCCGTGTGGTGATGTTAGGCGGTCTTCAGCGCTACTACAACCCGCCGTGGGTGTCCGAAGAGGTCCCCACAGCGCCTCTCAACCTGGACGTCATCCGCAGCACTTTTGAAAAGGTGTGTCGCTGTAGAAGACTATGAGTGTTGTGCTTGTGCCGTACACATTCACTGACTGTGGGTCAAACTACCACTGTGCAGGCAGTCATTAAGCGATTGATGACGGACGTTCCCTTTGGTGTGCTGCTTTCTGGAGGGTTGGATTCATCACTCGTGGCAGCGGTGGCCAACCGACATCTCGCCGAAACAAAAGGCCACGTATGGGGAAAGCTGCATTCCTTCTGCGTCGGTCTTGAGGTATCTGCAACATGCATCAATTCACAGTCATTGAGGTCTAAAAGAGCTTAGCCCTAAGTAGATGTCGATGTGCGGGCGGGGGTGTGTCACTTTACCTTGGCGCTAGAGGGGATGGGACCATCTCCTGGTTTCCCTGCTTTACATCATAGTACATCACCGAGCAATACGCGTACTCATAGCACACTCCACAAGAACACAACAGGGACAGCGATTGCATGCGCAAACAGTACAGTTGTCTGTGCGTGTGTGTAGGAGAGAGAGTAGTAGTCCTGCGTGCGAGTGTATGTTTGTGTGCATGCTTTTGTGTGTCACATGCACATGCCAACAAAAAAGCCTCGTGAGGCTTGTTTGTTGGCATGTGCATGTGAGTGCATGGCTGACTGGCAGGCAGGCGTGCGTGTGCACACGCCTGCCTGCTTGCGCATGGCTGCATGCATGCACGAGTCAGTGTGTCTCCAGCCCAATACTGAAACCATCAGCGCGTGCGCAGGGATCACCAGATCTGCTTGCTGCGCGGGAAGTTGCAGACTTCCTCGGCACAGACCATCATGAGTTTACATTCACTGTACAGGTACCATGCATGCAGCAGCTGTGAATATTGACGTTGGAAAGAGTTAGTGTGCAACGCAGACCTTACCTCCTGACCTCCTTTGCAGGAAGGACTTGATGCTATTCCCGATGTGATATACCACATAGAGACCTTTGACGTGACGACAATACGCGCCAGCACACCCATGTTTCTTATGTCTCGAAAGATTAAAGCGCTCGGCGTGAAGATGGTGTTGTCGGGAGAGGGTTCGGATGAGATCTTTGGCGGGTACGCTGTGGTGTGTTTGTGTGGGTGTGCGCGCGCATGTGTCTTTTGCATCGCTCTGCGCATGCATTGACGCCATGCATCCCACCAGGTACTTGTACTTCCATAAAGCGCCGAATGGTGAAGAGTTGCACAAGGAGACATGCCGCAAGGTGGATTATGCGTGCACTCTGTGTCATGCATGCTCTCTTGCAAGTTGTGTATGCCTAACCCTAAGTGCTGTGCTGTCTTGTCACGCAGCTGAAGGCACTGCACATGTACGACTGTCTGCGCGCTAACAAGGCCACATCCGCCTGGGGCGTCGAGGCCAGAGTGCCTTTCCTCGACAGGGCATTCCTCGATGTGGCGATGGGCTTCGACCCTTCAGAAAAGATGGTACTCTTCAACTAGTGTGTGCGCGCGCGCGCGGTGTGCGTGCGGGCGTGTGTTGTCATGCTGCATGCTTGCCGTTGTTGTGACCGTGTTTTAACACCGTGCCCCTTTGTTGTGCATCAGATCCATCCCAAGGAGGGACGGATGGAAAAGTGGGTTTTGCGGAAAGCGTTCGACGTCGAGGAGGCTCCGTTCCTACCAAAGGTCGGCAATCTGGTTGTTGCTTAGTGCAAAAACGTGAAACCCCCATCGCTTCGCTGTGCTACATTGCAACTACAGCGCCTTGGCATTTTGTGTGTCCGCAGAAATACTTGTGGAGGCAAAAGGAGCAGTTCAGCGATGGCGTCGGCTACAGCTGGATTGATAGCTTGAAGGAGCAAGCGGAGTCAAGGGTAAGGAGGACTGACTGCTGGCACACGTTTCTTGCATCAAGTCGTTGTGCTTTGTTACTCACATTGTTGTGTGTTTGCTAAGGTCACAGACCAGATGATGGAGCAGGCCGCGCATCGCTTCCCAGAGAACACGCCGTTAACCAAGGAGGCTTACTACTACCGGGACCTGTTCGAGCAACACTTCCCGCAGGTGCATGCGTGTGCAAGGGGCTGTGTTGCTTGCTTGCTGGGTGTGTGCATGCGTGCTCACTCTGCCTGTGTGAATGTGTTTGTGTAGCCGTCAGCGCGCGCCACAGTGCCAGGTGGCCCCAGCATCGCGTGCAGCACGCCCATCGCAGTCGAGTGGGATGCCGCCTGGAAGAAGATGCTCGATCCGTCCGGGCGCGCAGTGGCGGGTGTGCATGATGCTTCGTATCACGCCGAGCTATCTGCAAAGGTTGATGCATAGAGGTGTTGGGTGTGCACCGACGCGAACGTTTCCTTTTTCAGCGATACATGCTGCCTTTTTATTGCTTGGCGCAGGCTATCGCTGTTGCTATTGCGGTTGGTATCTGGCCCATAGTAGTACATCGTCTTATTCTCCTTGCTTGTTTGATTGGAGCGTGACATGTGTCAGCGCTGAAAGTTGGTTATGCTGCTGTGCTGGCTGTCGGTGGCGGTGCATATGCAAGGATAGTGCATTGGTAGTGCGTGCGCGACTGAGGTTATGTGCATGGTTGAGCCAGCCGCGTGCAGATGACTATTCTGCGCCATAATATTTGGTACAAGTATGCAAAAGTCTCAATTACGCAAGCATGTTGTTAACTGGACGACGACAACACCCTCATCCTTGCAACTTTCTCACAGCGGCTGCGACCCCATTGCTTACAAAGCTAACAAGTATGGAAAAACCTAACCCGTTCAAAGATTTCTTATATACACATCCACCCACCCATACTCATCACTTTGCCACAACCTCTCTCCTCCTCTCCGGCACTTTCCCGCAGTCAAAGTTGGTATGGTCCAAGAAGTGGCTGATCGGCAAAAACACGGGCATAACGGTGTCTCTGAGCGCGCACACGGGTTCGTACGGCATCTGCAGCACAAATCCGACGAACCTCGAGCGAGCGACCACCTTCCATACACGTCGTATCCTATTAGCTTCGTAAGCTCGCAAGGCGTCCGTGATGGATCGCTCGTGCCTGCAATGTGGGAGTGAGAGGGTGAGGGAGGGTGTGTGTGTGGGTGAGTGGGTGGGTGGGGGATGGACAAAATAGTGAGCAATGTGTACCCGCGGAGTGTGGTGGTTGCCAGTTCGCGCGCCAACACGATGGCGTCCTCTAAAGCAGTGCAGCCGCCTTGGCCCAGGTTTGGGGTCATCGGGTGGGCAGCGTCTCTGCAGTAAGTTATCAAGTGCGTGGGTGTTTGTACGTGTGTGCAAACGGGTCTGCACGTGTGCGCAGGTGTGAGTGAAAACGCGCGCACGCACGCACGCACACACACACGTGTGCATATGTGGGCATGGACACATGCGCGCTTGCGCACGCCGATGCTGGTGCACATGCGCATGCGAATGTGCAAATGCACGTGCGTGTGCATGTCTACATCAATGGAACCTATATACATCCTTATTCTCACCCCGCGAGTGTCACATTTCCATTCCCCCATCTCGTTTGGAACGGCAGCGTGAGTCGGTCGTATATGCGGCTCCTGATTATGTTGTCCTCCGGGGTGTTACCGACCGTCTCACGTGCCTGATCTGCGATCGGGTTGTCTGGTCGAGTTGTCCAGTCGGAGATCAGCGCGGCGGCGTGACGTTTGTTTTCGGCCAAAGTGCCACCCCTGTCTACACGCAATGTGGATGGTTACGGGTAGTCGTGTGGGTGTGCGTGCATGTGAATGTGTGTGCAACCAGGTGCATGTGCGTGTGCGTAAGTGCGCTTGTCTGTGTACCTGTTTCTGCGGCGTTGAAGCAGACAAACCAGTACACATGCTCGGGCGAGAGCGGGTACAGCCCCACGCGCACTCCCCGACCGAGGAGGAGCTCCGTCGTGGGGCCGAGATTGTGTTGATAGTTGGCCACCCCACGGTAAGTGCTGCACAAGGGTGACAGTATGATCACCATTGCGTCATTTTGGTTGGCAGACGCACACGCACACGCACATGTGTGCACGTGCTCGCCTGTATACGTGCATGCAAGCGTGTCATCATGATCATTGGTGTGTGATTGTGACACACACGCGCGTGCATGCATGTAGGTGTCTGAGACACGCGTGTTCACGCTCATGAGCAAGCACGCGTGACTTACCTGTAGCCTGCGTACTGCAACGGTGGCAACCCCAAGCTCTTCCCGACAACTGATCGCGCACCGTCGCACCCAACAACCACCTTCGACACGCAACAACGGACACACCATAAGCACACACCTACACCCCACCCACCCACCCACCCACACAAAACACCACATCTTCCCCCCACCTGAGCAGTGATCTTGGAGCCGTCCTCGAGATGCACCTCCCTGTTGTTGTCGATGCGCTTCACGCTAGAGGCGTAGCGGATGGTGTCGGCGGGGAGCATACCGGACAACGCGGATAAGAGGTTGGCGCGGCTCACGCCACGAAGCTCGTGCGGCCTGCAAGTGGGGTTTTAAGACTGGCAAAGTGTGGTTCTACAAGAGTGGGATGATATACGAGCACGCAATGTGGATGGTGTGTGTGCCTGTGTGCACACGCGAGTGTGTGCGTTGGGGTGTGTGCGAGTGTGCCTGTGAGTGAGGGCGCATGTTTGCACGTAACCATGTGCGCATCTATGCATGCACGTATGCAACAGGTGGATAAGCTCAGTGATGTAGATGCACATACACGCATGCGCACACACACTCACATGCACGCATACTCAAACGTATGCATGCATGCTTGTCTCCTGCAGCTCACCCGCCCTCACACTCGTCAAAGCTGAACGAACGCAAAGTCTTCCCGTCATTGTTGGAAAGCCGGCACCTGTTTGCATCGCCAGTGGCTTTTGGCTCTCATGCCTGTGATGACACGCAAACACTCACGCATGCATGCGCAAGTAAACACACAACCAACACGTCACAGTCATAAAAACTTGTCAAAGCGTGCCTGTCCATGACGATGGGATGCTTCTTGCGCAGGCCGTCACCGCAATCCAATGCGTCCTGAAGGACCGTTGGTGTGTGAGCGCGGGCGTGTGCATGCGTGTCTGTGTGTTTGTGCCCGTGCACGCGCATTTGTGCATGCCTGCCCGTGATTACATACAAGCATGCTTGCGTACGCACAGGCACATGTGTCTATGTGCGTGCATGCGTATGTGCGCGCATACACATACACACGTATGCATGCCTGTATGCTAGCAAGCGCATGCGCAAGTGTGCGCGCGTGCCTGTGTGCGTGCGCATTCGAACGCGTGTGCATGTTCGTATTTATGTGCACCTGCCTGTGTGCGTGTGCGTGTGCGTGTGTACGCGCGCATGTGTGTATTCATGTGCGCGCACATACGCATGTGTGTGTGTGTGTTGCTACTTGCAGGCACAATGAATCAATCTGATCTGTTTGTGGCGGCTTTCTCACCAGTGCTCGCCAGGCATTAGCCCACAGCGCAATGGCCGCCCCAGACTCACGCGCAGCAGGCGCAGACTCCAACACCCTCACCTATCACATGTAAACCACCAACATCACAACAACAACAATGTGACGTTACGCGTGCACCGGTGTGTGCATGCAATGCGCGCAGTGGCTTGCCTGCAGGCCAATCTTGTGGAGTGCAGCAGCGACGCCCAGCCCGGCGATGCCTCCGCCGACAACGCACACCTCCACCTCCTCATCTCCACCAGCAGCAACCGCCTGCGCCCTCACCCTCGTCCTCGACCTCACCGCCGCCGCCGCCCTGCCCTGGGAAGCACCCACCCGCTTGCTCCTCTGCCCCAGCAGCGGCGGCGAACAACGCATCAAACTGACAGTTACACTGCCCATTCTTATATACGACTTATCGTCCTCGTCCTCCTTGTCCTTCTCCTCCGCCTTCGCTTTGTCCTCCGCCGCCGTCGCCACGTGTCCAAAACTGGTATATTCACGCCATGCAGAGTGAACTACTATTTCAGTTGAGAGTGAACTACTACTTCAACCAGTGAAGTGTAATAGTTCACTCCGGCCTCCTCGAACTATCCGAATAGTTCACTGCCAGCAGCAGGCTAACAACCGGGCGGCGGCGGCGGCGTTGGCGTTGCTGTGGTTGTCGTCCTAGCTGGGGAGGAGCGGGGAGTGGCAGGGGCTGGGGGGGGGAGGATATTGCCCTCAACATGGAGGCGTACGGGTCGATGTCCCCGGCGGCGTCGTTCGACCAGATCCCCCACAAGGAGCTCCTCGCCGACGCCCTGGAAGCACGCGCACCTCACTCGGTAAGCGGCGGCGATGATGGTTACGTTGACATGCTCCCTCATACCGATTACATGCATGGCAATGTCATCGGCATGAGTCGCCCCTGCATGGCGCTTTGCGCCTGAAAGCTGACCACATGCTAAGCTGACGTAATGTGGGGTGTATTGGGTTTTGAACAACACTGAACATCTTTGAATGTGTGAGCAAACTCATATGTTGACCTGAATTTGTTTGTGAAGTTATGGTATACATTCAAGCAGCCTCATTGGACATTGCACTTGCTCTCTGGCAGCTGGCTGTCGCTGTCATGCTGGTGCCTTATGGGCAATGTGAGTTTACACACATACCCTCATATACCGTATATATACATTACATATATACATTCGTGCACATGCACATGCACATACACATATGCTTTCACATACACATACACTTGCGCACTCATTGGAAGCAGCAATCAGTCCCATCAATGAACTCGCGCATGTGTGAATAGATGTCGGGAAGCCGCTTGCTGGTGCTGAAACCATCTTTGTGTATGTGGTCTCAATGTGCGTGCGTGCTTGTGTTTGTTTCTTCACAAGATTCAGAATGGTACTGGTGAGCCTCCGACAGAAGACCGCGGCGGCGACACTCCGATCGTGCGCGAGGCGTGGGAGCTGTTGCGCAAGAGCGTGATGTCCTTCAACGGCTGCCCCGTCGGAACTGTCGCGGCGCTGGAACACTTACTCGTGCCGGGAGCGGATGCACTCAACTACGACCAGGCACGCGTTTTGGGTTGTTTGATTGCCTCGTTGCACATAGTAGGATAACACGCCTGCACGCGTGCACACGCACACTGTATGGACCCTTGTGCGTGTAGGTGCGCATGTGTGTGCCTGAGTGTTTACGTGTCTCAGTGTGATCGAGTGTGGATGCATGCACATGTGTGTACACTTGCACAAGTGCGTGTGTGTGTGCGTGCGTCCGCTTCCTCGTGCGTTTGTGTGCGTGCGTGTGTGTGTGCACCAACATGTCTCGCACACAGGTGTTCATGCGTGACTTTGTTCCATCCGCTCTCGCCTTCCTAATGAACGGCGAGCCCGAGATCGTCCGCAACTTCCTTCTGAAAACTCTCGAACTCCAATCCTGGGAGCGTCAGACCGATTGCTTCTCCCCCGGCGAGGGTTTGCTTCCCGCTTCTTTCAAAGTGCTTCACACCGATCACGAAGACGAGGTTGAGGCGGACTTTGGTGAACTCGCTATCGGGAGAGTGGCACCCGTTGATAGCGGGTTGTGGTGGATATTTCTACTGAGAGCGTACACGGAAGCAACGGGAGATCAGTCGCTAGCGCAGATGCCCGAGTTTCAGAAGGGAATACGCCTCATACTGAAACTGTGGTATGTGGTGTGTTGGGTGAACACGTGCACGCGCGTGCGCACGTGCGTGTGTGACGGTTGTGTGCAGGTGTATGCCTGCATGCGCAGTTGCTTATGTGTGCGTGCGTTCGTCCTTGCGTGCACATGCCTGTATGTGTGCGTGTGGGCGTGCGTGCATGTGCGCGTATGCGTGTACGTCCTCTGCTACAAGTATGCGCGTAGCAGAGGACGTACAGGCTTCGTACGTCCTCTGCTGTACGTGCGTGTGTATAGATGCACATATGGGTGTACGTGTGTGCGTGTGTACAAGCGTGTGCATGTGTATGCATGCATGCCCACGCACGTGTGTGATTATTGCATTGTCTCTGGTGTGCAGTTTGGCAGACGAGTTCGACATGTTTCCAACGATGCTCGTGACGGACGGCTGCTGTATGATTGATCGGCGCATGGGCATCGATGGACATCCGCTAGAGATCCAGTCGCTGTTCTACAATGCGCTGCGGTGCTCACACACGCTGCTCCGGCGCGACGAGCACAACTCAGGTACAGGAGGAACATGCAAGGCTACGTGTGCGTGCATTTGTTTTTCTTTTTATTCAGTTTGGGTGAAACACTACTCACACATGCTTTCTGTCAGTGTTGTTGCGGATGATAGAGAAGCGTTTGACTGCGCTGTCGGCGCACATACGCGACTACTACTGGCTGGACATAAACCAGCTGAACAACATCTACCGTTACAAGACGGAAGAGTACAGTGACGACGCCGTCAACAAGTTCAATGTGTACCCGGACTCCATCCCTGAATGGGTCCTTGACTGGATGCCTGACGTTGGAGGGTGAGAGAAGTCACAGCTACACACCCGCACCCGCACTTGCACCCGCACATGCACCCGCACATGTGCGCGCGGGATAGCACTCACACACGCACACATGCACATACTGACAAACAAAGAAGAAAGCGTTCATGAGCCTTTGTACATGCAGGTACTTGATAGGCAATCTGGGTCCTGCTCGCATGGACTTTAGATACTTTGCTTTGGGCAATCTGATGGCGATCCTGTGTTCGCTGACGACGTCGCAGCAAGCGGAGGCTATCATGGACCTGTACGAGTCGAGGTGGGAGGACCTCATCGCCGCGATGCCACTCAAGCTATGCTACCCCGCGCTCGAGGGGTCGGAATGGCGACACATCACCGGCGCAGACCCCAAAAACACCCCATGGTAGGGACGCGTGCGCGTGCGTGTCTGCGTGTGCGCATACACGCACGTGTACTCAAGTGCGTGTGTCTCTGTGTCTGCGTACGCGCGTGTGCATGCACGTATGCATGTGTTGGCACGGTTTATTCCCCGGTGTTGTCATGTATCAAAATGTTCTTGCGCACAGGTCCTACCATAATGGCGGTTCGTGGCCAACGCTTCTGTGGGTCTTCACCGCGGCCTGCCTCAAGGCCGGCAGGTTGAAGCTGGCGCAGCGTGCCATCGAACAAGCCGAGCGCCGGCTCGCGAAAGACCACTGGCCGGAGTATTATGATGGCAAGCGCGGCCGCCTCATTGGCAAACAGGTGAGGTGGTGGGGATGTACTTCTATGCAAAGGTTGCAATGCGGCAAGTTCACATGCGCCCTTATGCATATGCACACGCATACAGGCATTGGCGCAAGCACCCACACCCACACACGCGCAGAGTAACGCGCATTCTCACGAGCGCGCGTACACACACACACAAACATTGTACACAGGCGCGCTTGTACCAGACGTGGTCGGTGGGTGGTCTTCTTGTGGCTCGGCTGCTGCTTGAGAACCCGCGCTTCCTTGACTTCATCTGTTTCAACGAGGGCATCGTGCCGAGCGTGCGGCTTCCGCGGGACCTCAAGAAGAGGCCTCCCACGCCGCAGAGCGGAGCCGAGCGCGACACGAGCATCTCACAGATAGCGAGTTCGCTCTCACGCTTCTCTATGCGCCCGTCATCAGCCGGACCACCCGACTCGCGCCTCGGCTCACGCCAGCTGAGTTAGTTTAGCCCTCTGCAGAGTGTAGTCCTGTTGATATATCCCCCCCCCTCTCTGTCGTGTCCCCGGCCCATTCCTCCCCCCCAAATAGTTGTGTTGTTGTGTGGATACAGGTAAGTGTAGGTGAGAAGTGTAGGCTGTAGCGTGAGAGGAGTGCGCTTGTTGATGATGCCATTGCATTCAGGTGGTGCGAAATGTTGTAGCTGTAGTGTTTGCAAGGGAGGGCTCTTTTAGGCATGTGCGCGTCGTGTTATGTTAAGGCATGGCTGTGCATGCATGTGCCAATCGTAGTAGTTACATATCTCACATAATGTGGCAGCCGGCATGCACTTGGATTGGAATGGCCCGTGATGCACCTGCACTTCAATCACAACCTCTTGCGGCTACTAAACTGTCAACTACTTTTACACATAATTTTAGATAAAGTGGAGTTGGTTGCTAATAGGTGGGACGCAATAGCTTTAAGTACGGCGGGTACATAAATGATGATAGCAAGTACCTCAAGCAAGTATTTGCTAATGCGTTGCAACGCGATCTCGACTTAATGTTAATAATTAAGGCCTAATGCGAGGGCCTTGATCTTGATTGCTTTTAGAGGTTATATTTCGGTAAATCACATGCGTCGCAAGCACAAACTTGCAAGCATCGCATGTAATAACACCCTATGAAATTGCATATGATAAGATTGAGGGACTTCAAATGCAAGCACATAGCACAGTACACATCCCTAATAGTCGAGGTTGACATTTGTTGTAGTCTTTTTAGTTGGTTAGTGCAAGCCAGTATTGCCCTCCCTTTAAGTGTGGTAGATTTTTTGCACAGATATAACGCTCGGGACTTCAACAGTTGATGCCTCGTCATGCGCAACTCATATTAGTTGGTTACATGCTGTACTTTGAGAGTGTCTTTCATTTTTGCTGATATACATTAAGATAATACAAGCTGTGCGATACATGTGCAACAATGCGGGTGTGATTGCACACGCAAACCGAGCCATCAACAGGCAATAAAATGTAGGTTTATATGCATTAAACGTTGCTGGCAGCAACTTGCTGTTCAACATTGTGCTTGTCGTAACATCTTACATAACGGTCTTGCTATTGATTGGCACCAAACAACAGCTAGCTGTGTTCATCATACTGACTTGCATGAACGCATGTAAGACAAAACATTCAACTTTCATCCCTACTGTATTGTGCGACCCCCCTATTACAACACCCCCAAATGTATACAGCGGTATGCTTTTGTTGTATCGCCGATAAAAGGGGCGGCCCCTTATACACTCATCGATGCAACCCGTATACAACACTTCCTATTGAGGGAGAGGGGGGGGGGGATAAATCCGCACAAATACGGTAGGCTTCGTTTAGATCAATCAACGCAGGTCATGAAAATGTGCGTTTCAAACGTCGTCGGTGCGACAGTCTGTTGTCGTTTCCCACTGACGCCTTACGCCGACAGTTACCTCAACAACAACCTCCTCACGGCGGCAGCGACGGCGAGGCTATTGCACGCCGGTGACGCCTGTGTGGACACGCATGGACGAGGAGGGGTGGTGCGAGCCGGCGGCGGCGGCAGTGGACGCTCTCGCGGTCGACTACGTGCTGGAGGAGGGCCTGGCGACGCTCTCCTCTGCTGCCGCCGCTGCCACTGACGACGGCGATGACGAGGATGATGAAGTCTCAGCTGCTCGTCAGGTGCGTATGCACTCGGGCATATGTGTTAACCTACTGCTGTCATTCACATCATTTAGGTGTTGGTCGCATGCAAACAGGTACAGTGCAAGTGCAATTGAGCCTACACTTTGCTGCATGCATTCGAGAACACGCACCGCACGCGCACATGCACACTACATGATAGTCTTTGTAAACACCCTATTCACATGAGTTGTGGTTGAACACACTTCAGATGGGATTCGCGGGTTGAGTGTGCACAAAAAAGCTGTGCACAAGCAGACACAGTCACATGCAGTCGAGTGTCTTTGCAGACATGTGCAATGCAGCCAAAGTGGGTGAGTGTCAAAGCGGATGTGCTTTGTCTGACACGAGTGTGTGTCAGTCCAATCGATACCTCCGATGCCACTCAGCTATCGTTGTACAAGTCGGTCACTCGTCAGCAAAACCCACAATTGCACAACATACAATCATGCACTTCACCCGCGCTTGTGTGCATGCGCGTGCACACCTTGCTGCTCCACTTCACACCCCACCCCACCCCAACACCATCCCAACCTCCTCCCCCTGCCGCAGTCCCGCCTCCAGTCCCGCCGCTCCATCTCCCACCTCCACTCCCTGATCCTCCACGGCTCCATCGACTCCGCCCTCTCCCTCCTCAGCAACATCCAAACCAACATCAACAACACCTCCTCCCTCCTCTCCCCCGAGCTTTGGTTTCGCCTGCGTCGCCAGCGCTTTGTCGAGACGCTGCGCAGGGGAGACGTCAAGGAGGCGCTCAGGGACGCCAGGGATAACCTCGCGCCGATGGCAATGGAAGCGNGGGGGGGAGGGGGGGGGGAGGGGGGGGAGTGCATGCATGCGTGTGTCTGTCGAAGGTGTGTGGTGTTGTCGTTGTTGTTGTGGGCATGGGGTTGTGCATTGCGTCTTGGTGCGCGTGAGAAAAGTGCACACGTGCACACACAAGTGTCAAGTCTGCACGTGCACGTGCACGCATGTATGTATGGCTGCATACTGTGCAAGCGTTCGTGTACACGCGTCTTTCAAGGTTGGTTGTGCAAGAACACACGCATGCACACACATGCAGTTTTGCGCAAGCATGTATACATGCACGCACATTAACCATCTCGTCTCCCCACTGCCAGGAGGCGTATGGGGAGTTCAAGCGCGCAATGCAGATGCTGATGTACCCCGACGACACCTCCACAACAACACCAACATCAACAACATCCACCTTCTCCTCCCCTGTGTCGGCAGACTGGTCCCCGCGCGTGCGTGAAGACCTCGCCGCCTTCGTCACGAGCACCGTGCGCGCCCGCCTGCGTGCCCACGCACCCACTCTACCTGCCCTCTTGCGCTACCTCGCGTGCGTGCACAGGCAATACCACTCCGATGACGATGATAATGACTCCGACGACGAGCACACATTCCCACATGACAGCCTCCCTCTCATCAACAAGCTCGTGTCGCCCACCCGCGCGCGCGACCCGCCCGCGGCGTGTCCACATAATCCTTGCGTGGTCCCACCGTACGCCCTCCCCGAGGCGGATATCCAGACTCTCGCCCAGGCAGCGGCGATATCACGCCAACGGGCTGTTGAGAGTTTGAATTATACGAATGGAGACTTGGAGGAGGCTTTGAGGAATGAGTTGGATACCATTCATGTGGATGTGTGCCTCATGGACGAGCTCGTGTACGAGTATTGCGCGTATAGGGGGTTGATTAAAAGAGAGGGTGAGGATGAGGATGATGTGGATATGTGTGTCGAGGAGGAGGCGTCCACGTCGGGACAAGAACGTTGCTTATGTTGGATCGGGCGTAGAGAGGGTGAGAAAGGGGGGCAAAGTCCACGTAGTAGTGTGGGTGTGTGCGTCAGACGGCATGACAATATCGTGGACACTGGGTTTGAGAGGAGGTGCGTGCGACTCGTGCGGGAGATCGGCATGTTGGGTGTCTCGGACGCGACAGCGAGTGAAGCGATGGAGATGAGCACGCACGAGGCATGCACACCTCGCCTCACCTTCCACCTCCTGCGCGTGGTGTTCGCGCGACTCATTGACACAAACCAATACGCCCAAGCGCTCGCGTTGGCACGCACACGTATGGCTCCCCTCACAACAAATTCAGCAACATTAACCCAACCAGAGCTTCTGCGCCACTTCAAGACACTCATGTTGGCCCTCGCACGCCCGCACAACAACAACAATATTACCAACAACAATGTCGACTCCCACTCTATTGCTCGGGATGTGAGGGCGGCTTTGGGCGTGGCCCTTGGGAGACCCGAGCCTCGGCTTGTGGGTTTGTTGAGGGGTTTGCTTCGCACACACGCACGTTGGTTTCAACTGCAGATGTGTCGGGACCCGTTTGCTCACTCCCTTGGCATCGTCCGGCTGCTAGAGCACAACAACAACAGGGAGAGGGACATGTTGGTATGTGGTGATGTGGAGGATGGGAGGGGTCGGCGGGCGAGCGCGGGTGATGAGCGTGTGGCTTTGCGACAACAACAACAACAACAACAGCCGCAAGCGCCGGGCTTGGGAGACTTGCCGGCGGGGGCTGTCAATGAGTCGGCCATACTCACACTCATGGTGAGTAAGTTGTGTGAGGTTGGGGAAGCGTGCCTATGTGTTTGCGCGCGCGCACGCGTGTGCACGTGGGCTTTTTGTGTCTGCCTCCGGGTGTGAGCATGCATGCGTATGAGTGTGTGCGTGTACACGCCCATGTGGGTGCGTGTGCGCGCGCATGCGGGTGTGTTCATGCGTGTGTCCGTGCAGGTCTTTGTGCGCGCGTGTACCTCCACATGCATAAGCATGATTGCATGTTTATGTACACGCGCGCATGTGTTCGCACCAAACTGCGGTTGTCATCAACAGCTACGTATGCATGCAGGAGTTTATGGCGCTGTCGCGCGTGGCAGCGATCAGCTTGCTGGTGGAATTTGAAGGGAACGTAGAGGCTGTGTTGGCGCATTTGCTGACTTGAGACCGCTGCCAAACGATGTACATTGCATGTGCGCACATCATGTCATCAACTGCAACGTGTGCACAAGCCAGCACACGTGCATGCATTGCTGGCCGCACGCAGCAAAGCCACACCCACTCGCTTGCAGCAAAGCGTCGCTACACCGCAGACATGCGCAGAATGCTGCTGGTCCATCTCAAAACATAGGTTTGGAGCCGATTGTTGCATAGGCTGGCCACTTCCACGCATGCGGTATTGTAGTTCAGTCATTAACCACAACAACAAGCAGCTTCGGCATTAGTAATAAAGCTAAGAGGACAGCATCTGAAGTTTGCTCCTGCTTTCTGAAAAGGGAAGCAACCCTGGTTGCTCCGGCACAATCACGCACAAACTGATACAACACCACTACAATGACACAACACCAGTATCATCACCATCGTGCATAAACACAATGCAATGGTGAGTCACATGCACAGCATTGCATATTTTCTACACCTACACCAAACACCAATGCGCCAAGCGGCATTGTGTCACGCGGTTCTGGTTCTCTGTCTCTGTATTGATTTGTTAGTCATTAGTCAGTGTTCTGTCTCCACTCCACGGCCGACCAGGCTACCCAAGTGGTGGTCTGGTCAGGCCATTGCAGCTAATTGTGTCACCACAGTTGTGCTGGGAGTGAAGCCGAGTCAGTGCTGCATATGAACACTCCCGGCGGCAGCTGCGCCGCCTCCTCCTCAGTATAGCACCCTCCCGGCACCGCCATCGACCTGCACCACCTGGCCAAGAACAACAAGCTTGTCCATTTCACTCACCAGGAGAAGAGACAATGCAAGCCACAATGCACCTGCAGGCGTGGTCGGACATGCAGGTCGGGGCGTCCTTGTGCTGCTCGCAGTCCGCCGCCGCCGACTCAGCACGCAGCAGGCGCTTGGTGCCGACTGTGGCGGTGGTGCGTGCAGCCTCGGCGCCCACCGCTGCGAGGCAAAGCAGCAGCAGGAGCACGGCGCATGCTGTCCTCTGTCGCTCCATGATGTGCTGAGCTGGGTTGACGCCGAACAACAACGCCGCCGCCAACGCCAGCGACGGCGACCACAATGCGCATGCCCGCGCCTATGCGGCCAGGCTAACGTTAGCCAACGTGACGGGTACAACGTACCGTACCATTGCGGATGGTCAGCACGGATGACTCATCTCTCAACGAGACTCTCATCCATAGAGTGTATAGCAATTATGAAGCAGCTGTTTTGCGAACACTCTCTAGATAGATGGGATTACTGCAATCACCATGGCACGCAATGACACACATGATGCATTGGGCAAAGCAGAGCGGCCACCAGGCAAGGCACACTGCAGACCTGGAAAATCTTATATTACCTACGAAGGTATAAACCAACGCCAACAGCATCAAAACTACTTTAATGCATGTGAAACCCGTACAACTCACCGCATTGCATATATTCTACAAACGTGATACATAAATGGTTGGTTGGTGAGGCATTGTTATTAACAATGCCTCACCCGTCTCTTTTACTTTAATGTCAAGTATATCTACTTGTATGCGAATGAGGAACAGGATATGAAGCACAAAAACTCAGCACATAACCCTCAAAACAACCAATAATGTAATAAATGTCAACGCATATATAGACGAGCACGTTGATACGCACTTACCCTCAACGTGTTTTTGCAGAGAGACAGAGAGAGAGAGACAGAGAGACCATTCAAAGGGACACTGACAAAAGGGGGCAAGTAGGGTTACATGAATGGGTATTGTGCTTTACATGCTGTTGCACATGTTCTTAAAGGTAATATGATAATTGAAAGTTGAACGGACTTTTCAATTGATAGGAAACAACTCATGTTTTCATTAGGCAATTACGATTACACGGACATGTACCAGGATACAGTGGTGCACTTACCTTATAGGGACCTAAGTTAAGTCTTGCTGCAGTCTTTATTAGCATGCAACTGACCCCCCCCCCCCCCCCCCCCCCCCCCCCCCCCCCCC
>RHPI01002568.1:359912-397518 GCA_009103225.1 Chlorokybus atmophyticus | reverse complement strand
CCCCCCTGCCCCCACTCATGCACTTGTACATGTTGCAGATTGAGCAGTGCTTAATGAGCATCACGCGCACGCAACTGTGTGGCCCCCGGCGATGGTCCAGTAGACACAATTGGGTTGCATTGGTTACCTAGCTAGCGCTGTTCAAGTGTTTAGTTAGCTAATCCGGCATGACTTTTACTGGTGACTCTATGATGGCCAATGTAAATGGTTATTTGCATGCAAAACATGAACAAACCCGACTGACAATGGTTGTTGCATGCTGACGGCTGTTTGCATGTGTACGCATGGTCACATGCATACTTTGTACACATGCACACCGGGCGTGCTTTACTGCAAACTGTTCTTACGACAGCCAACGGGACACCGAAGCAACCACAACGCTGCTGTCGCTTGCAGACCAACAAGCACGCAAGCAGCCCAAGAACTTGCCATGCAGCAACACCTATGTCTTTATTCAGTCAAACACAGAAGAGAGACTGTGCATGGTTGCATTCTCTCATCTCCTTAGCCTCCTTTTTCCTCTTCTTCCTTGTCACTGTCGTTGTGATAGGCGTCGTCACCTGGCAGTGCCGCACCAGAATTGCTCAGGGAGGCCGCCGCCAGGGGTGCTGCACACGTACATGCCAGGCTCCAGGCTCTCCACCTCAGCGGCGCCGAAGCAGCCACAGCCCGCCACGACAGACTTGCACCACCTTTTACAAGGAGAACAAGCATGATGAGGAGGAGGCGGAGCAGCAGCAGGAGGAGAACGAAGCGGAGGACTTAACGTTTGAGAGACACGTAGAGAAGGACTAGAAGGACAAGGCAAGAACCTCATACCTGCAATCTGGGTTGGTCATGCAGGTCTGAGCCCCGTTGAGCTGGTTGCAGGCGCCGGCGTCCGCCAGCAGCGAGCGCTGGCTGCCGCTACCGGCGGCGGCGACGGCAGCTGGCCTGGCAGCCTCAGCGCCCGTGGAGGCCGCCAGGAAGCTGCAGAGCATCAGGAGCGCAACAGCAGCACAGCACGCCTTCCGCTCCATGCCTGCGTGACTGCGATGCACCTCACCACCGTCACCACAAACGCCGCCGTCAAGTGTGTGCACACGGACATGCACAGCAACACGTTGCATTGTGCGAATAGAGCTGCGTGTACCAGTAATTCGTACCATGCCGTACACATGTTGGCAACTTCGAACCGTACGAGCAGCGACGTCGTCTCGCGGTTATTGCCACGTTGCAAAAGCGAACCCGGCTCGTTTAATCGGGCTCATCACGGGGTCTCGACCCCGGTTGAAGATACTGCGTGACGCTGTGCTCCAAGTGTGACGCTGGACAAGCGTGATGGTGGCCGGCATGCTGAGCGCCGGCAACGGCGGCAGCGGTGGAGATGCTTGTACCCTAGGACGGTCGCGGGACATGTGGTAGTGGTCTTTGTTGCTGGCTACATGAGCGATCCGTTTGAGGAGCACTGAGAAAGGCTTCAAGTATGTAACAGTTTGTTACGGTCTGTTGTGGTGGAGCTGGTTGCTTTTAAGGGCGGTGGTCCAAGCTACTCATGCACAGGATTGGAATGTGTGTTGTCGTGGTTATCAATCCATGGTCCACGGCTCTGTGTCTCTCGTGGCTGGCGTGTGCGATGTGCAAGCACTCTGGTTTCCGTTAGGGTTGCATGCTATGGCCAGAGTGCGAGGCAATTTGCGGTGCATGCAAGCGTACACACGGCGCACAATCAGGTCGTGACAATTCTGCTCATGCAAGCATTTTATGCATCAACGGCAATATCACACGACCAGTTTGCTGAGCTAGCAACTGCGTGTAACAGTGCTTCGTGTGCTGCTGGATTTGCCCATGCCGACCAAATGCCAGCATGAGCTGTTGCTACGGTGTGACTGTGAGTACTTGTCAAGCCAAAACGCACGTAGAGGCCAGCATTGCTGCCCAATGTCACTGTGCGGTATGCGTGGGTGATTTTGCACAATCGAGTGCATACTAGAGCTTACTACCAACACTTGCTTCTGTCATGCGTACACTTGCAGACAAAGAAGTAGTAAAGTAGCGCAAGATGGGCACGTCATGGTTCACGCAGTTCAGAGCTGCGATGCAGCGCAACGTGCTGGTGAAACGGCGCCTCGCCAAAGCCACCGTGCAGGAAGTCTTGCTGCCCATCTACTTTGTCATGCTGCTCATACTCCTGAAGCTCATGACGCAAGAGGTGGACGTACCCGCTGTCGAGCAGGGCCCAACCGTAGACGCCTTCTGTCGCCCTGTCAGCAGCTGCTGGGAGTGGCCTTATGGCAGCCACTTCGCTACCAGCGTGATTGGTTACGTGCCGGGCAATAACCCTTATGTCACATCTACCATGACGCAAGCCCTGCTCATCATGCAGCAGCAGTACCCATACCTGTACCCTTACACGCAGGTAACTTCGACAAGACCCAAGCGCTCTCTCATGCATACACACATAATGAAAGTAGGATGTGCTTTTACGTGCTCGCACATGTGTGTGACATAGAGTCTGAGAGAGTCCTTGCATGCACGCACTCTGCGTGCGTGCATGCGAACACACGAAATGCAAGTACATAAACAACCACACCCTCAATTTGCTGGCCGACACACACTCGCACACTCTGTTTGCAGACGCCAGAGGCCAGGCCATTTGACAGCGAGGATGAGCTGTTGCGCTTCTATAATGACAATCCAGAGGTCCTGTATGCCGGGGTGGTGTTTTCCGGTGTGACTGGTGATCAACAGTTGCCAGCCGATCTAACTTACACTATCCGCATGAACGCATCGTACGTGCCCAACACTCACAGCACACGCTCAAGTGGGGACAGCTGTCGGCCCGAGATGTACGGCTACCTGCCACCCACATCATGCGAGTCCCAACGCTACCTCACGAGCGGCTTTGTGTCGTTGCAACACTCCGTTGCGCAGGCGCTGCTCCCACCAGTGGGCTCGTGCGCGCAGCTGCACACCGATCCCATCTGGCCCAGCGACCCGAACACGCCGGCTGTTGTGATTGAAGCTCAGGCGGGCCCGCTCGACGCTTTCCGCCAGTCCTTCGCATCCAAACGCTTCCGCCTGTTCGTATCGATGTACATGGTGTGGGCGACGCTACCTCTCATGCAGGTGTCCGTAACGCATCTAGTGCATGAGAAGGAGAGCCTCATCAAGGACTGCATGTTGGCAATGGGTCTGAAGGAGTCCGTGTTCTGGCTGGCGTGGTTCACCACGTATGCGGGCATGTCGGCCATGACATCGGCCATCCTCGCCGTGACCACGCACTTCCTCGGGTTATTTACCAACTCGTCAACACTCGCTCTCTTCCTCGTGTTCTTCCCGTACTGCCTGTCTGTGGTCACGCTGTCCTTCGCCATGAGCACCGTGTTCTCGCGGGCACGAGTCGCAGGCCGAGTTGGCGGGATTGTTGGCTTCCTGGCTAGTTTGGTCATAGTGCCTCTTACGTTGTCCAATGCATCCGCGGTGTCATATGCCTTTCTAGCGCTGTTCTCGCCGATTGGCCTCGCCATCGCCATGGATGTGGTCACGCAGGCTGAAGCCAGTGGCTCCGGCATCCACTTCAACAACTTTTGGGCCAGCAGTCCCGAGAACTTGAGTGGCGTCGGGCGCTACCCACTCAGCCTTGGTGCCGTCGTCCTGTTCTTCTGCCTGGACGCAATACTGTACGCTATGTTGGCCTGGTATCTGGTGAGTAGTAGAAGTTTATGCGTCTATCTAACAATGGGGTGCAAGATCAGTCATTGAATGGGTGATTCTTGTTGTTGCTGTTGCTGTTGCTGCTGCTGCTGGTTGTGTTGGGGTGAATGGTTGCTTTCAATCAGATTGTGTTGATTGCGTGTGCACTGACCACCTGTTGTACTTGTGCAGGACAATGTGTTCCCGCATCCTCAGCGCGGCCCATCTCAGAAGGACCTGTTCTTCTGTTTCCGGCGTGCTTTCTGGTTCCCCAAGCGACCAAAGTACTATCTCGCCGCAGCAGAATCACTCCTGCCTCACCACCTTGATGAGGCCGATCCCGAGAACGGAGAAGGCGGCGCCACCAGCGACGTCGAGGTGGATGACATCGGCGCGTTCGCTACGAGCGGGCGTGATGGAGAAATATTTGAACCCATTGGACAAGAGTTGGCTTCACGCTGTAAGGTTGCAGCCATGTCCTTGCGCAAGGCTTACGGATCCTCTCTCCTATGGTATCGCGGCCTCTCCCACCTCGCTGACACGCGCAAGAAGGTGGCTGTCAAGGGCCTGGACTTGGTGTTCCTTGAAGGCCAGGTGGGTCCCTTTTTGTGTTGTTGGTTTCATGCATGAAGCTGCGCGTGCGTGCCTGACATGGTGTGCTATGCCAGGTTTGCGCTTTGCTTGGACACGCCGGCTCTGGCAAGTCCACCGTCTTGTCCATGTTGTCCGGGGTGTCGAGCGCGTCATCAGGCGATGCCAACATCTATGGCCACCGCCTGTCTAATGAAGCAAGCACACTGCGAGCAGCCAGCTGGCTAGGTATGCCACATACTTTTGTATGCGATGTTGCCACAACGACAAGTTTTGTGTGACGTTGTATAAGCCAATGACTGTTGTGGCCTGGCAGGTTATTGTCCTCAAACCAACATTGCTCTTCAAGGCTTGTCCCCAAGAGAACAGATTACCTTTTTCGCATCCATGAAAGGGCCTCTGAGGTTGCCTCAGGGCGCGGCAAGAGGTGCTCCCGGCCCAGCGAGTGAAACGGGACGCGGGACTCCGGAGCAGATGGCCAATGCTATGTTGGCAGAGGCTGGCCTTGAGCACTGTGCACACAAGATGCCATCCGAGCTTTCGGCAAGCGAGCTTCGCATGCTGTCGCTCTGTCTGGCGCTCGTCGGAGACCCGGCAGTCGTCCTTCTAGATGAACCCACGTCGGGGATGGATCCGGTTTACAGCGCGCGCCTTTGGGATATCCTTGCAAGACGCAAGGCCAGCGGCCGTGTAATTATCATCACTACCTCTGCCATGGACGAGGCTGATGATGTAAGCCCCTCTGATTACCCTTCCAACCTACACAGTCTCCTTGCCAGCGTGCTGCTCACAAGGGAATGTGGCAATGATCCGTATTGACTCATGGCATGTGCAGCTGGCAGATCGCAAGGTGATTATGTCACACGGAGTGGTGCGATGCTGCGGCTCTTCCGCATTTCTCAAGCAGGTGCAGGGAAAAATGTGATAACAGTGCTGCATTGTGTGCGGTGTACGGGTCAATAATTATGCACTCTACTCTGTGCAGAAGTTTGGCCTTGGATACTCTCTTCTCGTGTCCAAGACGCCGCGGTTTGATGGTCCAGCAGTCCTCCACATCATACAGGTGTGCCTGTCGACACATTGACGTGTGCGCCTTCAGGCAGGCATAGTTGTGTGTGGCTTCTCTCTTCTCATTTGAATACAATTGTGTCAGGAGGCGTTCCCTACTGCCTCGCTGGTCAAAGGCGGCTCCCAGGGCCAGGCAGAAAATCCGGAAGCAGTCTATGAGCTTCCGCTTGGAGCTGAACCCAAGCTGGCTGACCTGTTGTTCACTCTGCACGACCAAGGGTAAGAGCCTAGTTGCATGCCGAGTTCAGTGCACAGCGGGTAGCGTCGTGTTGTTGCAAAAGAGTTTCTATTTGGCATCACAGGGAGCAATTGGGTATTGGAGAAATGGCTCTTGAAGCTACGACTCTGGAGGATGTGTTTATGCAATTGCAGGCTGAGCCCGAGTCCGATGTGGCTGCCTTGCCACTATCAGCCACTGGTGGGTTTGTGCGCGCATGTTTTGGGCCTGTTGCCACATATCAGTTAGTGTGTTAACATGTTTTCACGTGTTGAATGGCTGTAATATGCAGGGGAAGGCAGGTCAAAAGAGGAGCAAGAAGGCCTGCTCGGTGAGCTGGTGGAGCAGGGCCAGGAGACACGCGCGCTTGAAGGCGCCGCTGCGGCTGTCGGGCAGGTCCCTGCGCGCATGCAGCTGCGTGCACTTTTGAGTTTACGCAAGGCTCTTTACGTGCGCTCCCCGCTCAACACCTTTGCGACCTTCGCAGTACCGCTCATCATCATTCTCACCGTGTTGATACTGCAATCGTCGCTCGTGGGATGGACAACAGCAAGGCCTTCCATGTTGCTCTGGGACTCATCAGTTGCACATGAACGTCCGCTCATCATCAGCACTGATGATGAGGCTTCTGCACACATGTCTGATGTGTCGGGACTCCTCTCCTCGCTTGGCCCCGAACTGATAACAACAGGCAGCTCAGCAATGCCTATCTCTCTTGACGACTCCTACGCTGGGCCTCTTGTGTTTAACCGTCTCAACCTCGGTGGTTGCCGCGCGGATGTTAAAATCGAGTACGACCCATTGCAAATGCACGAGCTGCCCACAATGGTTGCTATGGTTGATGATGCAATCCTTGGAGCAGCTTACGCTTCCATCCTAAACGGCACCAGACCCAACATCCGCGTCGCGAGCCATCCCTTGCCTGATACGGGTGACATTGACATACTGGGTTATCTAGTGGCCTTTTTCGTTTCCTTTGCATTGCTGCTCATCCCAGCCATATTGGCGGCACGGGTATCCGAGGAGCGACCCAGTACAACTCTTCATGTCATGCAGGTAGTTGCACCACTCCACCAACAGTTGCATGTGCTCCTGCAGTTGCGCACGTGCGTGCGCATGGGCGTGTGTGATTGTGTGTGTGGTTATTGTGAAAAGGATGACACATGGTATGCTATGTGCTACACAACGGTAGTGAACACTCTCTTGATATACAGGTTAGCTCGCTGCATCGATTGGCGTATTTCGGCAGCATGTTCATCGCCGACTGTGTCGCCCTCGGCATCTTCTTGTTGCTTGTCATGCTGCTCGGCTACGCTTTCGGTCACCAGCCGTTCACCCTCTCCGCGCTGCCCATACTCGTGACGCTGCTGGGCGTTGCCACACCCACACTCATCCTGCTGGCGTACGTTGCAAGCTTCTGGCATCCGGACCCGTCGACAACAGCGGCCAACTTGTTAATCGTATTCTTCCTTGCCGCCCTCATCCCGTGGATGTTCATGCTCGGGTTTGAGGACGGCGCTCTGGACTTCTTCCATGTCCCTATGGCTATCATTGATCCACCCTACGCACTCAAATCAGGTATACTGGCTCAGTTGCTGCATGTGCTCTACTAATCTATACTCTATCTGTGTAAGTGTTCAAGACTAACATCAGCTCCCTGTGTATAGGCATATTCTGGATCTCGGACTTTACTTATGGGTACAGCCGTGCGCACGCGGGTGCAACCAATGTGCCCGCATATGAGTACTTTATGTGGTCCCGTCACGTGCTGCCATGTATCCTCGGCATGGCTGCATGCTGTGGGCTCCTGCTGTGGCGCCTCAAACTGCGTCCCTTCGCAGTCACCTCCAAGTTTGTGCAAGTATGAAGCGCGGCAACCAACCTTGCTGTCTTGCATGCGTATATGTGCTCATTAACCTTGTGCTCGTTGTGTAGGATTGGGGTGCGCATGACACAGAACCTGGAACGGAAGCAGCAAGCAATGGGTCTGCTGCAGCGCTGCCCAATGAGGATGAAGATGTGGCATTGGAACGGGAGCGGTTACGGAAGGGTGTTGTCGCAGGTGCATGGACAACCGCGCCCTTTCACTTTTACATTGTATGTTTTGGTACACACACAAAAAATGTTGTGTGCAGGTCGATGGGCAGGAGCTATACCTGAAGAAAACTTGATTTTTATCAAGAATCTCAAGGCCGAGCGAATTGTAGAGAATGCTGGGCTGGTGCGATTTAGGTTGCAGGTATGAGCTCAGTATATTGTGAGTCCTGTCTTTGATTGCATGCAGCGCTCAACTTGATGAGTCCTGTTTCTAGGTTCTGCAAGGGGTGTGGTTGGGGGTGTCTAGAGGCGAAGTAGTTGGCCTGTTGGGCACCAACAACTCGGGCAAAAGCGCCATGTTGCAATGTCTTGTGGGCGCCATGGTGCCCAGCGGAGGTGGGTGTGTCGCCTCTGTGTGTGAGTGTGCGCGCATGTGCCCGTGCGCGTGGGCGTGCCTTTGTGGAGTGCGTGAGCCTACGCAAGTGATCTGGACGTAAGGATGATTTGTGGAAAACAACGGTTTAATGCAGGAGAGGCACACATTACAACATACACAGCGCATGCCGAAACCGGGGGCGGGCACGCACGCAGGCGAGTTTCGGTCGGTTTCTGCCCGCAGGAGGGTGGCCTGTGGTCTGAGCTCACCCCGCGTGAGCATCTGCGCATGTTTGCCGCCATTAAGGGTTTGCCTCAGGTTGGTCTGAGCAAACTTGTTGCATGGACGGCTTGACAGCATGCCTGAAGCCCTGTAACCACTCATCTTGCGTGCAGGCTTCAGCTGTGCAACTATCTGATGGCAGCACCATCAGTGACGGAGCCGGTCACGCGCACATTGTGGAGGACGCCATTGCTTTGCTCAACATGGCTGCACACGCCGATATTCGCGTCGGTGCGTTGATGTCGGGATGCCAGTCCTGTGCTGTTGTTGCATTGTACCGCAATGTGGCAGCTCATACATGAAACATGTGCAGGAGACTGCCCTGTCAGCATACAGCGCAAGTTGGCAGTAGCATTGGCGCTGCTCGGTGCACCCGATGTACTTCTACTCGACGAGCCCACGAAGGGGCTCGATGTGGCCAGCCGCCAGGTAAGCCCAGATCTGGCGCACACATGCAGTGTCGCTCCGCTACGTGCACTATAGGTTGGTTGGTGTCTGTGACTTTCAACCGTGCATGCGTTGTACACAGGCTGTCTGGGATGCGATACGCAAGGTTGCAGTCGACCGGGCAGTGATACTTTGCACACATTCCATGGAGGTATCTTTGTACAATACCACTTTCAAACAGCTCTTCGTGGTCGTTGTTGCCTTTGACAAATTGCACATGAAGTTAGAGTTAGAGTTGACACACTGCTGCTTGTAGGAGGCGGACTCGGTTTGCACGCGCATTGGCATCCTTGTGAGGGGCCAATTGAAGGCGTTGGGTACTTCTCAGCACTTGAAGCGCAAGTACGGGTCTTCTTACGCATTGCAACTTCGCGCGGGGCAGTCCTCGCGCAGACCTGCCAACTGGGAGGGCGTGCACACGCTGGTGACAGAGGTGTTCCCGACGGCCATCGTGGACGAGGGCTCGCTGTCGACGCCGCACCAGCGCAACTACACGCTGCCCGTGCGGGACCTGCGCGGCGTGGGCGTGCTCATCAAGGAGCTCGAAGGCAACAAAGACGCTCTTGGTATTGAGTGGTACTCTGTCAGCCAGCCCAGCCTGCAACAGGTGTTCCTCCAGCTCAATCGCGAAGACACGCCGTTTTTCATGCCGCCTCCTCCAGCTTACATTGAGATGGGTCCGACCGCAGCAGCCAGCAGCTCACAAACAGCGCCGCCGCCCAATTGAGTTGTGCATTTTGAATTCGGCGCGATTTGTTGCTGACTATTCTTGTGTGATGTACATGGTGTTTTATGCACTTGGCAATCAGCACACTTGGGTTCATTGCGCTGATTGCGAGTGCTGCGTTTCCTGTGTGTTTCTGATCATTATTGTGCAACCAAAATGACAGCTAGGAGTGCGCGTTTCCAACCTTTGTGAATCGAGACCTAGCAACTGTCAATGCTGTCATGCAGACCTCTATCGCTACTTGCATGTAACTGGCAGCAAATGTCGCCCTACCATGCTGCATACCCAAGTGCATAGCAGCTTGCGACAAATGTCCTGTTGAGATGTTCTGCAACGCAATATGCATTGTGTGCAAAGAATAACCACACATCAGATTTGTCCTTCGCAATACAAGTTCATGCATGCATGCTGAAGCATGTTTGCAATTTAAGAGTCTCACCTGTAATGCAACAATGTCATCATGAAGCGGTGTGCTGGTAATACAGTTAGAACTGACTGGATGTTTTGGCACTAATGCATGCACTTGCACTAGCAGCTTGCAATTCCACAACACTGACATGTGTTGACCAGAAGCCCCAGCAACGCCCGCATAGCCCAATACCCATGCGCATCACATTAGCAACTGCTGTGAGATTACGTGTACACGTACACGACTGCCTAATGGCGCAATCATGATGCATTGCTCTCAACTCCAGTTTACCGCATGGAGACCACCAATTAGGCATTTCATTTATCACTTTGTTCTTAACCAGCTGCGAGCAGCCACAACATGTTTTTGGGACTCTGCGCGGAAGGCTTGTCTGGTCTGCCGGTTGAGTGCTGTGACGCGTTCACTGCTCTCAACAAGGGCCCGCAGCGCCTCCGACGTGCCGCGCTTGGCCTCCTCACCCTCAACCCCCCTCACAATCTCCTCTAGGTGGTGCCGAAATAGTGCTCTGTCCGCCACAATAAGCGCCAGCAACGCATCCTCCGCCTGCCCCATTAACTCGACGTTGAAATCTTCCAACAGCAGCAAACGCAGTAGAAGCGCTTGGAAATGCCGTATCGATTCGGCAAATGTCCCTGTGCCTGAACATAACAAATTGTTGGCATCTTTGAGCCACCAATTGCTGTGATCTCAAGGTGGTGTTGTATTTCTGCGTACCTGCATTGGGCTGACTGGACTGTTGTTCGCAGTAGTATGCAGCAAGAGCGCCCACAGCTTCTAAGGCAGACTGCACAACATCTGCATCCTGCACGGTGAAAGGAGGAGTCAAAGGAAGCACGGACTGGCTTGATGGCATGCTTGAAGGCCAGATTGCACATGACGGTGCTTCAAGTGCAAAGAACTTCCCTAACATAGGCGACAGAGTCACTGCCTACCTGATGGCTTAATGCGAAGTCCACTGCAGAGACAAGTGAGGTGAGGGCTTCTGGCGCAAGGGAGGCTACCTCTGCTGGATGTACTGTGCAGGCATGAGAGGCGACGGCTATAAACCGCTGGCAGAGCTTTGGGAACTTCAGCAACTCTGCGGACATGAGTGGCATGGCAACTCCCAATCCTACCAGCACAACCTGCACAACAACATGAAGAGAATTGGTCATGGTCACCAGCTCAGAGTAGTTTTGTTCAGAGCAGTACCTGTACAGACTCCTGGACGGCTTCGTTAGCAGCGGCTTCAGTCTGGCGTGCAAAGTCAACGGTGTCTTTCGCAGTGAGCGCATTCAACACGCCAAGGACAGCCTTAACACCCCGATAAGCATCGGATGTCTTGTCCACATAGAAGGTTGACAGCGTGCTCGTGTGAGCATCTTGCAGGTGATGTTGTGCAAATGCCTGAGCATACACACAACACAATGAATGCTTGGTCCAAAAGCTCAGTAGTGCGTCGTATAGACAGTGAGGTGATGCAATGGTGAACAACCTACCTGGACAGCGTGCAGAGCAAATGCGTTGAGGACTCGTGACTCGGTGAGCGCTAAGTATGGCGCGTGCGCTTCAGCGAGCTCGACTGCCCATTTCAGAGCAAGCAGCGCGACTGAAGCTTCTGAGCGATATCCATCCAACACAGCAAGTGCGGCATCCATTGCACCCTGATTGTAAGCACACAGTGTCACACTGATGTTGTGTAGTGCTGTACACAGACTGTCGCGCGTTTCCAGAATACGCGAAGCTGGAGGGTAAACTGTGCTCATTACCTGTGACACGTGAAACAGTGAAGCCTGTGTTCGCGGGTGCGTCGCACGAGCAGAGCCTCTCAGGCGCTCCAACAACACCGCCACCCTCGCCATCACGTCCGGCCTCTGCAGATGCTTGCTGCTGCGCGCATCGGGATGCTCGAATATGCCTCTCAACTCCCCTGTCAGGGCAAATTCTTCAGTCTCAAGCAACATGCATGCTAATACAACGAAGCAATCATCAAACGACACTGCTGGACACAATTCAACCTATCAAGGGTTGAAGAAGCGCTTCAATGTGCTTTGCAGCAGCGTCTTTGTCATCTTCACCAGCAACCGCGCGGCAGAGAGCAGCCTGTATGTCGCGTTGCAGAGCCGCAGAAAGGGATGCAATAGGCCCAGCAGGCTCAGTGAAGACTCGCTCCAGCTGCCGCCAAGTGTCAAGGCGCAATAAGGTTCTGCGTAGAGCAAGTCCAACCACAACGATACAAACATGTATGTTAACTGTAAGCATACATGCATCCGTTTGTGAGGGCACATACAACGTATCCAAGCAACCTACCTCCGAAGCTCTCTGCGTCTCACCAATGCTGGTAAAAGTCGAGAACACGTCACCGTTTCCAACTCAACTTCACCTGCACAACACAAGCCAAAGCACATCACGCTCGGCACCACATCTGCCAAACCACCCGCCTGCAAGAAAACACCCACGCCACCTGGCCATGCCGTGAGGGTTGTCCAAGCGATCTGCACCAGCGCATCCAAAACGTTGGGACCGCCACCAACAGCAGAAAAAGAAGCAACCAGAGCGCATGCAGCTGCATTCTCTTTTCCTCTTGGGAAAGCATTCTGCTCTGGCATCAGGTAGGTCTCAGTCCAGCGGGCGAGATACCAGACCAAACCTTCCATCAGACGAGGGCTGAGTGTCCTCACGCGAGCTGAGGGATCCAAGGTTTCACATGCTATGCGAAAGTTGAACAGTGACAGCGAAAGCGCGGGATCGTTTGCTGCGTCTGCACCCGCGGCTGCAGAAGCAATCAGAAACGATTCCGGAATGGATGGCGTTTCGCCTTGTGCGTCGTCGGCAATCACATGGCCAGACATCAGCAGCAAGAAGTACAGCTGCTCCAAAGGCTCGCTTGCATCATTGCCAGAAGACGCGCAAGCCGCAATGCGGCTGTGCGCGGCTGCCAACGCAGTCTGAAGCAGGGTGAGTGATGGCATCGGGGAAGCCCGTGCAAGTATGGCGACCATAGCCAGTGTCTCGTCTCGAGCCGCCAACGCGGCTGAGACACGCTCCAACGCGTCATCTTCAGCATGCGCTCCTGCTGCTGCATCCTCAAGTGCCGCATGCACATATGCCTGCCAGTACAGCATACACGCTGAATGACCATGTTGCTCAACGAACCTCTAATGAATACCATGACTACCATTTAAGCTACGGTGGAGGACAACGTATTCATGCAAACTTGACTGCCATTCAACAGGTATGTACCTCAAATATGCCATAAGCGGCGTCAACAGCAGGTGGGAGCTCCTCAGGCGCTTGCACGAGGCGCGTCCACATGTTCAATAAAATGTCAAAAATCTCGAGAGCCCAGCAGTCAGTGTCTTCTTTGAAAGCAAGACGCGCGCACTGCATTGACACGTGCGCGGTGGCTCTCAGAGCATCAGCTGCGTGCGGTATCAACGCCAGGTCTGCGGGTGAGTGCCAGGCCGCCAAGGCTGACAGAGCTCGGCACGCGTCTAAGAGCTCGCCCTCTTCACCCTAAGTAGTCAAGTGACACAAGCGTATCATTGCTTAGAGCATGCACGCGACCGTGCTGCAATGGCGGAACAGAAGAACCCAACACACCTCATGCGATGCCTGTACAATGACGCTGACTGGTGACAGCCATTCCGCAACCGCCTGAAGCAAACTGCCGGCATGTTGCACCTAAAGGGAGAAAGCAACTGATCACAACAACTGCTTGGGCAGCTGGTGCAAAAAAAACTGTCTGTATATCCTAAGCAGCTGACCTTACTTGTGACATCTGCAAAGATGTCCCCGCGCAACCCAGCAAGCTGCACGACGATCTGTCGGCAAGCGGCTGCAAGGGCAGGGTCCGCGCTGGACATGGCTTCATGCAACTTCTTTAACTTCAAGGCACCTGGCGCTGTGCCCGGCGCCTCTGCGTGCCGTAGAGCTGCATATAGCTCTAGCAGCCATCCGCTTGCATGCGGAGCAAGCAACAGCTCCCTCCAGCTGGTCCCTGGCTGTGGCGAATGAGTTACCAGCAATTGAAAAAGTAAGTTCATGCATGTTGCAACAAGCTTCCTGCACTGAAATGGCCATGCTGCTGAGTTGAAGTAGTTAAACAACATAACTGTGGCTGAACACAAGGATGTACGCGAGCACACCTGTAAGCAGGTAGCATCAGTGGCGCGAGCCGCGGCTGAAGCAGGTAGCGGTGACGGCCTAAAATCCCAGGTGAGGATTTTGGCCATCAGCTGGAAGGCAGCAATGCAGGCTCTGTCACCAGGTCTTGAAGCAACCAACGCATGGGCTGTGTGTGCAGCGAGCGAATAGATGCGGGGGAGATATCGCGCCTGCAATGTTCTGCCACACCTTTCGTGGTACTCCGCTGAAAGTCCGAGGGCGCTTGCTGTGGGGGGCAAGAACTCTTCCACCTGCACAAGAAGCTAATGTGTCGCAGCATGCTTCATAATTATGACAGGTCATATACACAGCAGTGCTTCTTACTATACAGTTCAGCAGCATCAAGCCAACAAGGCGCATGTCATCCCGCTCTCCTCGCACAGCTTCATCCACCTGTGAAGCCGCAAAGAGCATCCATATCCATGCAAACGCCACTTTGGTTGCATGCAAGTGTCGTTATGGGGCAGTATATACACCTGCTGAAAGAATGCATCCCGGTTTTCGCGCGAGAGGTCTTCCCAAGCCAACTTCAGAGCTGCAGCTGCGGAGCCAAGCAGCTCCCCACGCACGTAATGCTGCGTGTCTGCTCGCGCAGCAAGTGCAATGAGGTGCTCGCGAAGGCCCTGACGGTCCCCGCTGCTCAACCGCGGCCATTCTCTAGGCAGCACTCCACGAAGAGCGCAGGCAGCCTGCAAGGTCATTGTCAGTGTGAGTTTAGCAAGGTACAAAATACCTCACTGCAAGTCAAGCTACTGTAACAGATCCAGTCCTTGGTCTACCTGAAATTGAGCACCGGGAAGCGCGCAGCGATCTAGGATGCAGAAGCAAGCCTGGAGGAATTGAGGATGGGTGCGCAAACCAAGAAGTGTCGCCTGAGCCTGGGCATTCCCTGACAAATCCTACACAATTGCATTCATCTCAGTGTTCAAATCTTCTAAACATGACCCGAGACAAGGTCAAAGTCATTAGTAAGGTTCAAAGAAGCCCAAACGCACTGCAGCATGTGGTTACGTCGCTGCAGTGCTGAAACACCATTGCAGGGGGAATGCCATCAAGCGCTGGCTCACAGTGTCCCAACAACACGTGCTGTTGTTTGAAGCGTTAAGCACACGCAACTTCCTTGCCAAGTACATGGGCAGTAGTCTTGTGACGACATTATCATAGATTTACAGCCCATTGCACCATCCCACGCTAAAGAAACAGCTTGCCCCACAATGCTGCTTGGCAGAGTGCCCAAACTTGAACACGCTGCAGCGCACATTGGTGGCTCCATGAACTGACCTCAAGAGCAGCGCTCGCCTGCTCCACTTCCGCAATCAGCCCGTCCATGCAAGCAGCAAGTGGTGCAGCGCTGCAACTAACAAGAACACGCAACTCCAATCAGCCAAGCCAGTAGTTGCGTTCAGCAGCACACGGCAACTGGCGCTCCGTGCACACATGCAGCTGCGCACGTTCAAAGCTTGAATTGGTGTTGATAAGGCACTAAATACACGATATCAAAACAGCAGCAATGCACGAACAGCTGAAACTTGCATGCCAAGCAATCAAGCAGTCAGCTAGGCAAGCCATACATGCGCCGCTGCAGGTACAGGCTTCCCGTAGCTAGCTCTCAGGACAAATATGCAAATGACAGTTAGCTGTACCAAATTCCGCAATCCTAGCAGCGCAACGACGCCGACAAACGACGCCGACGGCGCCGACGGCGGCCAGGGCAGCGACAAGGACGACGACAAGCTGGACAATGCTGCTGGAGTTGGCCGAACTGGGTTGCAATAGCTATATCTGTTCCACATCGACTCACCCTGATCAGTCAGTCCACATTCAATGATCCGGTTTTTTCCAACCCTGATCAGGGCACTTTTCCCGCGCAAAAGCTGCGCGGCAGTGCAGTAGGCAGCGGCGGCGGTATCGTTGTCATTGTTGTAGGGATTGTCTTTGGGACGGAGTCGGTGGGTAGAGGATATTCGGTTAGCTGTTCTGGTGAGAAGAGGAGTGTGCGTTGTGAAGGGTGCACAGGTTTGTCTCTGAGGTTGCAGGCAGCTGTCTTGTCTGTGCGAAGGGTTAGCCGGAAGAGGAGGAGGAGGAGGAGGAGGACGAAGAAAGGGCCATGGAGATGCAGCAGCGGCAACACGAGGTGGCCGAAGCCGCTCAGGCCGGCGCCTGCTATTTCCACCGCGACATCACGCGGGGCAGCTACGGCGGCGACGTCAACTGCCTCCAGGAGTTCCTCCGACATGAGGTGTGGACGTGTGGTGGCCACAAGACAGCCAACAATGCCACATAGTGCTGTTGAAGGCTTCCTTGCTTGGTCGAAGTGCTTGATCACTTTGTGTTGCACATGCACTTCTATAAAATTGTGCAGTTCTCTGCTTGTGCCTGCTCATTGCGTTTGCACTATGCTTGCATTGCGGATTGTTGGCTGCCAGCTGGCTTGACACTCTTGTGGCAAGACACCTCCAAAAGCAGTCTTGATAATATTGTGCGTGCTTCTCTAAGCGCAACTCTTGCTGATTTCTGTTGTGATGCTCAGGGTTTCTTTGACGACGCGCCTTCCGGCTTCTTTGGTCAGAAAACAGAGAAGGCCGTTTCGAAATGGCAGGTGTGTGTTGCACAATCATACTCATGTGAGCTTCTGTGCCATGCACATGCTGTACCAATGTACACATGACACATGCGTGCAGAACTCTGTGGGCATCAACCCAGCAGCAGGCTACTGGGGTCCCGCGACGCGCGCAAAGTACGCACAACTACATAAGCTTCCAACAGCTGAGACGCTACGAGGGCGTGAGCGGCAGCTTGACACTGATGTAAGCATAGAAGTTGTATGGTTGATTGATTCAGTCGCAACAACGCATAAGGTTCTGGCCGGCATATCTAAGCGACCACAGCACTCTGTTCCGGTTGGCTCGCAGGGCGTGACCAAGAAGTGCATAGATGTGTGCTCGCAATACCGTGGAGTTGAGAGCTGCCAAACACGATGCGTGCGGTAAGCGGGCTTTTGTGTGCTACTGCGACGCATTGCGAGAACCATATCAATGCCTTTGCCTATGCATTGAATTTTGAGTCACAGTCACCAACACGCCCGTTGCACGTATGTTGCAGGGATGAGAGTGAGATGTGGCATGCATGCCAAGAAGCCTGTCAGGTGTCCTTCAGCGCCGCATGTGACAAGGTACACCAGCTGGTTGTGATGCACATAGCAAGTTTTTGCCTTGATCATGACAGATGGTTGCAATCCCAACATCTATCAACATCAACACATGTTCAACGTTGTGCTCACATGGCTCTGAACTACAGGCGAACCCACCGCGAGCGGGTTCCAATAACGAAGACTACCGCTCATGCTTATCTGCATTGGAGAAGAGCTGTCGACGAACATGTGCGCCATATGAAAACGAACAATAGGATGCGACACAATTACCACAAACGTTTGTGTGACACAAGCCCACAGTTGCCCCTCCGCTCGCTGCCCAACCAGTTGTGTAAAATTAGAGATCAGTCATCAATGACTCAGTGTTTCAAGTGTTTCCCCACCATGTGCGTGTGTGTGTCAGCGCCGTTCTACAATGCAGATACCATCATATCAGCAAAGATTCTTCACACTTCATGCATCGCACATGTTATACATCATCAGTCAGGTTCTTGCATAGCATCAAGCAGTTTCCTCGCAGCGTCAACAGGGTCTCTGGCATCCGATATCCTGCGAATGACTGCGACGGCCTGTGCGCCAGCTCTGATGACATCCCGCGCGCTGTGCACGTCGATGCCGCCCACGCCCACAAGAGATACATTGGGATGCACGCTCGCGCGCACGGCCGCCATCAATGCCACCCCCTCGGGCACCTTGCCGGGGTGCGTCAGCGTAGGGAACATCGTGCCCACTTGTATGTAGTGGACTTTTTGTTCGGCTGCTGCACGTGTGGCGCTCTCCACGCTGTGGGCAGACTTTCCTACTAACAAACCCTGTTGTGATAGAGCAGCCGTGTCTACTTCAGCCCTCTCTGGCAGATGCACGCCGTCAGCAGCCACAGTTGAAGCGATGTCGCTATCGCCGTTGACCATGAACAACACTGGCCTGCACAGAAAATGTGACGGAGTGTTGACTGACACAGCAATTGCCATGGCTCTCACCGTGGCGCGCATGCCTGTATACAGTCAAGCGTGTGCGTGGTGCCCATGGCACAGGCATCTCACACTCACACAATCAAAGGTAAGGGAGATGTGCATGTGCGTGTACGTGCGGCAATACATGCGTGTGTGCCTATCGGAGGTATGTGGATTAAAGGCATCCAAACATCTTGATACTGTGAGCACCTCTGGATGGTTTCTCTCAGTCGTTCTGCCAACATGCGGTACATCCCCCGGTCTCGCTCCTGTGAAGCGTCCCGCAGCTGCACCATCGATACCACTTGTGCTCGCACCAACGCATTGACAATATCCACCACCACTGCAACAGCACGAAGTGTGAATGACTGAATGATATGCACTACGCTCACGTGCACGCGCGCATGCGAACACCCACCCACACGCACACACCACCAACAACAACAACTGTCTAACATGGCGCACGTGCGCGTACGTTAGGTGCGCCATGTTGATCATGCCAACAATAACAACAAGGACACGTCTGCGTCGCTAGTCGTTACATACCATCCTGAGACGCTCGCGTTGAGGAACAGCCGTCCGGCGTGATGAATACAAGCCCTGGGCCTCCGCTCGCGAATTGTAATAGTGTAAGTTGTTGTGTTGTCTGTTGTGACGATGAAGAAGTGGCGTACGTGCAGGTGCGAGGCAGCGGCCGCTGCTAGCAACATGTAGGGTGAGACGTATAGCTGGCAGTTCAGCATAGACGCACGCTGGTCTTACTGCCTTGTAGTGTGTTCGTATTGCGTGTATGCGGTTTATTGTGTCAACAACGCGAACATAAGACGCTGCATGCAAGCCTTAACGCTGTCTCAACCCATCACTGCAGTGCGCTCTCCATCGCTGGCCACAGCCTTGGAGAGTAACCAGTCCTTGTTGTGCTGTGTGTTCTAAAATGCGTTGAGTAATGTACGACAAGTGCTATCGAAACACAGTGCACAACAGCACGTCATATATCATGTGCACAGGCTAGCAATCAGCATGGACGCTTCATTAGCAGTGTGCATGTTTGATTGCGTATGTGCATTTAGGTTGCATTTCGCTGCACCTTTACACGTGGCAGCAGGCAGTGCAACAAACCCTTCCTGGAGACAACAGACGCCTTCGAGCCCACCGCCGCCCCCGCCGCCCCCGCCGCCGCCATGTACGAGCACAACAATTTCTATGTACCAGCACGAGTTCTTTTTCACCACCAATCTAGATCGACGCCAAACGACCGGCTAGTCGCTCTTTCTCAATCTGGGTTCAGATTGCGTGCCCCCTACTCATCAGGCGACAAAGCCTATCCTAAGATCCTCCTGGTTAGCCTGGTTGGCCTGGTTGCGTGGAGACGACACGTGGCCTCTTGTCCTTGACCTCGCCGCCGCCGCCGCCGCCGCTGGCGGTACAGGCAGACCCTCGCCTTGCCCCAGGTGCAAGGAGCGGTGAGCTGATTGTAGTAGGGGACCCCTGTGCTCTCGCTGCCTATTACCAACTGTGGCTCAGGTTCGTATGTGTAGGCAGAGAACTGTATGTGATTGTTGGGTTCTGTGGGTATGCATGTATGTACGCGTTGTTGCATGCGCATGCGCGCATGTGTGCATGTCAACTATAGGTGTCGTTGACGAACATAGGTCGATTGGTTGAGAAGAGGTAACCCAATTCTGGCTGGGTGGGATGCTCACCGGTATGTCGCTGCTGATGTACTGCAGCACCAGTGTTGGAGGTGTTCTCTAACTGTTGGTGGTGGTGTTATTTGTGCTGTTGTTGGGTTGTCGGTCACATTACCACGGCGACTGTCGCCTACTGGCTCGTGCATGCAGCAACCTACCTGGCTTGTTTCATGTGTTGAATTACTGGATTGTGCTTCATTTGCTTGTGCGCTCTTATTGTAGAGGTATGTCCAGACTGCTGCTTGTAATCAATTTGAATGGAAAACATGTTTGTATTTGCGCACAAACAGCACATTCAACTCATGCACAACGGCTGTAAGCCAAACAAAACCCAAACAGGCGTTTCTGACCAACACTACCTCTCACACTCTCTTGCACGCGCAGGACAAGACAAGCCAACCCAACCTAACAGCAAGTCACGAGACAGTGCATCACACGATGAAGAATTTCTTCTAACCCTTGTCACCCTCTCTACACCCAACGCAAACCCACACAATGAACAGACACAAACAAAAACAACACCACCACAGACACACCCAACATGTGGCCTGCCTGGCCGCCGTTTCCACCCTCATGCACCCGCACAGCCACGCTGCCACCCTCACACTCATCACCACCACCAAGCAAACACAACAACGACACAAACACACACAACAACATGTCCGAGCACGCCCCCTCGTGTTGGCGTGTCTCTCATCCGCGCGCTCCGCACTCACCCGACTCGCCCCACCTTGCGCGTACAACAACAACAACAACAACAACATACACAATGTTGTTGATGAGGAGGAGTTGGCGGAGCTGAGGAGGCTGTTTGACCGCATCGATACGGACCGAGACGGGAGGTGACGCATGTGTGGTTGTTGTTGTCGGTGGTGGTGGTGAGGATGGGGTGTGGTGTGAGTGTGTGGGTGGGTGGGTGGGTATGTGTGGTAATGTTGGGTTTGTGTGTGTGTGTGCAGGTTGTCGAGGGCGGAGGTGAAGGCGTTTGCGCGCAGCATGCGCGTGCCGGCGGTATTCGTGCACGACGCCTTGCTGGGTATGGTGTTTGCATGTGCGCGCGTGCATAGGTGTGTGTGTGCGCGCACCTGCGTGCATACGTGCGTGCGTGCATGTGCGCACGTGTGTGCCGTTGCGTGCATGTGGGTGCATGTGTATGTGCTAGTGAGTATCCACATCACAACCATACCTGAAGCACACATTGCGTAACATGTGTAGAGTTCTCCTCGGACGCGCGGCGTGCGTGGTGGTGGCCGTGGGCCCGTCGCGGTCGTGGCGAGGTGATGGCCAAAGAGGAGGAGTTGAATGGTGTTGTTGGTACCAGCGTCATCTCCAACTACTACCCACCCCAAGCTTCCGGGATGAGCTTTGATGAGTTCTACGCGAAGATGCGTGAGAAGGAGGCCGCGCTCGCAGGAGCGTTCAGCGCAATCGATGCGGATGGGGATGGAAGGATATCAAGGGACGAGCTGCAGAGGGGACTTCGGCTGCTGAATGTAAGTGTGTGCGCGTGTGCGCGTGTGTGTGTGTGTGTGCGCGCGCGTGCGCGCGTGTGAAGTGAAGTGGTCACAAACATACGCACGTGCGCTCAGCCACACACGCACATGCGCATGTGCGTGTGTCCGCGCGTGTGCGATTCGGTAGTAATGCTGATATTGGAGCTCATGATGTTGGGTGCAGCTGGAGAACAAGTATGCGCCCAAGAGGAGGATCAAGCCGAGTGGGGTTAAGATTATGCTGGAGGTGAGATTACAACAACGATGATTACAATTGCGTCAATGACAGACAGTTGTGCCACTCGTGCAGGCATCATACCTAAAGTACACTAGCAACAGCTGCTCATACTTTAGCACAAGAGTTATTGTACTAGTTGACATGGGTTATGGTGCTTGTGGTCTGTCCTGTGTGAGTTGTGCAACAGTGCACATGAGCAACAACAACAACAATCACCACCACAACAACAAATACGCACATGCACTACATGTGTTGTTGTGCGCACACAAAACGCACGCACACGTGCGCGCAACAGAGCGTGAGCGAGGGGATACCGCTGGACTACGAGCGGTTCCGAGAGATCATGATGATGCTGCCGAGCCGCGACCTCGAGAACGTCACGCCATACTTCATGCGCGTCGGATTCGACCTCGGCCACGGCGATATTGAGGTGAGAGTGGGATACGCGCATACGCACACACACAAAAGCTCACACACGCACACGCTTTGACGCTCGTGCCCGCACCTGCGCACACGCATACGCATGCACAGATACACACACGCACACATGCACACATGCATTTACGCGCACATGCGCACACACGCACGCACACAGGCAGCTGATAGGAGTATCGTGTCATCACAATTCAATGTTTTCACCAGATCCCAGACAAGCGCAAGGGCGGTTCCCCTCTGGGCCATCTCCTGGCAGGGGCCCTGGCGGGCGCCGTGTCCAAGACAGCCACTTCTCCACTCAATGTCATGGTGTGTTAAGAAGTCTTGTTGTTGTTGTTGTTGTTGTTGTTGTTGTTATTGTCATTGTTGTTGTTATTTTCTGCTTTTGTTTCATTTGCGTAGACCACGAAACAAGAGTGGGTTTGGGATAACAGTGGGGTAGTAGTTGTTGTTGTGGTCAATGACCGTGAAGGCCGCTTGTGTAGGTGATCAAGACTCAAGTCACTCCTGAGCGCATCACGCCTGGGGAGATTGCCACAGCACTGTGGAAAGAGGATGGCGTCAAGGCTTTCTTCAGAGGTAAGCAGAGAGAGACACTCTTACGCATACAGTACACATGCGCATCACACATGGTACTGCACACACGCAAGCACGCATGCGTGTACACACGTTCGTAAAGAGGCACACAGGTGCTTCTGTGAGTGGTTATGCGTGTTTGCAGGTGTGCCTCACATGCAAACACGCATACCCATGCATGCGTGCGCCCATGCACACTCTCATACACACCCACATTCACGCACATGCAGGCAACGGCGCCAACGTGTTGAGAAGCGCTCCCTCCAAAGCCATCGACTTCGTCACCTTCGACTTGTTCAAGAAGCTTCTCACGCGCGGGAGCGACACCGAAGTCCCAACCGATCGGCAAAGGCTGATTGCGGGTGCGCTCGCGGGGGCCACAAGCACGACCATACTGTACCCGCTGGATGTAAGTGTGTGGTTGATAGTGGACATGTGTGTATGATGGACATCATTGCCAAGTTGCTGTGTGTATATGTTGCAGATGGTGTCTTCGCGCATGGCGGTGTCGAGGGGGGTGTACGCGAATATTGTGGACTGCTTCAAACAGATCATCAAGAACGAGGGCTTGCGTGAGTGACACAAGAGTTGTGTGTACATGTGTGCGGGTGTTCGCGCAGTCATGTGCGCGCATGTGTCCGTGCGTGAGTGCGCCAGTGTGTGTGCATGCACGTGTGCACACGCAGTGTACATGCGTGCGTGTCTATGCATGTGCGTGTACATACAAGCGTGTGCATATGTGTGCGTGTCTGTACATGTGCGTGCATGCATGCGTGTGCACGCACACGTGCGCGTATGCTCGCCTTTATTGCGCGTCATTGTCATGTTTACTCTTGCAGTGGCGTTGTGGGGCGGTTTGGGTCCGAGTCTAGCTGGCGTTGTGCCCTACGCGGGCATCAGCTTCGGCGCGTACGACATCCTTCGCGAGTCCTACAAGCGCTCGACGGGCAATACCACCGTTGGAGTACTCCCCACGGCTTTATGCGGCATGACGAGTGGTTGGCTCGCCATGACCGTATCATTCCCTTTGGAAGTCATTCGTAAGAGGCTGCAAGTGCAGGGCCTACCCGGACGCGCGAAGCTTTATGCCAACATGGGTGATGCATTTATACAAATCACGCGCAACGAGGGCGTGTTCGCGCTATACCGAGGGTGGGTACCGTCCACATTCAAGCTCATACCTGCAGCGGGAGTCAGCTTCCTCGTCTATGAGGCTGTTAAGGTCGCTTTCACAAAGCTTGAGGAGGAGCGGGCTAAGCGGGAGGTCCTGCGCCAACAGCACATGCTCCTCACTGTTTAATAGCTGTTGGGTGCACATGACGCGTATGCTGTTTGTGCGGCGACACGCGCGTTGTTGGGGTCAGATGCGTATAATCAATGCAAGTGGCATATGTGTTGCAAACAAGCTGTGATGACAAAGTGACGAAACCAAACGAATCTGGAGTGAGTTGCATTTGCATAATGCGCCTGTCAAGCTTTCATATTGTGATGGTGTTGTTGCCATTATATCAACAAACTGTTACAGCATATCAATGCATGGCACACCCTATACTTGGCTTGGCTGCAGTATGCATATGCGATCAACAAATTATCCCGCATTCCAGCAGTCACGACTCAAGCACTGGGTTTCAGATGACAGCAGCTCAACCAGCTTTTACAACAACCACTGGTAAATGGATGCCAGCGGCATCCTTTGCTTAATCTTGACAGCATTGTGCATGTGATGTGCACGACACGCGCTATGATAACTTGTGAAACACTCCCTGCTGCAAACTAAGCGGCAACAACGCAACGATGTTAGGGCCTTGGGGGTGGCATGTTTGGAGGTCGCATTGAGGGAGGGGGCGGCGGGCGAGGTGGCATCATAGGAGGAGCACCTGGCATGCCCTGCACCAGTTGACAGGTCAGCATGTACCACCAAACATGTACGCCCACGCATGCATACTCTGAGCACGTACACACCTGCTGGTTGTAAGGTGCCGGCGGGCCGCCCAATGGATGGAACATCTGCGGTGGTGGCTGTTGCGGATACATTGGGGGAGGAGGGCCCGCGGGGTTACTGAACATCTGCGGCCCACCATATGGCGGAGGGCCGGGTGGTGAAGGGAGAGGCCGTCCATGTGCCCTACCAACATTGTGTACTTTAGCGCTGTATAGGTTCCACTACAAGGTGGGTGTGTGCGCATGAGTATGCATGCACGGGTGCTTGAGTGTATGTGCTTGGGCGCATGCGCTCACGTGTCAATGTGCACGCAGCGCGAGCGCGAGCGCGCGCGCGCGCGAGAGAGAGAGAGAGAGAGAGACTCTCACTCACCTGCCAGGTGGACCTGGAGGCCCTGGTGGAGGGTACATCGGCCTTGGGGGAGGTCCTGGAGCACCAAATGGTGGTGGACCAGGTCCCTGGCCGGGTCCAAGGCCCAACGGGGGTCCTGGGCCTCCAGCAGAAGCAGCGTGCGGCAGTGGTCCTAAACCAGGTGCCATGCCCCCGAGTCCTGGTGGAGGACCAAAGCCGGGTCCTGGACCAGGCAAGCCTCCCAGATTGCCGCTTGGGATGGGTCCTATCCCAGGAATAGCCAATCCAATACCAGGGATGTTCCCGGGACCCATACTGGCGTCGTGCGCGACGCCAGCAGATGACGGCCGGCCCTGCAGCTGCTGCTCGGGTGTGCGCATAGTCGCCTGGCCTTCACCCACGCCTGCAACCATAACAACATCTTGTCAAGATGAAGACGCACATGCACACACGCACACATGCACACACACGCACACACATACGCACGTAAACACGCGCGTGTGTGTGCACAGGATGATAGATGCACGCGCACACGCATGGAGACACATGCATGTGCATGTGTGTCCACGCCCAGTTTGTGTGCTCGCTTACTGAGAGAATGGCCTGGAGACTTGGAGTCCTGCGGCGTGTCACCAGGCCGCGCTCTGCACCAGAACCTGGTTGTGTGGTCATTGCTCCCGCTGCAAAGAACAGAAAAAGAAGTTAGCAACAATGAGATCAACATCTGCATGTGCGCACTGCCACAGCCATAGCACGCACCTGGCCAGGATGTGGCCAACAGGATGCCAGGCCAGTGTCCAGACAGCGGAGTCGTGCGCGCCCTGGACTTCTGCTCGAGGAGCCTCACACCTAATGTCAACGAATATGTTTATGATACACGCAGTGCGTGCCACATTGCAAGCATCTGATGACATGCGACAGCAACAATGCTGATATGAGTCTGGTTGTAGTACCCAACGAGCCAATGGAAAAGGCTGCCATCATATCCGCCGCTCGCACACAATGTTTCGTGAACAGGGTGCCATGCAGCGGCTGCAAAACCACAGAGCCAACGCTAAGTACCAACCAGTGTTGCTACTACCACTAGTACAGCATGATATTGCGTACTCACATGTGACCTCCCGTTTGTGGCCTTTGAACGTGCACAGCTCTTTCATCGTGCGCAAGTCATAGACCTGTGCAGCACAGACAAATGTTGTACGGGATTAGCAACACATGTTGTAAGATTACAAGCATAATTTTGTGGACATCTCACTTTGAGAAGCTGGTCGCGTGAGCCTGTGAGCAGCCAATGGCCGTTGCGGTTCCACTGCACAGCAAGCACCGTGTTCTTGTGACCGTGGCTGCAGCACAAATAACGCATGATGTCTCATCAGCATGTACACATATGTGAAATGGCATCTGCTCCCTAACAACACTCACTCACAGTGTGGTGAGGTTTGTGCCTGCGCGCGGGTCCCACAACTTAATTAAATTGTCTTTGCTTCCCGATGCAATGAGAGACTGAGAAGGGTGCCAGTCAACAGCCTTCACATCCCATCCATGCCCTGCACGCGTGTGCATGAGACACCATATTGCAAAACGAAGTGCGAAATACAACCCAACATGCTGTACCTGAGAGGTTGCGCTCGTCACGCATCGTTGCAAAGTCCCACACTTTAAGCGTTGTGTCATCAGAACATGTGCAAAATTTCAGGTCAGAGGCGCTGAAGCTGATGCCTCGAATGGATTCTTTGTGTGCACTGCGGGCGGCCTGGGGTGATGTCCAGCAAGCATGTGTCTTTGTTGAACAAATATGACCACCAACATTGCGCACAAACCCACCTTCACATTGTTCATGTTGGGCTGCCAGTACTTGAGCGTGCCCTGGTCATCGCCGCTCACGAGCCAGTTGTCGTTATAACTCCACGTCATCGAACGCACTGGACCTTCATGAGCCTACGACAAAGTGTCATGTTGACTTGCTACCTGAAGACATACTGCAACTATGTGCCCACACACCTGAAGAATGGTTTCAAAGTTGAAGGAGGTGCCATTCCACAACGTGAACTCGCCCGAGACTGCGCCAGTGATTACGCGGCGGCCCTCTGGAGTCCACACCACCACGCTGATCGCACACCGCACCTGTTGTGAAAGCTTACTCATGAAGTCACAACCACAAACAGCTACGACAACAACACTGATGACGCCAACACCAAGCAAGCCTATACCTTATTGATAGACTGGTGCACGAGCTTATTGCACACGCCGCTCTCGGGAACATGCAAATAACCATCTGGTATCAGCAGCTGCAAACAATGACAGTCAGTACATAGGCTGTGTGTGCGAGCATCCACATGTGCGCGCTTGTATGGGTGCGTGCTTGCGTGTGTGGCGGTTGGTTCAAAGACACAGTTTAACACACAAGGACTATCTGCTTACATCCATGGCGGACTCTGGAGTGGGCTGTAAAGACGGTTGGTCGCGCGCGTCACGTTGCACCATTTTTGCCTGCATGAGGTTGTTGTTGCTGAAGCATGCATGACTGAGATGGAAAGTTTCCATGCAAACATGCGTGCATGCATGCAAGTCCCTCACCTGCAGGTATCGAACAACAGGGCTGCTGTAGTCAACGGTGCGGCGCGGCCCCGTGCGATGTGCGCGCTTGCCTCCTGATGGTGATAACAGCTTATAAATCAAGTCATCAAGCGGATCAGCGATTAGTTTGGCAGATTGAGACAGGATACTGCAAATACACACAATGAGCGGTTTGACACCAAACAAACATGAGTATGCTATTGCACAATTTTGTACAACGCAGCAAGCCTTGAAAGACAGCAACTCTCACTGCATGCAATTGACAACGGAGATTGACGACTCGCAAAGACATACAAGCAGGAGACAAGCACAAGCATTTTCCCCAAGCAAGGTGGAATCCCCATGCGTGTATGAAGAATGCAGGTTGATTGTGGTAGAAAGTCCTACGCTGTGATGCTCACAGCGCATTTACGTAGTCAAACTCACCTTCGTGCTGTTGCTGATAGTCTGCTCGCTGCTGGTAGTCTCCTCCTCGCTGGAATGCCGCACGAGAAACAGCAGGCGCCGGCCCCGCCTGCTGCTCGCCAGACGCCAATACCATCGCCATCGCTGGAGTCTTCTGACAGACTCATGCGCCCTCTCGCCAGCCTGGTCGCCGCTCCGCCACGCCCGTCTGTAGCCTAGCCTGGCCTAACCAGGCCAAACCACGACTGCGGCCTGGCCTAACCAGGCCAGGCCGCAGTCGTGGTTAGCACATCATAGCTAAAACCGGCTTTACAGTCGAACCCTAACTAGTTCTGCAGTATATCGCTCTGTTTGCAATGTGATTGGCCTGATATCGGACGCTTCAATTGCAAGTGCTGTTACTGTTGACCGTTTGTAGGTTTGCTTAGCCAAGTTGCCTGCTGCCTGGTCGGGTGCAAGCTGCAGCGGCGGCGGCGGCGGCGGCGGAGTCAACTGGCCTGGTTGGGTCGTTTGGTAAAGGTCGCTGCTGAGTTGTTTGCTTCGCAAGCTTGAACACGTCGCTACTGGCCTTGCGGATAGCCAGCAGCAGCTGAGTCCAGCAGGCTTACGTGCAAAGGCGCATGCAGTGCTGACTTAATGCTGTAGAGTTGACAACTCTGTTTAGTCGTCAATCGGTTCATCTGTCGGGTGTTATGCTGACAAAGTACTAGTCGACCACTTCGTGGCACGCAGTCTATAATGACGACAGATGGTTGTTCAAAGTCGCAACATGAAGGCTTGTGCTTGTGCGTGCAGCTAATGCCCAAGCGTTGTTATATGTGCTGACAGCGGTGTCTAGCATGCATTGAGGTCCATTCAGCATGATCAGTGTTAGTTGCACTGCTGACAGTATGGTCGCTGTCAGTTGTGGCGCTTGCCCCATGCTTCAGTGTGGGCTTAGATATGGTGGACTATCAACTTAACACCTGATTAAACTTCAGTCAGCGTTGTGCCCGCACAAACGTGCATGTGTGTGTTGTCAGTCCACAATGCCTGCTATGCGTTGCTGTGAAGAGCTGCTGCTTGCCTGTTACAATGCTTGCACGAGCAGGCCAATGTGTAATGCTGCCTGTTGATGTTGAAATTCCTGTTGCACTGTCTTAGCGCATGCGCCTGCTTGCATTGCAAAGCTGTGGGGCTTGGTTTGCTCATGCTGCACGGTGGACCAGGCCAGCCCAAGCCAGGCCGACATGGCTGACTATGATGAGGACTTTCCGCTGCTGCGGCCTGGTCGGGCTCGACAGCTTCGCTTACGCCTTCCACACTGGCGCTACGACAAAATCGCCGTTGGCTTGGCTGGTGTCCTTGTTGCTTGCCTCATAGCAATTGCAGTGCTGGCAGGTGAGCGCAGAGAGAGTTTTGGTGGACATTTGTTTTGCACCGCTACGCACAGCACTGTATTGCATGCATAATTGTGTGTTGCTTTTTAACAGGTGTGCAGTCGGCCACTAAGAGCCAGCTGGCAAAATGTCAGCAGAGTTCTCATGACGAACCCCAAGAGGACAATCGTGATTGGCTAGTTAACATTGTGAAGTCCACCATGGACACCTCTCAAGATCCATGCGAGGGTGGGAATATCTGCGCTAATCTATGGTCAACACTGAAGTTTTGCTGTTCACTCACTGCATGACTTTTGTACACGACACAGCACAGTAATCAGTGTACAAGGCAAGAGATGTGTACGCATTGATGACCTCATTGTTGTTTCTTGGCTGACAGACTTTTATGAGTATTCTTGTGGTGGCTGGCTGAAGACGACCGAGCTTCCTGCTGACTATGCGCGTAAGTGCATTTTGATAGTGTCCAGTTGTGCAGATTGTCCTTCAATACAAGACATTGTGTGCTTGATATGCAGGTTACGCGCGCTCTTTCAGTGTCATTGATGAGCACAATCTCGAGGTGCTGAAACAAGTACTGGAGGAGGGCTGGCCGCTGATAGGGCCGATGTACGAGTCGTGTATGAACACCAGTGTGATAGATAGTGTTGGGCTGAAGCCCTTACAGCCATTCTGGGATGATGTTTCCAACACAACACGCTCAGAGGTAAGCCCATGCACGGCTGGTGGAGTGCACACATGTGTACTTATCCCTCAGATGTGTTCTGTCACAGGACCTTGTGAAGTGGCTAGCAGCAAAGGGTTTGTATGGTGTGCCGACACTGTACGGTGCATATATCGCGAATGACGCGCGAGACCCAACGCGTGTCATATTTCAGTTCACCCAAGGCGGCTTAGGTGGGTGCGATTAAGGTGTTAGCCTTTTCAAGCAGTGCCTGACAAAAGTTGTTGCGATACTCTCTGTGTACTGCAGGTCTTCCGGACCGAGACTACTATCTAGAAGACTCTTTGAGTGGCATGAAAGAGGCTTACCAGGTACTACATAGCAGCCATTGAGCCACAGCAAAAGGTTTTGGCATGTGCTTGGTCTGTACAAGACCATGACGCCTGCCAAGGCTATCCGTTGCAGATCACTATAGAAAGCACGTGACCTTCTTGCGTGCTGAGGTGGTCTGGATCTGCGCAGAACCATATTGCCAAGATGTTCACAATTGCCGGCTTTACAGAGGACGATGCTAAATCCAATGCGTCTGCAATAGTTGACTTGGAAACTGAGATCGCGAAGATAGCTTTGCCAAGGTGAGGTTCTGTTCTGTCGCTGCCTGGCCAGGTGGGAGGTGTGCTCACGACAGCGTGTGATTGATGAACAGAGACCAGTTGCGCGATCCTCAAGCAACTTACAACAAGTATGCGGTTGAGCAGTTGAAGGTGCGTTGGAAAGTTTTGTTGAGAGCTGGGGCATCCCATACATGCTGGTAATTTACATTGCACTTCTACTCCCGTTTGCCAGGACCTGGCCCCAAACCTGTACCTCAAGGAAGGCATGTTGGCTAATGGTGTCCCGGAATCAGCGCTGTCTGTTCCTGTGAACGTTGAGGTACTGTGTCATACCTCAGAAGTTCTCAATTCCGGCAATTTTGCTTTGTCGATGAGCTGGCTTGTCAACACAATCCTGATCTGCAGGTGCCCAAGTTTTTCACTGACTTGAGCAGCCTTGTTGGCAACACTTCTGCTGAGAAGCTTAAAGCGTACACGCGGTGGTCAGTGCTCAGTAATCTTACGTATGCTGTTTTGTATGTGTAAACGGCATCAACTCATGTGTTGGGGGCAAATAGGTCCGTGCTGAATGCAATCGCCAACAAGCTTGGGTCCGAGCTGCAGAACGAAGACTTTGATTTCTACAGCCGCCAGCTGAGTGGCGTGGCAGAGCGCTCACCTCGCTGGAAGGAGTGCGCGGTACTGTGATGTTTCCCATGCTAGAACACAGCTTGTGCCGCTGGAGGTAGCGTCCTGCTAAGCAGGCTTGCTGATGTTGTCGTCCCCTGCAGGGAGTTGTTGACTCGCTGCTTGGCGAAGCCTTGAGCCACTACTTTGTGGAGGTGAGTCTACAACCGCTGTGGGATCGGCTAAGTTATTGTGTAAGGCAGCTTGAGCACTATGTTGCCTCGAGCTGGTGCATGCCGTGCTTTATGAACAACCATTGGTATCAGATCAAACCGACCTTCTCGTGTGCAGCGTGCATTCCCAGGGGACAGCAAGACAGTAGCCCAGGACCTCGTGGACAGGGTAGAGAATGCGATGGAGCTGCGTATACCCAATTTGGACTGGATGGACGACAGTACGCGGGCCGCAGCACTGAAGAAGCTCTCCATGGTGCGGTGCAGGACCTCAAAGCTTGCCTGTAGGCATGATCTTTGTGCATTGCCATTGCTCATTGGTGTGTTTGATGAGTGCAGGTTGCCAATCTGATTGGCTATCCAACAAAGTGGGACTCATATGAAGGCCTATCGATTAAAGCCAGCACTTACTTCGACAACATTGTAGCCGGTAGACACCCCCTTGCATCTCACCTTGCTGTACAGCTGTTGTTTGACATCAGTGTTGGTTGGTTCATCCACTTACCGCGTCATTGCAACAGGTGTGGAACGCAGTGCGCGCAAAGCGGCACAGCGAGTCGGGCAGCCAGCAGACCGCAGCGAGTGGTTTATGACACCATCAACAGGTGCCGCTTTGCGCGCCCGCCTTTCTCGATGACGCGTGTGCCATCCTTGTGGAATGCCTTCCCAACAGTGTGCGTCTGCAGTGAATGCGTATTACGATCCAAGCCAGAACCAGATGGTCTTCCCTGCGGGCATCATTCAGCCCGTCTTCTACAACCTGTCGTACCCGGCTGCTATGAACTATGGTGGCATCGGCATGGTGATTGGACATGAACTTACGCACGGATTTGATGACCAGGGACGCCAGTTTGATGGCACAGGTCAGACCTACTCACTGAGCTCAACTAAATCATTGTTGTAACACAACTCTGAGATTGTGATGCCCATATTTACAGACATGCAGTTGCATTGCATGGCAACTTGTGTTGAGTCGTTGCCATGAATGCTAGGGAACATGACGGAGTGGTGGACAAAAGATGTAGAGCGAGAGTTCACAAAGCGCGCCGATTGTTTGGCAAATCAGTACAGCGGTTTTACCGTTCCAGGCCCGGATGAAAAGTCGGTGCACATCAATGGCAACCTCACGCTTGGCGAGAACATTGCAGGTGTGTGCACAAAGACTTTATGTTCAGCTGCCATGGCTCACTGCATGCAGACAGGTGCAGTGTGGTGACTGTTGCATTCTTGCAGACAACGGCGGGCTCAAGTTGGCGTACGAAGCGTACCATTCTTACATCCAGGAGAAGGGTGCAGAGAAGCAGCTGCTGCCTGACCTAAGCAACGATCAGCTCTTCTTCCTTGCATTTGCACAATCGTGGTGCACACTGCAGCGGCCGCAGGTGCTGTTTCCTGGAGTGCATTTTGTTTATGATGGGCTTGGCATTAGCTTTGAGGTCGAGAACTTGTTACACTGCATGTTTAATGTGGTGACATGCTTTTGTGTGCAGGATGCTCAGCGGCAGGTGAAGACAGACCCTCACTCGCCAGCACGGTACAGAGTGTTGGGACCAATTATCAACAACCCTGCCTTCGCGGAAGCTTTCAAGTGCAAGAGCGGCAGCGCAATGGCGCCATCTAGCTCGCACAGATGTACAGTATGGTAGCACATTTTGGCACACGCACATGGTTGTTTGTAACATTTTGTAACAATTGGGTTGTACAAAAGGGATATGCTACTGTGCCAGCATGCATGTGGAGTTTGAATGCGATCAGCCTGTGAATGAAACAACAAACTGGATGTTGATTATGATGAGGGAAAGTTGGGTGGATGACATTGACCCCAGATGGAGCAATGTCATCCACCCAACAACTTAATCTGCACCTGGGCTGTCATTATGTCGCCAGCATGACTATGGGCTTTGCGCATGGCACCAGATGGGGCAATGTCATCCACCCAACAACCTGTTTGCGCTGCTGGAGCGCGGCGCAGCTGCAGTTGCCGCTGTACCAGGGTGGGAGCCGCTACAGGCTGTGCCACCAACCGCTGAGGAGGACGCCGTCATGGCAGGAGCAGGCAGTTAGAGCGAAGTTCTGCCTGCTGTACTCTAGCTAGCAAGCATAGCGCAGGTAGCGCTCGGTGTATGTGGTTAGTGTACGTTAGTGCACGTTGTTGTAGGCATGGCCATCTCCCAGACCCATTGCACATGCTGTGATGATATTAGTAGCGTTTGATAACTTGCACCTGGGCTGTCATTATGTCGCCAGCATGACTACGGGCTTTGCGCATGGCACGCAGATAAATGCACATGGACCACATCTGGACACTGCACGTTGTGAGACCGGTGTACAGGAAATTGAAGACGCTATTGCGTGCATGCAATAGTGCAGCACATACGTTTCAGCATGATGTGCAATGCAAGTCCACAACGCACGTCAACAACCTACATACTGACCTACTTCACACATGTTCGACCACCGGGCTACCTACCTTACTAACTCTACTCCTACCCCACCCTGTTGGTCATGCAAGCATGCATGTGCAGCCCTTGATACCTGCACCACGGCTGATTGTCAGCTGCCCCCATCCATCACATGCTTGCAGCAGTGGCAGACTCAACGGACTCCCCCTTCGCCTCCGGCCACATCACCGCCTCCAAGCACTGTGTCGTCCGCCCTACCGAGACTGCGTCGTTGTCGTGTTAGGTTTGCGCATTTGCGCGCAACATGCATCCACATGCACAGCGCAAAATAGCGCACAGCACTCTCTTTCGCCATGCCGTCGCAGTGTTTCATAACATCCACTAGTTGCAAGCCACCTAGTGCACCCTTGAGGCTCTGTGTCATACAAGGTGGTCTGTAACATGGTCATGTCAGGAGCAGTCTCAGCGAGAGATTGTATACGCCACGGCACCTTGTGGCACCCTACCTCTACAGCGGAGTCGGAAGCATATGTGCTATGACGTCCAGTCAACCACAGTGTGCAGGTCCGATGGCTAGAAACGGCTATGAACACAACTGACTTCAGCCCAAGCAAAACCGCTGACATTGCAAGCGCCTTTACAGTCTCAGTTGAATGCAACTGCAAGCTGCTGCCCTAAAAGAATGCAAATTTCTTCCAAACCAATGGCGCAGACTGCAGTGTAGTGATGCTGCAGTCGTCCAATGCACTACGCTGCTTCTAAGGAAAGCTTACAACACCTTCGCGACCACCCCCGCCCCAACAGTCTTGCCGCCTTCACGAAGCGCAAACTTCAAACCTGGGCAACGCGCAACATTGCACCTTCAGCACACCAGCCGCTATCCTGACTTCATTCGGTGCTACTTTGCTTTCATGCACGCCAGATGTTGAACAGTGACAGGTATGTGACACACGATATGCTACTTACCGGGCTCCATGGCAATGGGGTACATAAGCTCAAACTGTGCTGTGATATTGTCACCCGGCATAACCATCTCAACATTCTGCGGGAGTGTTATGCTGCCTGTGATGTCTGCTGTCCGGAAGTAAAACTGCAGAACACCCATCATTTCACACCCTGCCGGCAAACACTCAAAAAGACAGCGCCATACTTACACAACAGCATACCTGTGGTCGATAATTTGAGAAGAAAGGCGTGTGCCTTCCGCCTTCTTCCTTGGTCAACACGTAAATCTCCGCTTCAAACTTTCGCGCCGTTGTTACGCTGTTGGGCTTGCAAACAAGCTACGACAAAGCAGCCATTGTTAGCCAGAGCCACCATGCACACTGCCACAACTCATAAAGCATGCAACTGCGCATACCTGACCGCGCTCAACATCTGTCCTCTTCAGACCTCGCATCAACAGCCCAACATTGTCTCCTGCCTGTTGACAACAGCCAGCACATGTTTGGAAACACTTACACCAACTGCTGAACACATGCTACTGCACGCATCCCCACCTGCCCCTGATCCAGAGTCTTGCGGAACATCTCAACACCAGTCACAATTGTCTTTGTGGGTGTCGACTGCTCATAAAAAGACCGCTGTGAGTACAGCCTCAAGTGCACGCACCAACAGGCCTGACTGCGATAAGCATGCAGTGGTGCCACCACAAGACCAACGCTCACCTGAAGACCAACAATCTCCACTTCATCTCCCACTTTGACAATGCCCTGCTCAACTCGCCCTGTTACCACCGTACCACGGCCAGCAATGGTGAACACGTCTTCAATCGGCATGGCGAACGGCTTGTCCAATGCTCGCGGAGGCAACGGGATGTACTCGTCCACAGCATCCATCAACTGAGCAAAACCACGAAGTTGTCAACCCGTCCCACGGCCAGCAAGCTTGACGAAAGCAGCACCCAAATCCCGCACCCTACCTTCATGATGGCGTCTCTGCCAATCTCCGGGTCCGTACCCTTCAGCGCAGCCAGCGCGGACCCGCGGACAATGGGGATGTCATCACCCGGGAACTTGTAAAAGCTCAAAAGCTCTGCACGTGATCAAGCAATGTCAGCCTGAAACTGTCTGAGACTGTCTGTGACTGTCTGAAACTGTACTGCGATTTGCAACACGATAAGAATAATGTATGCATAGATTGGTGGAATGCACTCAGGTGAAGAATAGAGCATTACACCTCGCAGCTCCATCTCAACCAGTTCCAGCAGCTCCTCATCTTGGACAGCATCCACCTTATTCAAAAAGACCACCAATGATGGCACGCCGACCTGAACGCATGCAGCTTGGGCTCAGCAATTGTGTGATTGCAAGGGAAAACAGACAACACAGCTGCAGTTCGTCGAGTACTCATGTTGTACCTGTCGGGACAACAATATGTGTTCTCGTGTTTGTGGCATAGGCCCATCGGGGGCAGACACCACAAGAATACCGCCGTCCATCTGTGCAGCTCCTGCATTGCAATGCATGTGTGTCAGCAGCTGTGCACGTTTAAGAATAGGAAAAAACGCCAGCCGCCAATTCATACCTGTAATCATGTTCTTCACATAATCAGCGTGACCAGGGCAGTCCACATGCGCATAATGCCTGTTGTCTGTTTCGTACTCTACATGTGCCTGGACGAACACATGTGAGAACGTGTACAAAAGAATACAAGCAACGCATAATTGGAGCAACAGCGCCAGTGATGAGTCATACCAAAGGCAATGCACACTTGCTGAAATCTAGACGCTCATCTCATCAACAACACGTTTAAACTGACCGTTGCAATCGTAATACCGCGCGCTTTCTCCTCAGGAGCCTTGTCAATCTGATCAAAAGCCACTGCCTGGGCCTTTCCGACCTCAGACAGCACCTGCATGTATATGAATGTCCAATGAGATGCTGCCGTAGTTGAGGTTACCCACAGCTGATGGCGCTGCATGTGATTGTGTTTGTGCACCATCCAAGTATATCACGAGCAGCAGCTGCACTGCAAATCATGCTTGGCTCGCACCCTTGCTCGACTGTACCGCATGTGCCCTTAACGCCAACCCCAACATCAAGCCTAACCCTAATCCTCACCTTCGTAATGGCTGCAGTGAGAGTAGTTTTGCCATGATCGACGTGCCCGATCGTCCCAACATTCAAATGCGGCTTCCTAAAACATTGAGCAGCAGCGTTAACACACACAAAACGCAGCATGCGAGCAGTGAAAGCGTACCACAGTGGCAGCATACGAGTACACAGCAGACATGCATAGCCCAGCTACTCCTGCTTACGCTCTACTGAAGGTGCTGTAGCATGCATTGTGTAGCCAGCTGTTGCGAGCAGAAGAGAGCTGCCAAGCAGCTGTGCGACACCGCTGCGGGAGTAGTGCTGCTGCGGCGGCGCTGTAACTACTGCTGCTGGTGGTCGCGGCGGCGCTCCCCAACTGCCAGCTGCCGAGCTCCGCCCCGCCCGCTCCTCCCAGCGCAGTCCTAGCCAGGCGGAGCGCAGCTTGCAGGCGACCCATCCCCAACAAGCTTGCAAGCCTCCAACCACTGCTCTAACCCTGCAAAACGCCTCCTCCCTCAAGTCAACGAGGTCATTACGGCGTACTACTTCCGGCTCTGCCGCCACCGCTTCTACCGCCCTGTTGTCCGCCTTGTCGCCGCCAACGCTGCAGGCAGTAGATGAGACATCATTTGTGTGCTGTTTCTGCCGTTTAGGGTTTGCGGCGCCGCGTTGTGCGCCTGCTGTGCGGCCGCACAAGCTCCGTCATGAATTAATGCACCAGTTCATGCATACATAGGGTCGCCACCGTAATGCTGCATACCGTATTTCCCCCATTACAGTCCCCCTTATTATACAGTCCCCCCTCGATTTTGCTGGGGGGAACTGTATTGTGCAGCGTATACCGTATTTGCCCGAATTACAACACCCC
>RHPI01002568.1:340176-359754 GCA_009103225.1 Chlorokybus atmophyticus | reverse complement strand
CCCCCCCCCCCCAAAAAAAAAGAAATTCCAGGCTTTGTTTGTAGGGGGGGGGGGGATTTCGGGCAAATACGGTACACTGAAGATACAATACTCAGTAGCATGAGCAGCGTTTCTCGATCGTATCTTAGCGTGCATAACACCAACTAGTGGATGCGGCTAATTTGGTGGGAACACACACATAGACACACCCACACACACCCACACACACCCACATACACACACCACGCGATTTCCTTGCGCCGGTTGACGGTCACAAATTTTCTATATTTTTAGACGGCAAGACGCAGCCGCTACGACGCAATTCGCATTGTTTACTTTAACCCCATGTCGATTAACATGCGACCATATTGCACAACGTTAATGGTACATTCTGCAAGGTGGCTACTTATCGATTTAGTCAACGCAATGGATTTGATGGTGACGACACCCGCCCAATGATTAATGGTCATCCACCGTCGTCTGTTGGCTATTGGATGCCATTGTAGCCGTTTATCGGCCTTCATATCTCCCCACATTGCCCATGTTGCCTATCTTTGTTGTTGCCGACATTGACTTGTGCAGGTCTTAATCGAAGCGAAATCATGGCCAAGGTGTGTTGCTGCGTTGTATTCGTATCAAGTGGTGTGTTGCATAGTGTGTGAATTGCACTTATTATACTTGCAGGCTCGGAAAGCAAATGTTGCCTTTGCCGATCTCGTGGAGTCTGTGCGTTTTTGTAATGGGTGGTGCTTGTCTGACTTTCGGGATGCTGCGTGTAAAGCCATTGAAGCCCTTCAGCGTGAACCCGTCAGTCCTGCCGATCACGAGTAGGCTTAATTGTTCATGGTCGAGGCTAGTGTTTGTGTAAGCGATTACGAGCGTACATTACGTCGGTTTGAGCAAACAGTTGTAACCCTGAAGGCGTCGATAGACGCTCAGGTTGCGATAGCGTCTAGTTGTCGGTGCTGAGTCATTGTTTGTTGCAAAATACAAGTGCAATAAAAATAGCAGCAAGTCGGTACAGTAAAATGTCAGAGTGCAAATATAGGAACACACTCTTGCAGTGGGATGCTTTTAACTTAACATTCAACATAAGTGAACTTACTTTGTGTTTGCAAGGAGTAGTGGTCATGAATGCGAATGATGTGTCTGAATTAATACATTGCATACTTCGATGCATACACTGCATATGGAGCAATGTGGTGCAATGTGTTATGTCCTACAATTGCCATGTTGAGCACTTGTTGTATTACTTTGCTTTGGTGTCACTGTTGTTTGCAATAGTTTTTCTCACCCATTTGCACATGTACACATTGTATACGTTGTACGCATGCTGCTAAGTCAACGACATACATGCAAGACATATACACACATCGACACGCCAAGGTAGCGACGTGGAATTATGTATACTGTTGCATTCTTCAGTTGCCTAGTCAGCACGTTAGGAGGGGCCAGCTCCGGGGTCTCCTTAATATCCCCACACATTGTCGTCATTGTCATAGTCTGTGTCGCTAGGGATATTTATCTGCTGCGGCGCTGGCATCTTGTCTAGTACCGTACAAAAGATCACTTGATGCGCCTGCAGTAAAGGCACTCCAGCCTTTGTTTTGGATCGTTGCGCGGACGTGTCAAGCAAAAGGTGCACACTGTGTGTCCGCTGCAGGGCAAGGGCATCAGGTCGTTCAGTGTCTTATTGTCGTCATAGCAGCATACAAATTTTGACTTCATGATCTGCTTGCGCTTGCCCTTGAATGCAGCGCGGACATGCGGAGCGAGGTCAGTTATTGTCACAGCCCACTCGACCACAAAAGACTTGGTGCTTTTATGATCGATTTGTGGTAATTTAATGTACCTTCCCGTTACATTCCCCCCCACTTAAGAACGCTGACGTCCTCGGCAGCTGGCGCCCATCAGCTGGGGAATCAATCCCAGGGGTCTGATTTTAGGGTCGGTCACCGGCCCCACCATCCAAGGACCGGCCAATTTAGGCCTATACCGGTCAACGCGCGCATATCGCGCCGCTGCCGGCCCCACAGGTCGCGTCGCCGCGATAGGCAGGTCGCGCCCTGCCGCGCCGACTGAACTGGTCAGTTCGGCGCGACTGCCATTAGACAAGTCGCGACCCATCGATGATGGCACTTATAAAGTGACCATTTACGATGTTGTTGGATCGAGAAACAACGACCGCGGAATTCGTGTGCAAAGCAGGAAACGAACCCGGGTCTCAAGCTCCCATGACCAATGTCACAGCCCACTCGACCACAAAAGACTTGGTGCTTTTATGATCGATTTGTGGTAATCTAATGTACCTTCCCGTTACAGTTATGCTAGTTCCCAGTGTTGGCATCAGTTTCATCATGTAATCGCACAGCTTGAGGTACATCTTTCTGAAAAAATCTTGATGTTGTGATGTTCAAATACGGATGCCTGCCGTGTTGAGTGCCTGCATGACCAAGTTTTGATATGTTTAAAACCTGCAAGCCTGTACTGAAGGGTGTCTAGACTTCAGTGATTACCTGCTGTCCCCGGTTGGTGTGCTTGCCTTTGATGCAATCGAGCTCAACCCCCTGCATCTTTAGCTCGTTCCGCATGTCCTCCATTTTTACGCTGTCTGGTTCCACCTCTTTTCGCCAGCGCCTGTTTGCATTAAATAGCCCGCAAGCGCTTCGCAGCTTGGCCATCTACGAGTATTGTGGTGACAACACATGACACCGCCATGACATGGTGCATAGCGCCAGCTGTTAGTGATTGTCACCCTGTTTTTGAGCTGCTTTGTAAGCTGTTGATGTGCGCTGTGGTCGCTCAGCAGCTTGTTCAAACGATTAGCGGCCTGTGCGAGTGCTTCTGCTGCTGCTCTCCTTGTCTGGCTGCTACCTCCAGCTGGCGCCACACCTCGTGCTTGTCAAACAGATATTTGTTTGTCGCCTGCAAGCCACTGTCTGTTTCCTGCGTGTATAGCTTTCTTGCTCAGCTACATGACGTTCAGTTGCGTCAGGTCAGCAATGGTGCCCCTCGCGCCATGCAATTGATCTTGCAAGTCATTAATTTCGCGGTTGTTGCGCTCCAAATACTTCCTGTTACCGTTTGTTGATGTGATGACGCACTTCATTGACGAGTTTGTTGTTGCGCTCTAGCAGCTCTTTGTGTTATTTGATGTATTCTTTATCTATTTGAAGCAGCAATGTGATGGTTAGCATTAAACAAGCGAGGTATTTGTTGCAGAATTGGTTCAGTCGATTACAAAGTGCAATTTGAGTGACAGGGACGTGTGTGACGTTAACTATTATGACACTTACTTTCTTGCCGTATAGAGTCTAGCTCCATGTATCCTCGCTGCCTTGGTTCTAGTATAACAATAACTGCCGCCATGACTTTCATGTAGTCGTCAGCATGTGGTGTCTGCTGCTGCTGCTGCTGTGGCTGCTGTGTTGTGGCATATGCGGCAATGGCTCAGCTGTTGAAGAGCGTAGTGGGTTAGTGCTTTATGATATGGGTCACATAGATCGATGTTTCTAATATTGATGTTACCTGTTTCAACTTCAACACACGCACACGCACACGCACACGCACACGCACACGCACACGCACACGCACACGCACACGCACACGCACACGCACACGCACACGCACACGCACACGCACACACAGTGTGTGCTGCTGTCTTTAATATCTGCGTTTTTCAGTCAATTGCAGTGCTGTGGATGGCGTGGCATCGATGTTTGTCAGACCATGCCACATAGTTGCATGCATGCATGCTTAACAACTTGTGTTGTGGACTTGTATTGATTGCCAAATGCACACAAGGCTTGGCAGTTTGGCCCAAGTTTGTCACCTTCGGGTGCAGGTAGCGCCAGCAGTGGTGGTGTATACACTTCAGTCTTTCACAGCTGGTTGGCATCATTGTCATAGTCCACTAGGTGCAAAAGGCCAGCCAAGCGGTTCGATAAAGGCAGTCTTGGCTCATTGACAGGATGTGCACCCTGTCTTGGCATGAAGTACCCTCTTTCTGGGTCCTGGTTGTGTACATTTGCTGCTAGTCTGCCTGTGTAATCAATGAGGCAGTTAGTATCTTGCAATGAAGTGATTAGTGCATGCTGACGCATGCAACACGCATGCCAGAAGCAAACGATGGTGTACTGTTTGTATTCTCTTTACTCACCAGCTTGGTCCATTAGTTCATAAGAGCGTCTTGTTGCTCCGCTGTCTAAGCTCTCATGTCGTCTTTCTGAGTGCTTGTTAGGTGGCCGTTGGTGTTTAGCTTGGTTGCCTTAATCCAGCCGTCGTACTTAGAGGTGTCAAGCAGCCGAAGACGCATCGCATGTAGTAGGAGTCGATGCGAACCATTGGCGCTGAGCGGTTGGCCACATCGGTGAATGCACACAGCACCGGCGTTCCTAGCAGCAGCAGCTTTAAAAAGCAGGCAACAACCTTACATAAAAGCGCACACACTACTATTGTATACACGCACTGGCGCTCACCTCAACGCAGAACTAATGTGTTTACATGTCGTTCTCATGTCGTTGCGTGTTTCGAGTTATCTGATATGTTGCACATTGATGGTTGTTTTCAAAAGTTGTGACGCAGCACAATTGCACTCGATAATAATGTTAGCTTTCATTGTCTGCAATTCAGTTGAGTGATCGAGTCTTGTGCTAATAATAAATTCATGGTGCCTTTAGAATTGTCACAGTTTTGATCACGCCCGTAGCTGTCGTCACTCAGTACAGAGCATGATCAATGTGTGCAACAATATCAATAAATGTCTTGCAACGTCTTGAACATTGTGCCATGTTCGCAACATCTTTAACACTGCACGATGTGATCACATTATCAAATGATGCAGCACTTGATTGGCGCCGGCACGCGGGACTTGTTCGTATTGTTGGCTATTGATTGTGCGTAAATTTGTGTTGTATTTCGATGTACATGTTGGTAACTTGAGCACCCAGAAGTTGAGTCAACCGTCTTGCATTGCCATGTGTGTCAGCGGCCCATAACCTACCGTCACCACATGCAGGTTGGAACGCTGTATGAACAAGTGCAGTAAGTATGTTGACTGTTGTGCTATGAACTCTGTGCATTGGTTTGCTATGAGGTATCAGCAACGTTTTAAAAACACTGACATTAATCACAACAATCACAACATTCGTCCAATAAGGCCTTCAACACGATCTAACTTGTCGCCTTGCTGCTCCCAGTCAGCATGCATGCATGCTGACATGCTTGGCCAAGCCATGCACATTGTGGCCTCTTTATCTCGTAGCTAGGGGTAAGTATGTGTGTTTGCATATGTGCAATCGCATATGACCTTTATTGGCATGGTTGCCCTTGCCGGAGTCGTTGTTGTGGTTGTCCTGCGCCATGTTCACCTCGGTTGCAAAAGGCAGTAGAATGTGCGAGCAGTTTGTTGCAAAGCACCACCGATTGGTGAGTGTGAACGCTGATTATGTCATCAATTGATGGGTAGTACTGCGTCAACAATGGTAAGAAGTTGCTGATGTGTTCTCCTATTAGTCTTGGTGCGCTCTACCTGTTACGAACACTAAGTTTGCTGCCGATGCATATTTTTAGATGTGTACACATGTTGAAACGAGACGTAGTGCCTGTGAGTATTTCCACTGTGGTTAATTTCGTAGCAATAGCATATTGGAGACATTGATTCGTATTGAGTAAACTGTTAGTATGCAGTAGTCATGTTGCCATGTTTTTATTTTCATATGAAGGCATGCACTGTGATTGCATATGCGTGCATTTAACAAGACACCCTTGCATATTTTCACGTATGCCAGCATAGTACATCAACATGAACTAGAGCAGCAGATGCTAAACAATTTGGAATATGTTAAAATGTGTTATGTTATTTGACTGACTGAGCAGGAGGTTGTTGTGAGGTATTGGCTCTAAAGTCACCTGTGACTTCATGTGAGGTCAATCATAGGGAACTCTAAAGGGCCAGTTGGTTGTGGAGGTCGGTACATGAAAATCAGCTGGAAGCGCCGACAAAAAGGACACTCCACCTGAGGCTGTGGACTTGTGCGCACTGTCTTCAAACAGCTCCTGCATATTGCTCGTCCGCAGCACGGCAACAGCAGAAAGTGGGCCTGGTGGGTGTCCTCGTAGCGCAGTTGGCACGTTGTGTGGTTCTTGTTAGCTGGGAATCTGTCTTTGAATTCTTTGCGTACAGAACGCTGGAGTTCCTCGGTTGCAGCTGCTTACTCCGACACAGGTCCCATCTTAGTGAGGTACTTGCACAGTTTCTGCCACAACGTCTGGTACAACTTAAGCTGTTGCTGCCTCCGAGCGTCTCTGCCTTCTAGCATCTTTGCCGATATACAAGTAAATGGTTACCTGACCGTATGTCAATTGGCAAATCCTAGTGTCAATTACAGCATTGCAACATGGTATATCATTGTACCTGTGTAGCCAATTTGCAGCCAGCCAAGTTCTTTTGCAGCTTTTCAGCTCGGCCTCGGCAATGTCCAAGTGGTGCTGGTATTGTTCCATGGTGGCACCATTTGGTTCTACTTTTCCACAGAAATGCCAATTGGAAATTGCAATTTTAGGACAATGGTTAGCTTTGCAATCTGTAAGCGAATGCTGGTACTAAAAATGTAACAGCAAAAGAAGGGGTAGCTCGTAGGCGTATACCTTACGTTGGCGGTTCTCAGCAATTGAGAACAGTTTACGGTGCGCCTCAGTAAAAGCTTTATACTTCCAATTTGCTAGGTGAGTTTGATCCAAAGTTGCGCGTGTGTTTTTGCAGCGCCAAATCTTGGCGCGATGATGCGATGGTTCGCGCTGTAGTATCTGCAGACTATTCTTCACGCACGCATGTTCATGGCGTTCATCCTTCAAAGCCTGTTTAAAAGTTGAACTCGTGATGATAAATCTTTGTTGATTCAGCTTGCAAACCCTCTTTGCAAGTCCTAGAGGTCGGCAATTGTGTTAGCCAGTCGCTCCTCGACGTATTGTTCCCTTCTAACGTGCTGATCATGCTATCTGTCTGCCAGCATTTGTTGGTGTTGTCGAGCACTCAATTTCTTCCTCAAGCTGCATATATGTGCTACCCAATAAGTGCAGGACATACATTTATGGAAATGTTGCAATATGATGCTTATGTATGTTCTGCAGTTTTTGCGAACAAGGCGCTGCAGCTCTGTAGTGAATGACTGAGCGGCTTGGTCCATGAGCTTCTTGGTCAGCCCAAGGTGCAACCGTGGCATGTTTTCGCCTGCGTTTTACAATCAGCGCAACATTGTGTTTCACTATAACAACATACAAGTGTCAAAGTTTGTCACTCGAGATGTGCTGGGGACGTCCTTAATTGAAGTAGAGCATCTGCGTCGTTTAAATGGCGTGATGTAGCGTCCACCTATGTTGTATGTTTTTCAAACTTCATGCATGTTAGTGAGATTTCAATGCATTTATGTTTACCTGAAACTACTGTCAGTGCCAATGGTTGGGATGTGTACATACATTGGGATCGTTGAGGATCTCAACTGGACGCAGAAGTAGCGATGGTGGCATGGGAGTGTATTGTTCAATGGGCCATGTCCCAGCAACTGGCAGGAACGCGCCAACTGCTAAGTTGTCCCTGACCCATGTGCATAATATATTTCAATGTGCAATAACTGGTATGCTACGAGTAGCTTAATGGTACGTATCACAGCCTGGATCATCAGTGCAACATGCATGCATGATACCAATAGTAAGCTTTGCCATAAGCAATGGGCTTACCAGTGCCATCCAGTACTTGATTACATCTCCTGGTTGCGCGCTTCAACGCGCGCTTCAAGCTTCACAAAGTCCTCTTTATGTGCCTTGCACGTTAAGTGCGACCTAAAGTTCTGTGCCGCCACCCCGAGATCCATCCTTTGTATTGTCCATTGGCATAGCAACCGAAAATGCAACGAATATAGTAGTTGCCAATTATAGCCATTTGCTGCTGAGCCATAGTCCTGTCTTGCACAACTCACGAGTCGCACTGGCAATGTCATTAATGTCGCCGCCGCAGCACCCGCCTTCAGCCGTGCCTTGCAAGTTGTAAAACAATGCTGGGCTAAATGCCCTTGCATCGATTCATATGATATGATAACTAGCAATGACATGTCTTACCCATTCAAACGTACAATTGATGCGGACTTGACTAGCATCCCACACGCGTGATCTTACTTGGTTATCATATGCAACAATATATATATCTCTCTCTCTATATGTATATATCGATTTGTATCGATCTATATTACGACGGCACATTAATACATGTTTGCCATATGCTTTCATATCAAGTATATTAAGTTGGCACATCAATACATTTTCTGCCATATGTTTTCATATTGTTCATTTGGACGACAATAGATCCTGTCAGTGATGCTGATTTCAGTGATTCATGATATACATGGGATGTATAAACGTTTAGTACTCCATATTGGTGCACATCTTGATATATGCCGCAACATTGACACGTATTGGCTAATATGCGTCAGTTTCAGATTGTTGCGGCAGTAATCTCAGATTACGCTAAGACGCCCGCGTTGCTCAGGCAAGTTGCTCGTGCATGTTGGTCGAGTGTAGTATACTCCCGGCACCCAGCATGCTTAAGTCGACTCGTTTGTCCACGCAGTCCACTGCACTTAAACGGTCTGCAAGGATTGCAGCTCTAGGTCATCCGATGCAACGAAGCGGCGGGGACTCCATGCCGCATGTCGTCAATGTTAAGAACTCTACACGCAATACTCGCAATGCACACTCCAACGAGGATGGTCGTTTGTTGCGGAGTGGTCGCATGCCCTCTGTTGAACTTGCTGGGGCGCTGAACATCGCAGGCCAACGAGCGCTGGTGGTTGTCGCGCCACATCCCCTCGACTGCCATGTTACCTCGATGCACCCACTAGCAGATGTCCACCATGCTGCTACTTATACACAACACCGCAACTCCATGCAATGACTCCTCCTTCTACTCATACACTAGCATGTCCAACTATATGTATAGTGAACAGGCTACACCCACCCCCCTTGGCGAGGCTGAGGTCCTTGAAGTACCCGCCACATGTACTTCTCCACACTGTCTCAGTCCAACTCTCCTTCGTTGTGCGTGTAGCTCCCCGCTGCCTCCTTGCGCATTAGTCGCATCGCGTTCCCTCGCGGTCCTCGTGCCAAGTAGTGTAGTCGCAAAGGTATGAATGCCTTCACGCCATTGCCACTCCTCCATCGCGGACGAAAACATGCTGTCTCCGACCAGTTGTCAATGCACATCCCCACCGGATACATGCAGTCTTGCCCCACCAACAAGTCGAATGATGTCGAGTTCGTCACAAGGCATTGCGTCCAGAATATGCAGCTCTCCCCCTTGTCGTTGCCGCATAGCTTAATAGGTAGCTGCTCCTTCGTACGCCCTCGAACAAACTCCGTCGCCCCCAGCGCTGTCTCTATATTGAATGGGCATGGCTCGAGGTCGTTGTCGCTCAGCTGCAACGCCTCCATCGCCGTCCTCCCTAACATGACTGGCTGCGCACCCGTGGCTAGCAACACCGAGCGCGGTACATACCCTCCGATGCTGATGTGTCCTTCCTTGTTGTCCACCATCGCCACTTGCGGCCACACGCGCGCACGCACCGCCGGCCTTGTGAGAAGGTGTCGTCGCTGCGCGCAGCTGTACGCACCACCCCCATCTTCTCCTCTACCTCGCGTTGCTGCTCCGGTGTTGTGATGGTCTTCACATGACACACGTGCACTTTCTCCTCAACCTTCAACACCTCCGTGCTGGTTCTGACCAGCTCCTCGCGCGTGTTGCAGTCACCCTCCTTGTCGGGCACGTGCTCGCCAACCGCGTCAACTGCACGCCGTGTTTGCCACACCGCGTACGCTTTGTACTCGAATGGCATGCCTTGCATCCGCGTCTGCAGCTGCTCCAAGGCCGCCTTCAACTCCTTCACTTCGTTGCGCAACGCCACGGCCTCCGCCGAAGCCTCGTTGCTGGTCGTCACTGTCTCCGTCGTCGGTGTCATGTCCGCGGCACTCCCTCGCGCCATCATCACCTGCTGCGTCAGCATCCGCCCCGCTCGTGCTCGTCCCACACTCGGTCTCAGCTCCGGATGCTTGCTCCAACACTCATCCATCATGTGGCCTGTCTTCCCGCAATGCCCACACCGATCAGCTTAAGCCTCCCTTGAGCTGCTGCCCCTCCTCGGACAATCGCGTTGAATGTGGTCGGCTGCACCGCATGCGTAGCAGCTCCGCCCCGTCGGTGTCGTCACCGCCGTCGCCACCCTCACCGTTGTTGTCATTGGTTGCTTCACCTCCTTGCTGCTGGTCTCCCCTCTGTTGAGAGTCAAGATAGTCCTCTTGTATTCCACCGCGTGTTGCATCGCTTCCGCCATCTCGAACGCATGCTGCAACGAGTACTCCTTCAACATTCCTTGTCCCGCCATAGCAACCTTCACCTCCTTTGAAAGGTGTTGCTCTAGCTGCTCTACATAGATGATCGCAGCTGCCTTGTCCTTCAAGATCGAGTACTCCGTGTCCTCCAACAGTCGGTACATCCTCCCGTACATCATCCTTGGTGTCTCACCCTCTCTCCTTCGAAATAGAGTCAACTCCTTGATCTTTTCAGCTGTCATGGGCTTGAATGCTTCCTTCAACCTCTTGTAGAGCTCCTCCATAGCTAATGTTGGCGTTGCCGGTGTCCCTCCCGACCTCAACGCTCGGACCTCCTCCGTGTCAGCTGCTGCAAGCTCTCTCTCGGTGACGATCTGCTCGTAGACGGTGTACGCCTCATACTTCAAGTATCATGGGATCAGTCGGAATGTCTTGTCCTCCGTCCACGACTTGTCTCGTGTCTCCCATTGCAAACACTCAGCCTTGAACTTCACAATGAACTCCCTTAACGACAATGTCCCTGGCCTTTCACTGAATGACAATGATGTGCTGGTGCTGTTGATGTCATCCTCCACAAGACTGAACACTCTACCCATGCTATCACTCACTTTCTCGTCAACCGCACACCGGTCTTACCAACCACCGAAGTCCCTGAATCTGGTCAGCAAGTGAACAGTCTACACGAGGATGATGATGATTATCATGATGATCTCCTCCTTGTAGACATACTTGCTGAGCAGGGCACGATGGTATGCGCCAATGTCACACGCTTACACAACAACAACCTCAGCTAAGGCACCAATAGCATACATCACACGAAGATGTATTGCACTAGTGTTATGGCACTTGTATGGCAACTTGCTGACCAGATAGCTAACATCTGTTCAGTCACACTACTTATACTATGGTCAAGGCAATGCACATGTCCAAATCTGGCACAACCAACTCGGAATGCACTAGACTATGGTCAAAGCTACTTGGACTTGCTCTCCTCCAGCTCCAGCTCCAATCCACGCCTCTAATGATGTGTAGATCGTCTCCATGACCAGCTCATGACTGCCACATGGATGGCCACTCCTTCCACCAATCCTTCTCCACTCACAACTCCCAGAACAGCCCCGATTACACTCATTAGATCTGGGTTACGCTGATGTCCGGTTGCACTAACTGTAACTAACCAAATGCACTTTTCTTCACTCAATAACTTCCTTATCTACCTTCCCATCACAAAACCCAACAAACATCATTGCCTAGATGTGCTTCTACAAGCAAATCCAACTACCTCATGCCTACAACCAGCCCACAGTTTATTATTCCCCTGCATGTAGTCATATCCCGAAACAACCTAGCTCAAGTCCTTCACCGGCATGACATGGTGCTGTGACAATTGTTTTCTTCTGGTTTTCGGGTGCATAGTGTATGCACGTAGTCCACTGGTTGGATCCACGGTTGCTTTTTTGGCAGAACCACCATGCTGAACAGACTCCCATGCGTGAAATTGTTTATTGACGCGGCAGTATTCATCGTGGGCGCGATTGTTGCAATTGCTACATTCGCAATCGATTCCACGTTCTTCTGTCATTGTTGCCAATACACTTTATGCGCATATGTACGTGATGAGCAATCGTATTTTGTCACCCGGATTGTTTCAATGCTGCACATAGCAATCCTGGTCGCATACTTAGGGAGAATTCTGTTTTAAGTTACTTACAACACATTGCGGATACCATGGAACACTTATACTTCTATTGAAATTGTAATCTGCTGTTGATACAACGTCTCTCTCTCTCTCTCTCTCTCTCTCTCTCTCTCTCTCTCTCTCTCCACAGTACACCCACCTACACATTCAACACATGTGCACCGATACATTCACACATGCATCGATTGAAGACAGTGACAAACACGCACGCACACACACTCGCACACACATGCGGACGCATACTCACACACACACTAAACATACAGGCACACGCACACACACGCCTCGCACACAACACACACCATCGCATACATACACAAACAAACAAACAACGGCACACAAACACACACACACTGACACCATACACCGTACACCAAGTGCGCACATAGTAACGTTCATCGTCATTGCCACATGCACATTTATGTGCAGCTTTGTACACATGGAAAACGATCAGACGCACACAGTGTACAACTGCACACTCTGCAAACGGGAGTATCAAACTGTCTTCTTGTTGTAATTACCAAAACCATTGCCACTACGTCGGCGCGCCTAAATTACTTAAAACCTCGTAGGGTTGCCTTCATCCATGTTATATCCGTTACAACCGCGCGGGTGATACTGAGCGATATGCTTTGCTTTTGACAAATTCAAACATGCCTTGCAATGTCCTTCATCCAATACCTCCAACTTTACTTGATTTTAAAAAGATTCACTGCTATTACAAGTCGGGCACCATCGTTTCGGGTGGGTCTTTACGATGCTCCTTATAACGTCAGTCTGGGTTACTACTTTTGCCAATATATACCTTGTTGGTTTCCAGGTGCGTCAACTTGTTGATAAACTTCGCACCAGTCTTTACGCACGATTTTTTGGGATACGTGCAGAGGCCCTGAAGCCAGTGTTGGCTGAATCGATACGCTGTGTCTCGCTGCAGAGGATCACAGGATCATCTGGACTTCATCGATTACCTGCAGAAAACAATGTTGTCATACATTGCAGTAACACACATTGGCAACATCAATATGGAGCAATGTTGACGTACTTGCGTAGCAGACGTAGCAGCAAGGACACAGACAAAGGGCAAACGCCAGGAAGCAAGGGATTTATAACAAACACAGAAGTATGACGCGATGCTGGAGTGATTGCATGGGGTTTGCCTTGTTGTGTCCTTGGAGGTTTGAACTTCTGCTAGGAACCATACCATGCTCATGTCACACTTTGCCAGTGCAGTAACAAGTGACCACTAAAGATACACACCTCATTGGCAGCCTCATTTGCTACTGGAGCCTCCCTGGGGTCTGCTTTGTTAATCAATGATTTTCTCTGCTTTGCCTTGCGACATAAAAAGCGCAATTTCCCAGTTGCAAACTTTGCGCACGTGCACAAGCTTAAACACCTGTCAATGGCATGTAATTCTACAAGTCAACTAGTCAGTAAACAAATATCAGAATGCTCCATACCCAATTGGCGTAGATGGGCTCGGCATTGTCATAAAGATTTGAATTGTTCTTGCGCATCTAAGTGTCCCACAACTTGTAAGCAACTTGGCGCTTAATGTCATTAAAAATGTCGATGCCAAGCTTCCTAAGGTAGTAAATGCACGTTCCTGCATGTACAAGGCAATAGTTAACACATACATTACAATCGTAACTCGACGCTAACAGCTTCTTACCAGTTGCAATGGAATCCCCATAGGTAATGCGAAACTCTTGAGCTCTTTCTTTAGCTAGTTGAATCAGCATATCGGCCTCTGGCTTGATGAACAATCCCTTCAGCTTGTCGGAAGTGATACCTGCTAAATCGCAAGCTACCCGCTGCATGGCTGTTAACGAACGCCCAGGCGCATCACCGCCACTAGAGCTGCTGGTACATGGATGCTTGGAGCCGGGTTCGTCATTTGAAATCTGAGCGTGGAGCCTCTTAAACTTCTTTTCCGTTAAAGTCCATGCTGTCACAATGCAAGTGCATAGTCAATATAGTCAATATTACGCTAGCAAACATGTTACCACACAAAGCCACGGGCATTACAAACAGGTGTATTTGCTGCGCTAGTACTTCTGTCTGGCGGAGACCTGTGACAGTTTGCAACGAAGGGCAAAAATCCGATGCAGCAGGTGGTGTGACAGGCATGTGCTCAGTGCCCTCGCTTTGGATATATCAATATATATAGCAGGGTCCAGATGTTGTGTCAAGTATATCTCCATAAAAAAGATAACGGTCTGCTGCGCACACGTGTTAAGCTATGCTGCAATATAATTGGACAAAAGATGTTATTTATACATGAGATGATTAAACATATGATCTGATTGGACGGGCATTATAACATTGCAATCTGCTGTATTTTATATCTAGCAAAAATCATTGCTGCCAATTCACCGTGCAGTACATACAACCCCCATGTGTACAACATAGTCCCATCGAATCACATTGTGCAATATGCATCAACGATGCAATGTCGTACAACATCGCACAACCTGTTCAGATGTTGTATAACATCGTACAACATCGCACAACATATATTGATACCGAGTTTAACATGATTTACAACACAAATGGGAACTTACCGATTATGCAAGTCAATCCCAAGGAACAGGCCTCATCTCTTCAAGGCGCGGTAAACGTGTCAACCGCAAAAAGCCCTATTCGTAACACATAACAACGCCACGTGGCACATACCCTAATCCAGGAGTAAAAGCTTCCTGCGCATGGACAACGGTAGTTGACTGTGAGGTGGCACTTTGGGACTTATGAACTGTCATTGCATACGCTAGCTGCAAAGAAAAACAGCTTTGTGGTACGTTTTGCCCATAAAAGCAAAACAGTTTTGTAGTACGTTTTGCCCTGTTGTCGTTTGCTGTAGCGTTCGACGCATCTACATGGGTTCTGCCAAGTGATTAAATATAACTTGTAGACTATTGACATTGCCTTTATAATATTTGATTTGTGTCATTGCCCTTATTGACCGATTGGCTACACCATCTTGCAGCAAAACGTTTCCAAAATCAACACCTTTGCACCTTTAACACCTAATGGTAATAGGTTGAACATGAGCTTGTGGATCCAGCCTTGCAGCTCTTGCACAGTCACTGCATTGGAAGTAATCTGCACCTGCACAATGGCATCTGCTACAAAACATTATCTCACAATTATATTGTTGAAGGCGAGAGTGTTTTGTAAATGTGAGCATAATATGGTAGTGTCGCAAGGTATCTGTTGTAAATATTTTTTTTTCTGCAGTAACAACATAGCACCTAATGACGTCTGCTATTCTTGTTGCACTGGGAATGCCAAAACAAATCTGAGTTAAAAATTCAGCAAATCGAGGGTCTGAAGCATGACGCATAGCAACATATAGAATGTGTGGCTTGCGGCCACTTTTGGCCACCTTTTTGATGCGAAAACATGACATTTGTGGCAACTTGAGATGTGTGCGCCCACAAATTGCCGACAATTGCTTGTGGTCACCAACCCATACAACACCAATTGTTTGCAAAAACTCTGCTCCATGAACTTGCTGTAAACGTAGCATCAGCAAATCAAACAAGCGCGATTTTATCTTTGAAAACTCATCAATAATAAGTTCACGACAATGATGTTAACGTTTGAAAGCGTCATCCATAGCAGTTTAAAGTTGAAGTTGCTTATCGTTGACAGGTATTGCAAAGTTGGAATGTACAATAGAAGTTGATAAACTGAGCCGCAAAGCTGCAGCGCCAGTTGTAGCACTGAGCAGGACAGGTATGCCAAATTCGAGCAATTTGTGGGTGGCGTATTTGGACATGAATGTTTCTCCTGCTCTAAGACAACCGGAGATTACATGTAAATCAACTGGTGTTGCAATAATTCTACCTGCAGCGGATTCTTGCTTGCTGGTCAAAGGCATATTGTTCACACACGAAAATTCTTCTTCCACATTCAATGTACTTTGTAACAAGGGAGGTTCTACTATACGTTTGTTGTAACAGTCGAGCTGAAAATGCAGGATTGGCGATGTTGCTGATGTATTCCGCATGGGAGTGTTGTTTGACACAAGATTGGTGCCCACTGCTGGAGCCACTGCAGCCCTGGACAAGGCATCAACAGCAGTATCAGTGTTGTGCATTATAGTGTTCATTATTTGGTGAATCTTGACGTCATTGTATAAATGACGTTCAGCATAACGTGTGACATGTGTCAACAACTGCGATTGGTGTTGTTAATGAGACCGCGCAACACACATCCTTTGTAATAAGTACGTTATTCGCTATTTACAGACAGCAAGTCCACATCTGAACGAAAGTGGCAGTCTGAACAAGCAAATCAAAGCAAAACCCCTCCGTGTTTTTCACAGGATGGTAGTCAGTGAATCCGTATAGTGGAGGGTTAGCTAACTCATCAACATTTGCACTCAATCTGCCTCTTAAAGAACATACCGTGTAATGTGGACCCATGTCTCCATCTCTGTGCATATATCGTTGAAAGTAGTTGTACATCGTGATTCTTTCCACTTCATCAGGCCTGACACAATAGCGATAAATGAAATACACGATACCAGTTTGTGCACGACCTTAAAAATGCGAGCATCATTTAAAGGCAAACGTGTGTCAACATATGTCACATTGGTAGACATTTGCATGATGAAAATATACAAACATATTAAAGCAGCTCCTGTGGTGCAATGGGTTTCAACAGATACATTGTGTTCAATATGCGCAACTCGCTATCAGTTAATCCTTGCAGGCCTAATGCATTCGCGTCCAATGCATCATCTATTGTGCCACAAGGTTACATTTTGGCTGTGTATTTCACTGCATACTTGCTCCATTGACTGTCCGTGACACGCAACAATGCAATGAGCACTCCACAACACCGGCAGGACTGGATGTGTCGGCATGACGTTGTCGTCCAAGTGCGCGGTCTGTAGTATTCATACCTGCGCGATTCAGTGTTGAACTTGGGTTGTCGATCTGGTTGCACCGGATATGGAAAGCCCATGTCGCACTTCGCACGGAATTTTTGCCACGGACCAGCCCTGGTTCGCACGTACGGACCAGGGCCAAAACGCCAGGGCGGCTTGGGGCCCGGACCAGGGTCGCCCGCCTTGGTCTGCGCGCGGGGACCAAGCCTGGTCAAAAAATGCGGGTTTGTCATGCTTGGTCCCCGGACCAGGACCAGGGCTGGTCCCGGTCACAAGCCGATATGAATTGGACCAGGTATGGTCCTTTCTAACGACCATCAATGGTCAACAATCGTTTTGTTCAGTCAGAATGCCATGAACAAGAGCCATGGTCCGTACGGTCCATTGCTGGTGCGCGTCTCTCCTAAAATGTAAGTTTCCATGCCGTTTGTTGACCGGCTGCAGCCGGACCAAGCAAGAATTGACCGGGAATGGTCACATACTGTAAGTTAACTGTGCTTTGGCAGCTAACGGCGTTCAGCTAGCTGCAGCAATTAAGCCGCGGTTGAGCCGCCGCTGCTGGTGGCCTGGCGGGCGGCCTGGTGCTTTGTACCAAGAGCACCAGGCCACCCCGCTGGCCTGGTCATGCTGGCCTGGTGATGCCCACGTCAACATGACCAGGCCAAGGGCTTCTCGATGACCAGGCCATGACCATGGCTCTCTCCGCTCACGCCGCCGTCGCCGCTGTTGATACGATCATAACCACATAACCACTGACCACAGGTCATGCTGATGACAACAAGAATGCAATAGTCAATGCATGTGTACCAGCCGTTCTTACAAGGTTGGTCACACACGTCTCAGTCACACCGCTTATCAGTCTAGTGCCTGCAAGCAGGCTGCGCCACACATGATAGCAGCATACACTACAGCACGACAAGAGGTAATCAAACTATTATGGAGCATGTTGTACAGCTACATCAACAAGCGATTCTGACAAACACGCTACCCCAAGCCTGCACATCTGCAACTATACACAACTAATCACATATAAACAAACAACATACGCACAGACTTCTTGTGCAACAGACAACGGTCGGCAGCCAGCAACTGCCAGACATGCAAAGTCATCAGCACAAGGGTTTGTACTTTGTGCTTAGCGTAGAAGCCGCTCCTCAATCCCTACGCCACCAATGCCGGCCACACCTTCGCTGATGGGCAAGGCAAGCACATCTGCGTGTGCATGTGTAAGCACGCGCATAGGCAGGGCTTTGAGCTTGACGCAGCAGCAGCAGCAGCAATAAGCATAGCACAAAGCAATGTATGTGTGCGCTCGGTTGGTGCGTGTCATGTGTCATTGTGTGCTTGAACATGCCAGGCATGAGCGGATTAAGTATGTGCTCCTGTGTGCACACATTCGCACATAACCAATGCATTGTCACACACACGCGCACGCGCATGCACGCCCGCACCCATCCACCCACGCACCCACACATACGCGCTAGATAGACTTAGTGACCGAGTATCGCTGTTTCATATGCGGCTGGTCATTGAGCTCGCCTACCGTGACTGCGTCATAGGCTGGACTGCACAGTGCAGCCTATGAGGCAGTCTCGGCGGTCTATGAGCCCGTTTACAAGCGCCTATGACACATTTACTAGATCCATGAGCCATTCTCAATTGCGTACATGTGTATGACGAAAAGGCTATGACATAGAGTAAGACAGAGTAGGACAACATGCATGCTTGCGCGCATGCTCGTGTGCGTGCGCTTTCGCTTGCACGTGCATATGCGCAAATATACATCCTCCCCCTCCCCTTCCCCCTCCGCTCACCTTGAGGTGCAGCAGGTGCAGCCAACTGCGCCCTCCAATCCCGCACTCTGAGAAGAGCAGCAGCACGGGCTCCCTACTGATAGCGACGTCCCGGATCACATGTGCAGTGGCTGTTTCAAACACATGTATAGTTAACAAACATGTGTGTGTACGTGCACAAACAGTGATGCGCACGCCTAAGCACAGGTGCACGCACGCACATACATACATATACGTGCACATGTGTACACGCACTCGAGTACATGCACACGCACGTGCGCTTGCAAGCATTGTGTGGGTGTACCTCATGCACACATACACACGTGCTCACAGACAGGCCTATGACTTTTTAAATTCATTGATCAGGTATCGCTGGCTCAATGGCCGCACTGGTCAGTGCGGTCTATGAGCCAGCCTATAGAAACTGCCTCATAGGCACTGGTCAGTGCGGCGCATATGAGGCAGCCTCATAGGCTGCACTACTATAGCGTGTAGCTTACCAAATGTGTGCGCTCATGCACGCACGTTTGCGCACTCGTGCGCCTGCACACATAAATTGCACAAACGCACACTCATGTGCACACACACTCATCGCACCTTAAAGATGGCGGAGGGCACGGTGCTAGGGCAAGTAGTGCCTGCGTACTTAGAGCTGTGCACTACAAACTTCTCTTGCAGCAGCGGGTTGCTAATTGCAGCTTGGGGGGCAGTCCGCATACCTGCACGTGCGCGACTGCGTGAGCGCATGCAAGTGCGCACCGTTACATGCGCGTGCGCGCATGCTTGTATGTGTATGCGTGTGCACGTCTCTTTGAGAAAGGAGGGGGCGGGGG
>RHPI01002568.1:287611-325722 GCA_009103225.1 Chlorokybus atmophyticus | reverse complement strand
CCCCCCCCCCCCCCCCCCCCCCGCTGATAATGGATCAACTTTTACTTGAATGTATATGCTCAGCTTAACTAATGTATAGCTGAACGACAATGTGGTCTACGCGGACAATTGAATGAATGCGCATAGACTTGCTACCAAGCCTATGCAACAAGATTGAACTCCCCCCGCCCAAAAAAAAACTCAGCTCCAACGTAACACTTATGGATAACGGTGTGTAGAGCTTAAGATTTGACTTAATCCGCGTGGGCAAAGTGCAAGCCGTAATGCAGCGCAGCGTTGGCGAGTTTAACAGGAACAGTGGTGGAGGAGTAGTGCGAGTAGGTGGGGAGACGAAAGGGAATAGCTGTAGGGGTGCCATCGCTTTGGTGCCAGCAAGGTCGGAAGAGTGCATACTTCATCTAGGTGTCAACGGTGGCACCGATGGGATACAACGCCTCCATGCCCACAAGCACATCAAACATTACGGAGTCGAAGACCAAGCAAAACACTCAACACCATGGTCTGCTCGGGTTGCATGCCGGTAAATCGTAATGGTGTGCGACGAGTTTTTCACACCCGTGGTGGTCTCGAGCTCGCCTTAAGCGGTGCGTATCTCGTGGGAGGTGTTGTCCAAGTTATTGAGGTTGATGCCGAGACGTTCAGCAACACGCAAGCCAAGGATGACGGGATGGGCGCGTGTCGAACAAGAGGTGGCATGGGAGCCAGTCATGGTGTGCAAAGCGGACGTGGCCCCGCCAGTTGTTGACCATGCCAATGTTGGGGCGGACCAGCAGCCTATTAATTTGAAGTACGGGGTGGGGCGAAAAGATTCAACGGGGCTGACGTTGGGGCTCTGGTGGGAGAAAGGTGCTCGGAAGGAGCTGCAGTGAACACAACTAGGGCGGACCGGGGTCCTACCTCTGTGCCGGGTGCTGATTTATCTTCCGAAAGGGACAATGACAGTGAAAGATCAATTCCACTTGACAATGAGACACCCACAGGGGGATCGGTGTACAGGCGTGGGTGGAGCAGCATCGGGTGCGGGTGCGTCATCTGGTAAGGGGAGACTGCTGAACCGGTGTGGATAGAGCTGAGGACGAGGTAGGCAAATCGCCCGATGGGGCAGCCGATGGAGCAGCAAGTGCAGCACCATAGTGTGCGTACTCAGCGGGGGCATCCAAGGCTAAGCGTGAAGCTTCAGCAGTAATAGCTTGCTCCCAATGTTGACCTTGACGGTCGCCATAAATGACTGGCAGGATAGGTGGTAGGCTGACGTAGGTTGCCACCAACTCTCGCGCCGCCTCGGTGATTGCGGCCGGATGCCTCCATATCACTTGCTCAAGGATTCTAGCGCCTTCACAAAGTTGCTGTGCTAGTTGTTAACGCGCCAGCGCGCGCGTTTATGAATCGTCCTGTTGATAGCGAACAGCGCGGTCAAGCACATCTGCGTCACGCTCATCCTGCCAGCGTCGAAGACCTTCGTTGTAGCCGAGCTGCTGTGTAGTTGATGACGACCGTGTCCACACATACTAGTTGGACATCCATATAGGACACCAAAACCAATAATCAATTGCCCTGCTATCGAGGCAAGGGAGTCTAATGTAAATTAAACCCCGCAGCAGGACTGACAAAGAGGTCGGGGTGGAGGGTGTTGTTTGACTTAGACGAGGTGAGCCACACAATGAGGTGGATGAGCTGACAATTTGGGATGCCTCGTCCAAGTGCTCGGAGTGTATTCCATGGCCCCTCGCGGCATGTGATCTGCATCAGAAGTTGTGTTATGCCTTCAGTGCAAGCACCTTCCCTAGCCACCCGGTTGGCTAGGCAAAGGGGTGGTGTCAAGCAGCAATGCCGCTGGCAGTGTATGGGCGCGGTAATGGTAAGGCAAAAATTCTTCTGCGTGACGGGCACCGTGTTGAGGCCCCCCCCCTCAACTCGAGCACATAGTGTGTCATGCAAGTGTTCGCGTGTAGGCAATTTATCGGCTCTACGAGCATCAGCACCATGTAGCAACTGAGATGTCCGAAGCAGACGCCGCTCCCTTTGGATTGTTAACTGTTATCCCTGCAACCAGTCGCGCACGCCGTGATCGGTTTGCGGCTGCGAAGCGTCGTACTCTTGCATTTGCTGGCTTCAAGCGGCATTGTTGGCTAGCACCAGGGCTGAGTGCAAGTCCTCTTCTTAAAAGATGCATGGTTCTCCCAATAATAGGCGACGTGGCAGGAAGCGAATGGTGGCCTAGCGTGCCCGTGCGGCTCTAACAATGGTGAGTGGCATGTCGTGTTGCACCTGCTGATTGTATGGCCGGCATGGCGACCTTGAGGAGGATGCAATGTTGGGGTCCGCCGGGGCCAAATACTATGTCTCTCCTTTGAAGCGCTCTTTAGCTCCAGCTTTAAGCTGGCCGAGGCGATGTATTTAAAGTAACGTGCGCAAACGCGTACTCCCGCATGTACTGCATTGCCCCACGGGACTCAATGCTAATGTTGCGCGGACTCTGGCGTATACATTTGCAATTTGTGCAAGGTGGCTGGCGCGCCAAGCAGCTGCTGCAAGACATTTGCAATTCGTGCAAGGTGGCTGGCGCGCCAAGCTGCTGCTGCAAAACATTTGCTCCGATAGGTGAGGCAAGGGATGCCTGCTTCTATATTCTTAACTTATTGCCATTTTACGTGCCTGTCCTTTAAGCTGTGCACCACACGAGATTTGCTCTCGTATGGTGCAGCAATGCGGGTGGCGTGAAGTTGAACACTAGTTGCTGTGGGTCTGGGGGATTGGGGTGGTACATGTGAGGCCGTGTGGCCAAGACATTTAGCCATCGCTCCGTCAGCGCGGAAAGCTCATTGAGCTGCTCGTAGTCGCGATCCGGAGGCATCTGCAAGCCGTTAAGCACCTAGTATATTACCCGGTCACGCAAGTCTAAGGGGTTATTTCAGTGTATATGCTGTTGAACGGACAGCATTTGACCAGATGCGCCAAGGTGCACTCAGTTGGACAGCTCGCGCACCCTTTCCGTTGTGGCGTGCTCTAGACTGGGCGTTTCCTGATCTAGCAGAAGGTGGTCCCGATGCACGCGCAAGATGGGGTCAGCTTGCAACGTGGCCAATACTTGCTGCGCCATGCGCTCAACATTATCGGGGTTTGGCCAAACCAAGGGTCAAGGATTGTTTCAAATACGGTGATGAAGTTGTTCTTAAAACTCGCGGTTTCTTACCCCATAATTGGGTGGGGGCAAGCCTGAATAGCGGCGTTCGCCTAGTATTGTTTGCTTCGCGCGCATCATAAAGAGCCTCAAGTTTGCCAATTCCCTCATGCCAGTGTTGATACATGGCTGACTCATCTGACGTGAGTGATAGGCCTGCCACCCGTGGCGGGTGAAGGGGCTGCAGTGGAGCGGCATTGCCTATGCTCGCCATATGTTGCGCCAACAGTAACTACAGACATGCCATAAAAGCGCTCAGATGATGCTCTACAAGGTGCGGTGCGTCTTGGGAGACGAAATAGGCATGACAGTGAGGTTGAGCTTAGAAGTTAGCTAGCTAACTTCTAAGCTCAACCTCACTGGTCATGCCTATTTTGCCATAGCAAATGCTTACAAGCGTCTGCTATGGCGAAAGGGGGTAGGTGTTCCAGCGCCCGAGTTGGATCATCTTTAAAACCGTCATGAGGATTTTTAAACCAAGTGCGGTACATCTAATTGTTGGTCACCATTTGCAGATCTTTGACACCCTAGTTAATTTGGGCGTCGAGGGCCACCTCGCCAGCTTGGGTAAGGGGTGCGGGGCAGTAGGCCTGGGCCAGCTTTTGGGCAGACTCATATGTCCAGTCCGAAAGTGGCCCGTCATCATCTGGCAAAGCTCGATGTGGATCGCAGCCCCTGACAAGTTTGCGCCATTTCATTTGTAGCTGGCCCCATCGATGAGGGTGCCCTATAAGACTGGTAAGAAAGTCCGTGTTGGAGGGAGGTAAGGGGGTCACCCGACGGGGTTGGTGTCGAACGGCTTGCAATGCGTCTCGCCACGCTTAATGGAGCTCCTGTAGGTCAAGTGGTGAGGTTGCCGGGGCCTGAAGCGGGCGAATAGCAAATATGGCCGCACGCCACGCAGGGTGTCGTTGCTCCAGCAGCTGCTCCAATGTGGGAGCCGGTGTGGTCCCGGCTGTATGAGGATCAACCCATGGCCATTGCGATGGTGGAAAAGGAAACCGGCTTGGAGGCGGGTGAGGGGGCGAGCGAGGAGAGCGGCGCGTAGCACCCATGACTCGTGTGATGCGGGTGGCAGTGTAGGCGGTGTACTAGTCGCAATAACGGAGGTCTTCTAGCTCATCTCTTCAGCTGCGTAATCCTCAATTTTTGCAAGCAGCCCGTTACGCTCACCGTGCAAGCTGGTGGTGCCTCATATGACGGAGGCAACCTTGGCTTTGTGCTTGCGCCAAGCTTAGCTGTCGGAGGAGCCGGCTTTGCCCTTCCACTTATTGTTGTGGTAGTTGTTTGAATTTTTGTAGTCGGCGCCAGTGCGGACAAGAGAGGTTTCTGCCTTCAGAGCCTCCCTCAACTCTGAATGCAATGTGTAGCAAACAACTTCAAGATGACCCTTCATGCCGCAGTGGTTGCAAAGGGCATCAGCGCGTGGCATCGGGCATACTCGAATGAAGTGCCCCTCTTTGCTACACCTGTGGTAGGTTTGGGAGGGGCTGTTCTCTACTCGCACGGCAGCATGAGCAGAGTGCGTGTGCTTGGGCGGTGCACGGGTGGAGGCTAAGCCGGTGCCGCTAATGCGGTGCGCGAGACTACTGAATTCAAGGGCGGCCTGCTCGTGAACCAGGTCTTCTTGCCAGTACACCGCGCGCATGTATGCCTGATACAGGGTGTGATTGGCTTCGCCGCATAAGTCAGCCTTCACATGCTTGTATAGAGGTGGGTTAAGGTCTTCCACGTACACCTGTGCCAGATGATAAGGATTGATTGGTGGCATCTCGTTCAGGGTGGTGTCCTCCAACAAGTTGACGATGCGCTCATGTAAACGAACTGGCGTCTCCTTTGGTTTCCTTCTTGACTTGATGAGCTCTTGCGCCTTTTCGATGGTGTAGGCTGAAAAGCGCTGGCTCAGTTGCAGGCCCAAGTCCATGGGGAGAGTGCCGCCAGGGTGGAGGCCTTCTCCTCAGCTGGTGGTTGATGGGCTACGGAAGGTGCACTGGCAGGAGAGGCTGCTGCCAAGTGAGGGCGTAAGCGGCGACGGCTACGCTGCATTGCCGGATGTAGGCCTATGTAGTCTCGTCTTTGTGCATTACCGGGGGCACAAATGATGTGGTGGTCATGGACGTGGTGGTGCCCGAGGCACTGCTGCTGGTGGCTGTCACCTCCGTGTGGGTGGATGTTGACGCTCAAGGAATGCATACAACAACTTGAAGCAGTGCGCGGGAAGCACCAAGTCGTTTTGCAGCACAAATGGTCGTGCCCAAGGAGAATCCGGAGCGAAGCAGTATCTCTTCTTCGAGCAGCTTATGTGCGGAGGCTTTTTGATGCCACGCTTTGCAACTTATATAACTCATACAGTTTCACTTCTGGCCAAGTTCAGCAGTTGAATATGATTAACGGTACGTTTATCACTTGGGATGAGTTTACACATAAGAACCAACATGCCATCTTGTTGCTAGAATTGTTGAGCGAGTTATTATTGTCCAACACTCTTGTTCAGAAATATCAGACCTTGGCGGAACAACCATTTGGTTTTGACGGCATCCCCACTGTCGGTTCATCTACTATTCGTAGCATTGTGTCTCGTGCACAGGATCGTAATCCTTTTAACATTGCTGGTGAATCAGCATACACATACGTTTTAACCACTTTGTTGCCATTTCCTTCGCGCAGCACAGTTGAAGTCACAGTGGACACCATGTTGCGCGTTGGACATATGTCGCTGCATGGGCCTTGTGTTCCTTCTTTGATACACATAGATACAGGTGGTGCGTACAACATTCCTGGTTAACTGTTAAGTCTGCTCTGTTGCCCATGTTGTTTCCGCACAAACGTGGGTTCTTTGATGGTAACGTGTACATCAGACTGTCAGATTGAGTCAAGTTTCGTCTTACACAGTTATTCTCAGTTTTCACATTGTACAAGCCTTATTTGCTGTTGATGTACCAAATCCGTCAATCACTTCTCACAGTCAGAAAGTGCCGCGAAGTTGCTGTGGACGCTAATATTAAGAAGTTCCTCAAACATCGACCTTCTGCCACAATCAACGATGCCATCAAAATGCTGTAAATTTTCGTGTTCCTGGTGACAGTATTGAATCTCCGAGTTGGCATCAACGAAAGTTGAGTGAGCTGCTGTGTCTGGTTGAGCATTGGGGTATGCCTCATCTCTTTATCACCATGACTGCAGATGAAGTGTCCAGTATCAAAGTCCCTGAGATCATGGATTTGCAGAATGTTCACCACAATGTCTCCACGCAACTTAGTTGGCGCGATGCCCGTATGGAGTGCGCACGTTTGTTTCATCATCGGTTCAACACCTTCGTTGAAGAATATATCATGCAAAAAGATATTCTTGAACGTGTGATGCACTATGTTATCAGCTATGAAACAAACACCGTGGATCTTTGCATGCACATGTTATGTTGTGGTTACACCCCGATGATGTTGAATGAGTTTGCAGTGAAATCACTACATTTATCGCCGGAGATTTTGACCATGCAAATCAGCAAATAATTGTACCAACTGATTCTAAATTGCGAGTCCTTTATGAATATGTTGTACACAAGCAGATGCACAAGTGTTCTGATGTTGGCAGTGGCTGCAGAGCATTTGACAACAAGTGCGACATGGGCTTTCTGTATCCCGTACAACCAGATCGTCGACCTCAGTTTAACACAGAAACGCGCATATACAATTACTACAGAGCACGCACTTGTGACCGCAATGTTGTTCCCACACATTCAGTGCTTTTATTGTTGTGGGGTGCTCATTGTAATGTGTTGCAAGTTACTGACAGTCATTGGAGCAAGTATTTAGTCAAGTACACAACTAAAATGGAACCTTGTGGCACTGTTGATGATACATTAGACACCAATGCCCTCGGTTTGCAAGGATTGACTGTTAATGAATTGCGCATATTGAACACAATGTACTTGTCCAAACCCATTGCTCCAGCTGAAGCTGCTTTGATATGTTTGAATATTCCATCATGCAAATGTCGTCCAATGTAACATATGTTGACACGCATTGCCTAACGATCGTTCTCGCATAGTGAACAGTCGTGCACGAACAGTAATTGTGCATCCCATTCATCGTTATTGTGTCAGGCCTGACGAGGTAGAAAGAGTAACAATGTACAACTACTTTCGACAGTACATGCACCGAGATGGAGACACTGTGCCACATAACACTGTGCGTACTTTACGAGACATATTGAATGCATTCAATTATGAGTCACAGATTACCATCCTGTACACAGCATTGAGGGGTTTTGTCTCAATTTACTTCTTCAGCGGGTTACTTTTCGTTCCTAAGTTGATTTAATTTCTTTGAACAACCAATTTATTAACAACACAAACCGCAATTTGTCGACACATGTCACGCGCTATGCCGAACGTCATCTATACAATGATGTTAAGACTTACCATATGGTGAACGCCATGATGCAGACCACTGATAATGCTATTAATGCCTTGTCTATGGCTGCAACTGGTCCGACAGACAGCCAAACTGCACCAGAACCTAGTACGCAGTATCCAACAGCAACACCATCCAATCCTGCATCTCCAGCTTCAACTGTGACAACGGACTCAGATGTATCAGCGCCGATGTTTCAAGGTACTTTAAATGTTGAGGAGTTTGCGTTTGCGACAATTTCTCTTTGACCAGCCAGCAGGAATGCACCGCAAGTAGTATCATTGCAGCACCGGTTGGTCTACATGTAATATCTGGTTGTCCAGGAGCAGGCAAAACATTTTTGACCAAATTCATCACTCACAAGTTGCGTGTTGCTGGGATACCTGTTTTACTCAGTGCTACAGCTGGCGTTGCGGCTCTGTGGCTCAGCTCATATGCTTCAATGTACATTCCAACTTCGCAATACCAGTCAACGGTCAGCAACTCCGGTTTGTAACTGCTATGGATGATGCTTACAAACGGTTACATCATTGTTGAGTGTTTATTATTGACAAGTTTTCCATAATGACATCGCGGTTGATTGATTTGGTGATGCTGCGCTTGCAGCAAGTTCATGGACCGGAATTTCTACAACAATCGGCGTTGTGTTGGTTGGTGACCACAAGCAATTGCCAGCCGTTTGTGGACAAAAAGTCCAAGACGCAACGCAGGTTTGCCACAAATGCCATATTTCTGCATCACAGAGGTGGCCATTACGCAGGCAACATTTTCTTTCTGTTTCAGTGCGTCACGCTTCAGACCCTCTGTTTGCTCAATTCTTGATTCGGATTCGTTCTAGCATACTCAGTTTAACAAAGATAGCAGATGCGTTAGGTGGCTGTCTGGTCACTTCGGAGTACTTACAGCAGTTACCAAGTGATGCAACCATATTGTGTTCACATGTACAAGACACACTGGCCTTCAACAGCATGATTGTGAGACAACGTTTGCAACCGATGCCATTGTGCCAATACAAATTACTTCTAATGCAGTGAACGTGCCCAAATTGTACGACTGCATTCACAAGCCCAAGTTCAACTTATTACCTTCAGCCGCCAAGGGAGCAAAGGTGTTGGTTTTAAAACCGCAAGATGGTGTGGCCAATTGGTCTTTGGGAACAGTGACGCAGTTCAGATACTACAAAGGTAATGTGAGCAGTATACAAGTTACATTTTATCACTTGGCAGAATTCATGTGGATGCGCCGAACAATGCAGCAAACAACAACGTTTCAAGGCAAAACGTACTACAAAGCTATGTTTCCTTTGCAGCTAGCGTATGCAATGACAGTGCACAAGTGTCAAGGTGCAACGCACGCGTACAATCAACTACTGTTGTCCACATGCAGGAAGCGTTTGCTCCTGGTTTGTGGTATGTGGCGTTGTCGCGTGTGACAAACATGGCCTATTTACGGTTGACGCGTTTGCCGCGCCCTGAAGAGATGACGCCCGTTTTTGGGGATTGACGTTGATAACCGGTAAGTCTAGTGAGTTTTGCGCAATGGTGTGACATATGTTGCATCATTTTGGCGATATGATACGATGTTGCGCAACGTTGTTTGATATCAACGCATATCGCAAATTTTTGACCATGTGTGATCGATGTTGCACAACATTGCACTACATGGTTCCAAGTTGGACGATATTGCTTTAGGCGACATGGTACGATGTTGCGCGACGTTGTTTGATATCAACGCATATTGCATGATGTTTGAGCATGTTTTAACGATGTTGCACAACATTGTTATATGGTTCCATGTTCGACGATATTGGACCATGTCGCGTAACATGAATTGCATCTTATGACCACAATGTACACATTGTACGGTTTGATGACATGGCACATTCAATTGATTGCCGTATCGCCCGTCATCCAACCATGCTTTGTATGCAATCATCTCCTCCATCCCATCATTTCTTCTCACCAATCGCATCGCGGCATGGCTTAGCACGTGGTGCTCTGCCGATGCAGACCCTTTTCCTTGCCATGCAAATATACATTGGCAGTATATCTAGCGCTGTTATAAATGTACACCAGTTGAAACGTTAGATCGCAGGGCCTGTCGCATCACCTGCCTCAGACACCTGCCCAATGCGGAAATTGTCAACTCAGCCAGACACAGGTGCGTGGCTCAGTTTACCTCTGTTCAATCTCAAACTCTGTGAGTCAACATGTTGGCGAGCGTTGCATTGACAATGCACCTGGTTGACAGCATGGACTTTGACGGAAAAGACCTGTTCGAGAGGCTCCGCGCTTAAATTTTCAATGACGAACCTGGCTCTAAGCGTCCACGTACCAGTAGCTCTGGAGGTGATGCGCCTGGTCGTCCGCTGACAGCAAAACAACTGGTAGCATGTGACTCAGCAGGAATCACTCCCGACAAGCTGGAGGGGCTATTCACCAAGTGAGAGGTCGATAAGTTAATTCGCCCTGCCAAAGAGAGAGCTCAAGAGGTTTGCATAAACCATGTGGCCTCCATTGCAACTGACGAGAGGCGGTAAATGTACACTTACACACTGTGGTGCATGTGTTAACTGATGCAAGTATGTGTAGGAACATGCATCTACTACCTCAGAAAGCTCGGCATCGACATTTCTGATGACCTGAAGCGCCAAGTAGCTTACAAGCTGTGTGACACTCTGATGCGCAAGGACAACTCAGATCTTCTTGATAATGCAGAGCCAATTTACGCTAATCAGGTATGTATCAATGTGACACTTGGTCATTGGCCAAAGCACCTGTAGTTAACAGATGTTTCACAGGTGTTCGAGCTGGTGCACGTTCGCAAAGTTTGCAACTGAGAGACAGCGCGTTTCATGTCGCAAGGAAAGGCAGAAAAAATCATTGAGCAGATAAACAAAGCAGATCCAAGGGAAGCTCCAGTAGCAAATGTTGATGCCAATGAGGTGTGTTGTTATTGTTATCATTTTTGATGATGGGAATACTGTGCTTGCCAAGATTAGTCGCGATGACATGAGAATGCTATGGTTGCATAGCAGAGTTCCAACAACAATGGGCACATCAAGCCGAAACCCATGCAGTCACTCCATCTTTTGTTACACTTCTGTTTTTGCATTGGCTCCTTTGCTTCTTATTCTTTACCCGTTGTCTGTTTCCTTGCTTCTACTTCGCTACGCATATATGTCACCATATTCAACATCAATCTCGGATGTGTACTGCAGCATTTATAGTAACATTGTTCTTTGCAGGTAAACGATGAGGTCCAGATGATTCTGCGATCCTCGGCAGCAAGAAACATCATCAATGCCAACACCAACATCAGGGCCTCTGCACGTACCTCAAAAAACGTGCGCAACCCATAAACACAGGTGTGAAGTTTGTCTACAAGTTGACGCATGTGGCAACACAGAAAGTATATATCGGTTAAAGTAGCCACCCAGGTCGACGTTATAAGGAACATCGTAGACACCCGCCTACGAAAATGTTGCCTGACTTTGATAGCAGTAAACCTTCTGAAGAGCAAGTGTAGTTGGAAGTTTTAGAACATTGCAAGGCACGAATAGATTGGTTAGAAGCAAGGTACATCGCCGAATACGACTTCTGAGGGTGCAAAGATTACAATATGAATGAAGGCAACCCAGCAAGGTTCAAAGCATTTTGGGCGCGTCGATGAAGTGGTAGCGGTTTCGGCAATAAAAACAGAGTGAAACTGGCTATTGTTTGTGTAGGTCACCATGTGTGTTGGACACTTTGTGCGACACCATGCTTTGGTGTCGATATGATATAGGTGGGTGCATATTGGTGGTGTAACTGTGTTGGTGTAACTTCAAAGATGTACGTATGCTGTGGTGTTTGGTGATNATAGTCTCAGCGCGCGCGCGAGAGAGAGAGAGAGAGAGAGAGAGAGAGAGAGAGAGAGAGAGAGAGAGAGAGAGAGAGAGAGAGAGAGAGAGAGAGAGAGAGAGAGAGAGAGAGAGAGAGAGAGAGAGAGAGAGAGAGAGAGAGAGAGAGAGAGAGAGAGAGAGAGAGAGAGAGAGAGAGAGAGAGAGAGAGAGAGAGAGAGAGAGAGAGAGAGAGAGAGAGAGAGAGAGAGAGAGAGAGAGAGAGAGAGAGAGAGAGAGAGAGAGAGAGAGAGAGAGAGAGAGAGAGAGAGAGAGAGAGAGAGAGAGAGAGAGAGAGAGAGAGAGAGAGAGAGAGAGAGAGAGAGAGAGAGAGAGAGAGAGAGAGAGAGAGAGAGAGAGAGAGAGAGAGAGAGAGAGAGAGAGAGAGAGAGAGAGAGAGAGAGAGAGAGAGAGAGAGAGAGAGAGAGAGAGAGAGAGAGAGAGAGAGAGAGAGAGAGAGAGAGAGAGAGAGAGAGAGAGAGAGAGAGAGAGAGAGAGAGAGAGAGAGAGAGAGAGAGAGAGAGAGAGAGAGAGAGAGAGAGAGAGAGAGAGAGAGAGAGAGAGAGAGAGAGAGAGAGAGAGAGAGAGAGAGAGAAAGAGCTCACGACATGTCATGCGACATCGCACCATACCATTCCATATCATACCATATGGTGTCACATCGATCAATATGCCGGCATATGACGTCATATGGCGTGATATGGCAGAATGTCGCGCGACGTCGCTGGACATCGTGAGTTCCTTGTGCTTCATGTTAACACAGTTCAAGTCAAATATCCATATGCTACCTATCGCAGTGACACAATGTGTGCGGCCATGTGTTGTAAAGCATGTTCCATAACAACATAACCATACAGGTAATAACAGAGCATAAGATTACTCAATTGACAACCTTGACATATGCATCGACAAGGGCAAAACGGGTTCCATAAAATACAGGTCTACAAAAAGGGGGGTGGCTGCGAGGGCCCAGCGCCAGCAGCAACGGTATTGTGTGTATCAACATCCTCATCATCGTCACTGCTGCTCATTTTATATACAGGGAAATCGGGGAGCTTTGCACCACGTGGTGGGCGTTGCATACAAATAATTTGAAAGCGGCGGCAGAAAGGACACTCAACTTGAGGGTGAGATCCTGTGCGCAGCTTCTTCAAGCACTGATGGCACAGTGTAGCTCCGCAACATGGCATTGGTAGCAACGCTTCCACTGGCTTCTGCTTGCAGCAGATCCCGCATGTGTTGTCTTCACTGTCTACCACGCGCTTGCCCTTGTAGTCCTGGCGCACATGTCGTTGCATTTCTTCGGTTGTTGCTGCTTCACGCAGCAACAGGCAACTGTGCAGAGGTAGGTACAAAGCTTCTCTCAGAGTGTTTGGTATAGTTGCAGTTGCAGCTGCCTTTTAACATCTCTGCGATTGAGAAGCGATACCTGGTACAACACCCAGTGAACACCAAAGTGTTGCATTCGTTGATAATTGTCATAATTGTAATTGTTCAGTACCTTTCCGTCAAGGTCAATCTCTTTTAACATGTATTTTGTTAAGCTGTCCAACTCCTTTTTGGTGACTTCCAGTTCCTGCTGAAAGCTCTCGAACTGCACGCCATTGGGTACAACGCGCTCAGAAAATCGCCAATTTGCCGTTTGAAGACGCAGGACGCTTGTCCACTCTGAGATCTACAACAGCAAGTCAGTTGCTGAAAATTCCTAACAATGCAGGAACACACACCTTTTTTTTTGTGTGCAGCAATCGTCTGGTTGGCTTCTTCCAATCTGGCATTGCAGACGCGCCAATTTTGCATCGTTACGCTCATTGTGTTGCTACAACTGTGTGGTCCTGCGCTAAGCTTCTGTCAGCTGCTTGCGTAAACCCACAATGCTTGCTGCGTCTGCATTTTTTACGCTTTCTGTCATTTTAACGTGCTCAGCACGCTCTTCGTGTAATGCACGCTCCAGGTTAGCATTGTTCTGTAGCAGCATGGCCTGCACGCAGACAATTGAGTTCACTGACCATTATCAACAGCTTTGCAGCGATCTGAGGATCAGGCTGTGTCTGATTTTGGCGTAGCTGCTCTGCTTGCTTCAGGTTGCGCTCGCGAAGGACTGTGTTCTCGTCAACTAGCTTGAAATCTGCCAACAATGCCATCAGTGGTGTGTGTCAAAACAATGGCACAATTTCCCTTACTTTCGTTTTGTAGACGAACGTTGTTTTGGTCTTCACCAAGCAGGTGGGCACTGAAGGTGTCGATAGCAGCACGCATAAGCTCAGATATAAATTGGTGAGTTGGCATACGCGGCATTGCTTCCCCTGCGTTTATGTAGTTCACGGATCAGGTTAGAACCTCTGCAACGATGACATTGCTCACCTGTTTCAGCGTTAGTGACATGAGACGTGGTGGGAGTATCAGGCGCCATAGACAAGTTCCTACGGCGCTTAGACGGAGTCACACGAGAACCTATTGGGATACATGCACTGAATGAAACTGTTAATGTCACCTGAAGCAGTCACGTACCTATTGGCACCATTAAGGCACTGACATTGGCGTCTTTGATAAAGTTCATATCGTATAAGATTCCAATAAGGTGCAGAACATCATGCAGCGATGGTGGCAGGGGGGTTGTTTGCTGCAAAGGCCGCGATCCAGCAAATGGCATAAAGGCACCCACAGTAGGTTGAATTGAAGTTGTGTCGTGCCACTGCAGCCCGACCCTAAGTGGCAACAAGTACATAATATGATTCCCACATAAGTCCGTCCAATGTGCCATCATGCAGACAGCAACATGCACTCAAAGTCAACTGACAGTGACATTGCACATTGTTAAGTTCATAAGCCGTGGAACAGTTTGCCACTCAACCCATGCACAACAATGCATGCCACCATGCAGGACTCAACAGATCCAACTAGTATTTCAGCAAGTCGTCTTGCTGTTGGCGTGTTAGTTCATTGAAGGCGTCCTTGTGGGTACCGCTAGTAAGATGAGACCTGAAGTTTTGCACTCCCACTCTGGCGATCCAGCCTTTGTGTATGCCTGTGAGGTTGCAGCCGTAGATGCAACGGACGAAGCAATTTTGAAGGTGGCAACACGTCGAGAATTCGCCATGGACCTTGGAAAGAAGGCGACGCAATGCACCAACGAAACAACGCGGCCGCTAAGCTCGACAATCTTGGCATCGCTGCCGTCGAAGAGCTTGCGTGCGACTTGGTTGCCGGGCCGTGGTAGTCATCGACCATCGCCCGGGCGTATGATATCCCATCATACGCAGGACACATTACGCACGCACCACAATTTGACTTGAACTCTATTAACATGTTGCACAAGACTCACGATGTCTAGCGACGCCGCGCCATATCACGTCACATGACATTATATGCCGGCATATTGATCGCTGTGACACTATATGGTATGATATAGAATGGTGTGGTGCGATGTCGCATGACATGTCGTGAGTTCCTTGTTGACAGAGTTCAGTTATAATGTGACATAACCTCAATTAATATAACGCAACCGAAATTTATTTTTGGGTGACCTGAACTGAAGCGCATTGCACGCAGGATACCTTATGTGTAATATTCAACATATGCTGTTGAGCATATCGCGCCATATGATGCCGTATGCTAGCACATTATACGACATTTTATCAAGTGACGCCATATGCTATGCTGCAAGTCGCGCTACGTCGCGTCCGTCGCTCTTTGTATGCCTGTTGTGGCGGTGAGATGGCGTGTGACCATTGACGTCACTGAGTTAACAGAGTTCAGGTCGCATTGCACGCATGATACCATATAAGTGATATCCATCCATATGCTGTTAAGCATATCGTGCCATATAATCCGGTATACTAGCACATCCAACGATATTCTATCAAGTGACGCCATATGCTGAGCTGCAATGTCGCGCTACGTCCCATCCGTCGATGCTTGGATGCCGGTTGTAGCGGTAACATGGCGTGTGGCAGGCCTTAGCCGGCACTGACGGATTGTACTGACAATTCTTGTGTGGTGACTTACTGGTGACGGCCGCCCGCCTCGCCCCCAATCAGCCGCACCGCTAGTTAGCAACATTAATTGTAGTTGAGCTCGAGACGAACTACCACTCGACCTGTATAATTTGCAAGCATTAATAAATTCTTTGAACATCGTGCTTATATTGTTGTAAGCATGTGTTGAGCAGCATGAAATTAAAGATATATACCACTACAGTTACAATCTTTATGTTACATGGCACCATGATGGATGTATGCAAGGATCTGCCTGTGCATAAACGGCTGCTCCAACATGGGTACTGTTGTAAGCATTTAAGCGAATCGCATCACATCTGCAATAACGTCATGCATGTTCGAATGTGACTGTACTCGTGGACATGTGTGGTATCTATAGATATCCGGGTGCCATCACACTATGCCAGCGTGTAATGATGCGCTCATCATTACCTCGCACGCTGCTGTAGTCCACGAACCCGGGCGTCGTCATAAATGGCGTTTGTTACCGTCTGCAGTAAACGACAAAATGGGTGGAATATGGTCAATGCATTGCAATGGTATTGATGTTCGGGTGCCAACGAGTTCGACCCCAAAGGCTTGGGGTCACTTACTGTGACCCCAACACTCCACGACACGCAAGAAGCAAACAGTCGCAGGCTACGCGTGTTCGTCGCACGCCAAAAACAATGCAAGCCGTCATGAAACGCCTCGGCCTTCATGTAACGCTTACAATCTGGACCAGCACCAGCTTGGACAGCCCTCGGAACTCGGCCAGTTAGGCGCTATCATGAACCGAGGTTTCATGCAGCACTCCGCTAATAGGGCAGGTGAAATGGTGGACACGCTGGCGGGTATGGCCAACAACCACGCGGTGAAGGAAGCGGCGGCAGAGGAGCGGGACGAGGGCAAGGAGGAGGAGGCGGTGGTGAGGGACGAGGGGTGGTGACCACGATGCGAGGGGGCAGAGTAGGCTAAGCTGGCTGATTGGGGCCCACCAGGAGCAATGCAGCGGCACGCCCACCACAGGCGGCGCCCCTCCAGCGGGGGCGGCCTAGGCGGCGGCGGCGGTGGGGGCGCATCCGGAAGCTTGTGTTACTTCTCGACATGCTTGTTTGTCGTGGTGTTCCTGGTCAGTGCGCCCGTTCTCGCACACGTAGCTGTCATTGGTTCACACTCTCACAGGACAGGAGGAGCTGTAGTAGCATGCTTGCATTCCTCTTGCTTTCACTTGTTTGCTGCTCCATGTCGCTAGCATATGCGTGCGATTTCAACTTTGCTTGTGTGACGGTCTGAAGCCAATTAGCCTTCAAACTTGCGATCATCTTGCCCTCGTGCCAGCCTCCTGGCTTGCAATGCTGAATGTGGGACTGTTGTTACCATGCGTGCAGGGAGTGTTCTACTTGCAAATGCCCTCCCGACCCATGCTGCCCACCGACGGTGAGTTTGTTGAGAAGCTCTTGTCTTCTGTATGCTTTTTGACTGTCGATTGTTGCATTGTCCTGTGCTCTGTTGCGGACAGCAAGCGCACCACCTTCAGTTGTTGAGGCGCATTGCGCTGTCTCCAACGTCAATCAGTTGATGTTGCAACTTTTTGTTACAACTGCACTGGGATTGATGAGCACAATGCAGTGATCCAGTTGGGTTTCTTGCTCAACTGTCAGCATACTTATATGCAAGCAGCTACAGCATGGTGTAAGCATGGATGGGTTGGGTTATGTTACTGTCAAGGGCTGATTTGCTACAAGCTGCCGTTGTGAACAAGCGCAATGCCACGACTGTAAGATGCGTTCCAATGAACAATGGCGTTAACTGCTGACTGCTGGAGCATGATTTTGTTTCATTGGTGATAGGCTGCTTTGTTTTCTTTGGGTTATTCTTCTTTCTTTTCGGGTGATGAGCTGCTGCTGCTGCAACAGGGGCCTACCCGGACATGAGGATAGAAGAGATAGAGAGGCATAAGCAGCTGCAGGGGTTAGGGGAGGGCACGCATGGCAGGGGTTACAGGAAAATAAGCAACGTTGAGGACATATCCGAACTCGACGGCATTGCGGATTATGAAGACGATGCTTCGTTGTCAGGCGACAGCGATGTGAGCATTCCTTGGCTCAAGAACGCTACCGCGCAGTATACGCCCAATCTGGAGTTTGATGATGCTGTCATGGGCGATGACACTCTCTCGCATTTGGAAGACTTCGAGAGCAACAAGCTGGCTGAGGTAAAGCTGGCTGCATGCACTGGTTTGCTGCAAATCACAAGCATGTGTCTCCCGTTTGAGCTAACTGAACTGTACGTGCAGTCTATAAATCCTTATTGTTGTAGTGTTGATTGATGGAATTTCTACATATCATACAATTTGTTCAAGCTGTGGCTCCTAGATGTTGTATCGCAGTTATTGCCATTGACCATTCTGAGCGCAAATGGCTGCGGTGATGACTGGTAGTGTCGTAGCCATCATAGCGTGTGTAAAGTCAGCGAAAACTATTTTCTGTGCAGTTTTGCTTGGGAGTTGCTGAGCTATTCAACAAGTGCTTTTGCTATGTCACCGCTGTAACTGTTCCCTGGTCTTGTTGACATCGTTAAGCAACCCAGCCTGCATTGCGCTGCAGGCCGAGCCAGCAAGCAGTACAAAGCCTGATACAGCTACTGCAACTCCTTCGCCTTCACCTCCGCCACCAACGCTGAGCCCACCCCCGCCTGATTCGCCACCCCCACAACTTGAAGCCAATGCGGACGTGATCATGACTCAAACGCCTCCGCAGCGCCCTCCGCCGAAACCAAAAACATCTTCTCATCGCGTAAGCCTCGTGTTTTACGTGTGGCATGGCTGATTCCCAGCCTGTCCATGTTCAACTACATGTGTGTGTTCGTATGCAACATCACACCTCAACAGCATGGTCTTTGTGACTGCGATCAAGGCACATCGGTTATAAGTCGACTTGTGCACATGAGCGTGTAGTCAAACATGTGTGTGTATGAAGCTTCCAATCCGTATTACTCCCTTTCCACAGCCGCATGCACCTCCCGCGCTGCCGCCCACACCACACATGTCGGAGGCAGAGGCGCAGCAGCTCATGCAGGAGCAGGAGCAGGAGATCAAGCAGAAGGTCCAGGCGGTGATGACCAAGCTGAACATCACAGCACCTCCACCGCGTGCACCACCCCCACCGCAACAAGCCTCTGTGGCAGTCACCGATCCCGTGAACCCAAGTGCTGACACCCCAAGCCCAAACACAGCAGTTGATACTCCCCAACAAGGCCCTGCTATCGAGGAGTTTCCCCGGCAGCTGTTGACATCGTTGTCATCAACAACATCATCATTATCACCAGTTTCCGACAATGCACCAGCACCTGAGATAATTCTGGCTGTCACCAGCACTGCACCACCACCCGCGCCCGCTGCACTTGCACCATCCCCTGAGCAGGTCGCCAAACAGAAAGCCGAGCGTGAAGAGTACCTTCGGCGGCTGTTCGGCATGTGGCAATGTGACGGCTGCAGGTACTTGCCTGCGCTGCAGCAGGAGTACGCCATCCCTGAAACAGCAATCCACTCTGCGTTGGACATCGGCACGGGTGGATGCGGCCTTGTGCGCGGAATGCTCACTTTTGGTTGGGAAGTCAAGGGTGTGGAGGCAATACTCGTCCCGCTGAAGGTTTGCCACTTGCCAGTACTTGCATGTTTTATTGATTGCGGAGATATGCTTACTTGTGGACTTGAACAGGAAAAATGCTCAGATCTATTGGAACAAGGTGTGGTTAGGGATGCGAAACTGGACAAGTTGCCATTTGCGGATGCGAGCTTTGATATGGTGGTAAGACGGCTGGTCAGTGTATTGAGTGGACATCCATATAAGCCAAATAACACTTGTTGGTCTGTCAGACTTCAACGCACGTGCTAGAGTTTCTTCCTCACGCCCGGCTCGCGACCGTCATCAAGGAGATGGTGCGGGTGGCGCGCATGCATGTGTTCATCACGATCTCCGTGCACAGTCAGGGCAAGAAGCCTCCCAAAGACGACTTGCAGCCCGTATCCCTGCACACTGCCGAGTGGTGGCAAGAGCTTCTTGAGGCGCACGGCCTCACCTTCTCCCCTTCACATACGGAGTCACTGCGCGCCATGTATCAGAAGGTACATACCTTGCAAATGTGGCATTCGTAGCATCTGCGCCAGCAGCTGCTACGAACATGCTATGAATACCACATTTGCAAGAGTCATCAATGTGGCGTGCACATCCCGTCTTGTGGCAATTACGTAGTCTCAACGAGTAGTGACCATTTTCTTGCTCGCCAAATAGGCCATTTGTTAGTTGAATCGTTTGTTGTGAGCATGCATGATAGACATGTAAGACGACGACCCATATGGTGTATGCCGCAGGCTGAGCCCGCACGTGGTACGGACGCCATATTTGCGCTGGTGGCCATACCTCAAACGGGTCCCGACGCATGGGGCAGCCGCCAGTGTCTTGGTTGTTCGTACTTCAAGGTGGCCGCGGAGCTGTACGCGAACGAGTTCAGGCAACAGAGGGTTGCCACAATGCTTGTGGCGGGCGCAGGCGCGTGTCGCCTTGCCGCGGAAGGTAAGGGCGTGGCCCCGAGGGGCTCCTCGCCGGACATCCATGTTCTCGACTTTGCCCGTCACCGCGTATCAGCAGACTGCCCTTCTCTGCTCAAGACTGGGAGCATCTCGTTTTTACTAGAAGGTGATAGTGTTGCTGCTCTGTCTGCGTGTGTGTGTGTGTGTGTGTGTGTGTGTGGGGGTAGGAGCTTCACAATTACACCACTAAGCAATCACATTTTCTCGGTGGTAATCCTCATGCAGTCTGAATAGCCGAACAACCCTTCATACTCACGCCATCTTGTCTGGACACATTCTGTTGCAGTTTATTTACAGTGTGCAACTCGTGTAGTGTGTGAGGCTCAGCTGCTGTCGTCATTTTGCAGCTACACCGTTGCCCCTGGCGGAGAATACCCAAGATTTGGTTTTGTCACTGCATCAGCTGGAGATGTTGCCGGAAGACAGGATTGACGCTGTACTCAACCTACTAGTCCGTCTCGCCACAAAGAATGTCATGATTGTGGTACGTTGAGCGATGCGCACAGGAACAAGCAGCAACACAAGGCACGCTGGGCATGTGCAGCGCGCACACAAATGCACACACACACACACACACACACACACACACGCATGGATATGTGTGCGGACGCGCAGGCATGCGTGCATGTGTGTGCCTGTGACTTGTGCAAACACATTCGCATTCACCCGCATTTGCAGGTGACATGATACACATCGGCACACGTGCATGCGCACTGTGCATACGTATGCATACATGCACGCAGTACCAATGCTGTCCTGTTGCACAGGTGGCTACATGCGGCAGCCGCATTGTGACGCCAGACTGCCCCGCGGCGCAAATGGACGGCATTCAGGCTCTACAATCGCGGCTTTGGTGGGCCAACAAGTTCAAGGACGCCGGGCTGGAGAAAACGTGGAGCGCAGAGATGTTTGAGCCCAAACCGTGCGGCGGCGTGAAGTGCAGCAGCCGGTTCGATGAGCTCGCCAATGCCTCCGGAGGACGCATGAACAGTCAGGACCTGTTCACATTTCGAGTACCCGCGTCAAAGGTACACTTCACTGTCGTTCGTTGTGTCATTCAGGGCTGTGGTTGGCATGACTGTCATGCCAACCGCAGCTCTGGTAGCTCTCACTTGATGACATAAACCATTTGGGTTGGCATTGGTATGTAGGCCAGTGTGGTCTTGTTTGTTGTCTGTCATGTTTTGGTACATATTGGTTGACATGTGTGCTAAGTTGATGTGTGTGTTGTGTTTGTGTTTGCGTGCAGGCGGCTGTGGTTGGGGCCATAGAGGACTTGAAAGGGGGATTGAATAAAGTTGGCAAGCGGCGAAGACTGTAGCGTTCTCTTACCACTCCATTGTTGTTTGTTTTTCCAGCTTAGATTTCAATGTATAACATGCTTTACAGTGTTGTCCTTTATGATACCGCGATCGCATCAAGTTGCGCGCATTGTCATGTGATTTATTGTAGTCATGCCAGGCAAAGCCAATCTGCGCGCTGTGTATGCGACATTACATGCATTGCTCGGTTCAGCGCCTTCTTTGGTTGCTATATTCAGACAGGTCTGCGGAATGCATGCAGTTGAGCTTGCAGACTATGTTCAGAAGCTGTTGGCATGGGCATACAAGTATGAGGGCAACACATTCACATTCCTTCATAACCAACATGCTTGTCTCAACTTTCAGATGCATTACCATGTCAAGCGAATTCATCAACTTGTTGGCAAACACTGCAGCGCAGAATCTTACAAGCACTTGGGCTGGGTTAAACTGTCATTGCAGTCAGAGTTCTGCATTCTACACTCACCCGATGAACGCCAAAGCACCACTGGAACACACAGCACTGCAAGCAGCAGCGCAACAAGCAGCAGAAGCGCAGGGAGGCGGAGGGGGAGGAGAGGTCGAGGGAGTCGTCGTCGCTGCTGCTCATGTGCATGTGGTACAACTTGCAACGACTAACCAAGCCCGTGTGGCCACGTACTACATGCATGTACTGCCTGCTATGGCTAACGGGGTGTTGGTAGAGTAGGTAGTGAAGTTAGCTACTGACAGTAGCCCGGTGGTCTACATGAACGGTGTTTGACTGCATGTGGACATGATGCTTGCATGTGTCGTGCATGTGCATACGTGTTGCGCATTTTCTGTACATAGCGCATGACATTTCAGGTTGTGGGATGCACTGCAGCCTAATCGTCATCACGTGGGCCTTGAGCTGTCAGGTACGTGCACGCCAACATCAGCAGCAACATGGCGGCGGCGGCGGTGTGGGTGTTGGCCTTGCTGGCGTCCTTGACAGGGCTGTGCGCCGCCGCTGCTGCCGCTAGCAGCGACGGCGCCAGCGGCAGCGGCAGCGGCGGCGGTGTCGTTAACGGCGTGGCGGCCGTCGCTGGCCTTGCGCACAGACTGTTTGGACGCAAGGTACGATGCGTCTCAAAAAGTAGAGAGAACGACAGTCAGTGACCTCTTACATTGACACCCTGCAGATTTTGTTTACGAGGATTTTGGATAATGTTGTCAGCTTGCATACGTTGCTTGTGTTGGGCATGTTTATGCATTGCCACTATGTTAAGCAGCTATGCAGGTGCCCCGTCTATGTAACTACCAGTTTCATGTACACACAAACCGACAGTTTTGTCCTGCAGCTGCGTGTCCGAACAACAATGTTCTCGCACTGCTACGCGAATCACCCATATGCATATGCACCTGTGCATCTCAACAGTGACTGGTGCAATTCCATGCAACAGACAGGGTTTCGTCTGGAGCTGCTGCCCTCAGAGGATGTTGAGATTGCGGAGGTCAGCCAGGAAGAAGGTTCTGATGTCGTCCTCCTGCGGGGAAGCACCCCAACCGCCCTCACCTTCGCACTCAACTGGTAACGTTTGACACGTCGACACATGCACAACCAAACACGCACAAGCACGTGCACATACACGTGCATACACCCACAAGTGTCCACGCGCGCTCATGCACGCCCACCCACCCATCCACCAGCTCAATCACACATCCATTGCACGCACCCATGCACGCAGGCAGGCACACGCAGATGTTAGCAACGCACACGTGCACTCATACGTGATTGATACTCTCACAACAACAGGTACATGAAGTACGATGCCGGCGTGCAGGTCTCCTGGTCCGGCGACAGTGTGCCCACACTACTGCCGAGGGAGGGGAAACCGCTACCAAAAGTGGAGAGACCGAGGACGATACGGCGGGTAACGCGGTGGACGATATATCAGAACGTGTGCACTGCGAGGTGAGGGGTGCGTGTGCGGGTGCATGTGCGGGTGTGCGTGAGTGCGTGTGCGTGCGTGCGCGCGCTCGCGCGTGCATGCGCATGTGTGCCTGTGCAATTGCGTGTGCATGCACAAGAGCGTGCGCACGAGCACGTGTGCGTGTGCGTATGTGCGTGTGCACATCTGCATGTGTACGTGCGTGCGCATGCGTGCACGTGCATGTGCAAATGCGCGTGTGTGCGAACGTCCAGATGGGTGGGTGCGGACACTCGCGCCCATTGCGTGCATGAGTCTATGTGTGTGTTGGCTGATGGCAGGGAGGGGCTGCGGTTGTGTGACTGTGTACGTGTGCGTGCAGCTACAGCTTCGTGTGGTGGGAGTGGGCGCGGTGGGAGCGGGAGCTGGATTGGATGGCCGCCAACGGCATTAACATGCCCCTTGCTCCCGTCGGCCAGGCGAGTGGTGGTGATGTCACTAATTGTTGTGTCTTCTTTGCTTCTCTCTCGCTGTCTGTCTGTCTGTCTGTCGACCAGTGAGCAGCAGCGTTTGTGCTGTGGGTGTGTTGACTGTAAAGTAGTCGTGCTGCTGTCAACATCTCTGTCTCACTATTGATATCATGCCAAACATACACAGTGGTCACATAGCACAAGCGCACGCAGCCACACACACATAGACACACTCTCTGCTGCAGGAGTACATCTGGGCTCGGGTGTTTCAACAGCCACCCTACAACATATCTTCCCGCGCCCTCTCTCGTTTCTTCACGGGTCCGGCCTTTGCCGCATGGGGCCGCATGGGCAACATCCAAGGCACATGGGGTGGACAACAACAACAACAACAACAACAACACACCCACACTCCTCTTTGGGACAACTTTTACACACGCCAACTTGAACTCCAACTCACGATACTCTCCCGCATGAGCGATTTCGGCATGACGCCGATATTCCCTGCTTTCAGCGGCTTCGTGCCAAAGGAGATGAAGGATATCATAAAAGAGTCGCGGATATCGGCTTCATCGGCTTGGAATGGGTTTGAAGAGCCGTACTGTTGTGTCGATTTCGTCGAGCCGACGGCTCCGTTGTTCGCGAATATCCTCGCGGCGGTGATAGCGGAGCAGAGGCGGCTTTATGGGGAGCGACTCATGAGTCATTATTACCAGATTGACCTCTTCAATGAACTGAAACCGCGCTCTCGCGACCCCGAATATATACGAAATATCAGCCGCTCGGTGAGCATAAGTGTCACTGTTGTTGTTGTTGTGGGCATGCAATCAAAAACTTTTGTCATGATCATGCAGGTGTATAAAGCGTTGATTGCAGCGGACCCGCAGGCTATCTGGGTCATGCAAGGCTGGTTCTTCGCGTACGATCCCGACACGTGGGGCGATGAACAAGTACGTGTTGTGGTATCACACGACCTGTACAACACACATGCACACTTCTACACACGTCTGTCTCTCCCAACGTCAGGTGCTTGCTTTTCTGTCTGGTGTCCCAACTGGCCGCCTTCTCGTGCTGGACCTCTACGCCGAGGCGCGACCCCAGTGGACGAGACGACTGGGTCCCCACACAAAGCCCTTTGCGGGACACGAGTGGGCGTACTGCGTGCTGCACAACTTCGGGGGAAATGTGGGGATGAGCGGGGACTTGGAGACGGTGGGAAACGGTGATCAGTTGTTGTCGTTGCGGTGGTTACTGTGGTTGTGGTTGCTGTTGTGGTCGTGGTTGTTGTTGTGCCTGTTGTGCTTGTCATACTTGCTGTCGTTGCTGTCGTTGTTGCTGTTAGTGTTGTCGCTATTATTGCAATTCCATATCCACAAGCTTCGTTGCAGTGCAACCCAACATATGCCACCCACAGCACTCTCTCCCACCACTCACGCTCTCTATGCAGGTCCTCACAATGCCTTACAACATGCCGGCCCCGGCCTCACCGGCATCGGTTTGACTATGGAAGGCATCAACCAGAACTACATCATCTACGAGTTGGCTGCCGAGACCGCGTGGACGAGTGGGAAACTTGGAGATGGTGTCAATGTGTCACAGTGGGTTCGGGACTACGCGCGTCGGCGGTACGGGCCATGTGGGGGGTGTGAAATTGCGTGGGAGATGTTGCTCCCGGGGCCGTACAATGCCACGCGCGCGGTGGGAGGTGTGACGAAGAGTTATGTGGAGATACGACCGGCGGTGGAGATGAAACGGACGGGGTTTATGCCGACGGAACTGACCTATGACCCGGCTTTGTTGGAGGTAACGAATACGTGTGGTCATGATGTGTGTGGGTGCATGTGTGAGTATACGTGTATGCGTGCGCGTGCATGCGTGCGTGTGGGCGTGGGCGTGCATATGTGTGTCCGTGTATGTGTGTATAAGTATGCGTGCGGGTGTGTGTGATGTCATGTGTTTGCCGCACATGGGCTGATGTGATGTCATGCATCGCAGGCTGCATGGTGCAGTTTCTTACCAACAAAGCAAGGCAATACTATATCTCCCACTACTCCTGGATATCGCCACGATGCAGTGGACATAGGTCGGCAGTGTCTGAGCAGCCACTTCATGCGCTTGCACGAGGAGTTTATATCCATTGCCAGAAACACCAGCGCACTTGGCAACGCATTGATATCAAACTCCCCAACCCTGATATCTAAGCTGGAGGAAGCCGGCCAACGCATGACCGAGCTCATTGCCGATATTGACACACTGTTGTCCACATCAAAACACTTTTTGTTGGGCAACTGGCTGGCAGATGCAATCAGATGCAGCGATAACAATGCCGGTATCGCTGATATCGCCACTGGCCGTGGCAATATGACTTCCCTTTTCTTATATCAAGCCCGGAATCAAATCACTCTTTGGGGTCCCATTCGAGGCGAAGTGTCCGATTATGCATCAAAGCAATGGGGCGGTTTGGTCAGTGGATACTACCTCCCGAGATGGAAGTCGTTTATTGACTCCATAGTTGACGCTGCGCAAAAGGGGTTGGCGTGGAATGAAACGGAGTATGAAGCGAGGGTGAGCGCGTTTGAGTTGTGGTGGCAGCACAAGGAGTTTGATGAGCCTACGCACCCGAACGGAGATAGTATTGGGGTCGCCAGAGCCCTTGCGCAGAAGTACTTTGGCTGTGAACACGCATCATTGCGATCAAACACGCAGTAAACACTGGCACGTTTCACTACAAGTGTCAATGGAGGCATGCATGAAGTATGACAAGTGACCTCAAAAAAAGTTGGTATTGCGGGCTCAACAAGCAACTTACGTCATGTAGCGATACGACTGGTGTAGTACTGAGTGACATTGCCTCCATTCGCAGCACCCAAAAGTGCTGCCAAGTGGCTTCTGCATACAGATCAGTCGTGACCTCACGTGACACCACCGGGGTCACGCGGGATCAGCAGAACCTCTTCAAAGATTCACTCGCGTGCCTGGTTGGAACCGGTTCAGACCACCTCTGCGTGGACAATGCTATCCGTTGCCAGCGTTGTCCACGTGGGCATCTGTCTGCACAGAACTGGCAATGGCGGCGGCGGCGGCGGCGGCGGCGGCAGGGAGGATGGTGGCGTTGTCAACATGCAGCACGTCCATGCCATCAACGTCTTCTCACACATCCACCGTTAGGAAGGGATACAGGCCGCGGAGGTCGGCGGCATGCATGTCGGCGGCAGCCGAGACGGCCGCACCAGCGGCGACGGAGGAGAGCAGCAAGAAGAAGCCCGCTAAGCTGGCCGATAGGATCGCCGCCATGGCACCAGATCAAAGGGCGGCGCTGAGAGCATCAGCGGAGCTACTGATGTCCAGAACGACAGGGATAGAGTCACCGTCCTCGTCCTTGTCATCGGCGGAGGCGGCGGAGCTCTTGGTAGCGAGGGCTTTTGGGTGGGGTTCTCCGGCCTACTGGCGCGAGTCTCTGGTTGACGCCACGCCTGAGCCTGCCCACGTGGACAACGTGCTCTCCTTTCTGGAGACGGATCTCGCCCTCACCCCCGCCGACGTCGCCGCTGTCGTGAAGAAGTTCCCGGAGATGCTCGCCATGGATGTGGACGCGCAGCTAAGAGCTGCAATTCAGACACTCGCAGAAAGGTGGTTTGTGAAGGGAGCAGCAGCAGCCAAGGCAGTTGTCAAACGCCAGCCCCAGGTACATGCGTGACACCAACAGTCACAAGGACAACGACAATGACATTGGCTATGACATGGATATACGTCAGTTACAGTGGTTGTGTGTTGTGAGCTGATTTGTTGTGTTGTGTGTCATGGACAGGTGTTGGGCTACAACTTCGATTGTGGTGGGGACTGTGCTGGGGAGTGCAACCGCTGTTGGGTGCGCTTCTAGGACGGTTGATAGGTGTTGGTTGGTATGCTTTCAAGAGGATTGCTATTGTAATAGTATACTTTAGGGACCTACTATTGGTTGTAGTGCAATGTATTGTGGTAGGGTTAGTTAGCTGATAACGAGAGCATTCTTTTGTGTTGCGGCAAATAGACTGGCCTGCAGTACAACCATTGCTTTGACCTCCATTACTGACTCAGTGCACTGATGCCTGCAGTGAGGTGTGCTTCTTTTCCATTGGGCATTGTACAAGACAAACATTTACCACTACACACACACACCGAAAGTGCATGTGGTGTCTTTCATGAACACCAATGTCACTCATTTTTCTTGCAGCTTGCCTACTTGCATGTCAACATAACAACAATGTACAATACCACTCAACGAGTCAACAGTGTAACGTGCCAATTGTGCAACACATTCTACAGCAGCAAAGTGCTGCTGCAACAATCCCCACCCACAAAACTGGACGTCACATCCCGCCACTTGCCCATGACCTAACAATTCCCACATCACACACATCACACACGCCCATACCTCCAACCCACTATCATCCGATCACGTGCTTAGCCACCGCAGCGCGAGGTTGATGGATCCCGGTCTGTGGTCCGTGAACGGGAAGTCCTCCTGGATGGCGCGCCCGCCCGCGTGGGCCAGGTGCTGCAGCGGCACCACCGCAGTGCCCAGCACAGTGCCACCGCTGAAGAAACTCGTGTCCACGACGCACACCTCCAGAGGCTCAGTCAACCTGTGCGTGCACGTGGGAGTATCGTGTAAGGTTTCATACTATGTGTTCTGTCATCACAATGCGTGCACACATAGACGCACATGCATGTACACATATGCATGCTCCCACAAACTTGTACGCATGCACAGACACACGCATGCATGCTTGCGCACGCGCACACACCCACGTGCCTACATGCGCATATGCACAAGTGCGCACACGCACATGCACGCTTGCAGGCATGCGTGCGCGCGCACACATGGGTGCACATCGCTTACCCGTCAAGGATGAACGTGAACTCTTCAAGCCAGGCCGGATCCGCCACCGCCTTGACACTGCTAGTCTTCCGCCACTCACTAGTGTTTTTGCTTTTGCCATCTCCATCAACAGCATCCTCTTTGCCCCCTTTCCCTCTCCCAACACGCAGCCGGCAACACACCGTCGAGGCACTCCCAGGTTCTATCCTCGCTTTGTCAAACTTGACAAAGAGCGCCCCGACCTTGTTGACCGCATCATCCACATGATGGTTGTTTGCAACTGTGGCCTCCTCCTCACTGTTGTTGTTGTTGTTGGGATGTTGAACATCATTTTCATCCTCTGTTGTTGTTGGGATGTCTTTGAAGGGTGCGAACGAGCACGAGCCGTGAATACTGCCCACATTGCTGTTATCGTCGCCATCGTCATCAACATTGTCATCGTCCTCATGGGCAGGGTCGGTGATATCGAGCTCAAAGGGGTGTATTGGTGGGATATCACCACCTTCGCCAGCAAGTAGGGATGCGATATCCGCGTCACAGGTGCCGATAAGCGTGTCGGATCTATAAGAAGACTTGCTGTACATCTTCAATCGGACGGCTTGCTCGCGGATATCGTCCACGACAAAGCGAAAGGACTCCTTTCTGGGCCACTCTGCTGCCAACAATGACTCCGATATCGGCTCCTCTTCCATGAGTTTCAGCGCATTGCTCTCACGCCTCTGCCGGCCAGACTTGTTTCTGTTTTTGTGGGGATCGTTGTTGTTGTCCGTGCGTTTCTTCAGCTTCACCACAACGTACACGTCGAGCGTGGAGCCACCGAGTGCAGAGAGTATCATCAAAGATGATCTTCGCCTCCGCACCCCACTCGCACCGGCCAGATTCAGCGTGAGTATGCCCGAAGGCAAATTCAAGTCCTTCACCTCACTCACCTGCACATATACACACGCAAAAGCACACACATACGCACACACCCACATACCCACATACCATACGACACACACGGACACGCACAAGCACACACACACGCACTATCCGTCAGTAAACCAATCAGTAGAACAAGCAGTCATTCGGTTGTTACTGGACCCCCGATTGACTAATTGATCTACTGATTGACCTACTGGCTTGACCAATACAGCGAGACAGCGTTGGACACATGACAACGAGTGTGGTTGTGCACACATCACAACCACAACACCTTACCTTAAAGTTCATGTTGAAGGCTTTGGGCCACAGGAAGTGGGCGGAGAGCTGGTCGATGATGTGTGCGCGAATGGTTTCTTCCAGCAGAGGGAACGAGTCCGTGACGCCCACGAGGTCAAAGTCTATGTTGGGCGGCTGTTGTGGAGAGAGAAGGACACTATGATCTCAGCTAGGTGTGTTACATGTAGAGATATGACTGTTGGATTGGATGTCGTTCTTACTTGCATGAAGGAGAAGGATATTGCTCCCAGGAATGGCTTGACAGGCATCAGCGGCTTCAGAACCACGCGGACGAGCCCCTGCGTGTTGGAGTGTGGGTGTGTGCATTGCGTACGCGCGTATGCGCATCCGTGTGCGTGTGGCTGCAAGTGTATGGATAGTTACGCGTGTGTGCACATGTGAGTGAGCGTGCGTATGCTTGTGCATGCACGGCCGTGTTTGTGAGCACGTGTGTGTAAGTGTTGCACAGTGCAACCACATGTTTCATGACATTAGTTGCACAGACGCCAAAGTGTCTTCACCTGAAACTGGATGTCGCAGACGCCGACAGTTAAGGAGAGCGAGCCTCTCCGCACACGAAGCGACACAGACTGCACAACACAACAATAATACAGAGTCTGTTGCTGTACCCACACGGCACACACACATGACACGCGCACGCACGCACGCATGCACACCACCCACCCACCTGGTCCCCGACCCACTTGACATCCACGTCGTACATGACCCCTATATCCCCCGTGGCGTAGTGCTTGACTCCCGTGATGAGCGGGGGCTTGGTGCCGACGTCGAAACGCGCGAACGTGAGGGAGGAGATGAGGGGGGGACGGTGCTGCTCCATCAACTCCTCGAAACGGGCAGACAGGAAGGAGCAGGTGTCTGGAGATAACGACAGACGACAGACGAGTGAGAGTGACAGTGACGGTGCGAATGAGGGTGAGAGTGAGAGTGAGAGTGAGAGCAAACTGAGTGAAAGAGGTGTACGCATATCTGTATGTACATATGTGTGTGAACGTGTGAGCGAGTGTAATGTGCGTGCATGTGGTCTGGGCAATGCGCATGCATGTGCACATGTGCGTGTGCCTCTGCGTGTGTACGTTCGCATGAGTGCGCGCGTGTGCTTGCAACCTGCAGGCACACATCCACCACCACCCCACCTTCCCACATGAGCGGCCACAGCTCCCTCCAAGCGTAATTCAGCCACTCCGCCTTCTCGTAGTCCGGGAACTTGACCCAGGCGGGCAGCGACCCCAGCACGAGGGACAGCTCGCTGGGACCGGCCGTGCTGACGGAAAGGGCGGCCGCGGTGGCACGCGCACGCGTCAACACGCGGAGCTTGCGACGGAATCTGGGAGGGGGAGTGTTGGTGTTGGGGTTGGGGTTGGGGTGGGTGGATTGGTGTTTGTGTGATGTTGCGTGTGAAAGGCCAGGTTTGATGGTCACATTGGTCACATTGTGCTGGGTGGGCCGGGATTGTGTTGGGGTTGGCTGGCTGTTGTTTGCTGGTTGTTGGTTGTGTGGGAGTAGGTGTTGGATGAGCTATTTGTTGTGCTGCTGGTTTTCTACGCAATCTGCTTGCATGCTTGGGTTGGTTGATTGTCTCTGACTAACTTGGGTTGCATGCGAATGTTGACACCTACATTACAATGTGCAGTGTGCACCGGCATGTGTGTGTGTTGTCGCAGCAATGCATGATATGCGAGCATGAAACGGTGAAAACGTAGGGATTGGCCTGATTACAATGCCGCACCTGCGCGTGCATGTTGCTCTGGCCTGCAGCCAGCCCACCGCCAGGCCTGCCAGGAACACCCAAGTCCGACCGTGCGCCATGCTGGCCTGACCTGGCCTGGCCTGGCCTCGCGCGGCCTGGCCTTATCAGAGAGGACTCCGCTAGGCTTGTCGCATTGGCCCCGGCCTGATCAGGCTACACTAGCGACGTGGCATGCTGGTTGTAGACAATGGCGTCAGGCAGCACCGCCTCCGCCGCTGCTGCAGCCGCCGCCGCCGCCGCTGCCGCATGCATGGACGGGGTCAATCAGCCCGCAGTCTTTGCATTTGCGGTTATTGCTGTCAACTTGTTCTCAAGCACAGTGCAAGCAAACGTTACTGAGATGTCAAGTGCACTCATTGGACATCTATCTGACAAAATCACAGCCAGTCCTAGTAGTATGTCAACTTGACACAGTCAGTCCTGAAATAGCATATATGATGTGGCCATGCTACTACTTACATTACTTGACCTTTTCACACTTGACCTTTGCTTGGTTCACTTGCCATACATGGTGGGTTTGCTTGCACACACGCGGACTGTGAGTGTGGTATTGGGCTTTAAGGTGCTACAAGCTCGCCTACCCATGGTGATGTAGTTCAATGCTTCTTATGTGCAAAGGTTTGGGCCAACCCATGTGACAGTAACTTCTTCGTTTGCTGCTGGTACTTGCTCAGCTACGGACTCAGAATGCAAGCACGCACTATATGTATGGTGACGATTGCAACACGTTGTTACACACGCATGAATTTGTTCCATTTCACATGCGAGTGGTGCATGACACACAGCTACAGTGTGCAAGAAGTAGTGCATAGATTACGATATCTCTATTGCATGCGCATTTCAGTGACTGTATGCGGCCTACTCACAACAATGTCAATACGAGATGAGTTGCATGCAGCATTTTTGTTATTGTATTACACATTATTGATCGTAGCGCTACAATCATGAAGGCGCCATGTTAATGTCATGTCATGCACATTGCACTTTCCAAGACCATGTTGGACAACGTAAGAATGATAAATGTGGAGTTTGGTGCATCAAGGCAATGATGCTATATGATTATCAATGTCATATTGCTTGTGACCTACCATATTTGTAGATGCGATTACAACTCCTCCTAGAAACAAAGCATGTCTCACTCAGTAACATGCTTCGCTGTTTTAACATTCTTTACTTAGTTTGACATGCTGCCATTCGCCAACTAGTGCACGTGTCAAAAATTTCATTACCATTTACATACATACAATGTCATACTCGAAACGCTTGTGAGCACGTAAAAAGGTGCACACTTGTATGGAGTGAGTTGAATGAACACGTCGTTGCGCAGGATGGCCATGGGCCCTTCACCTTCATCCTCCCCTGCCTCTGCGCCTCCGCTAGTTGCATGGAGTCACATGTCCTAGCAGCCGGTCTCCTATGCTACGGTGCGTGTCCAACAATGCGTGTGACACTTTGTTTTACACTATAGCCTTACCATGTATGTTGGTCTCTCTTCCATAATCAGCACTCAGCAAAAAACAGTCTAGTTTGGTGGTGGCATGCGGGTATTAGTGTGCCTTGTGCAGAAGACTCATTCAGGTGCATAGTCCACGACTTGTGATTTGTAACTGGTAGCAAGCTGCAGTATGCGTTTATCCACCTCAGCACACTCACAAGCTCGCAAAGTCATCAGCAAAACACCCTCAATACCACGTAGTATACAATCCCACAGCATAACACGCAAAGACTAGCAGTAGCATAACCACTACTATCATCATCGATACGACCGCAGATGCTGTGCCAGCTGGCGGCGAGTCCGGTCCGCAGCAGCCATGACATGCGTGTGTTCTCCGGTGTGGTCCTCCTCAGCCACCAGCTGCTCTATGGAGATTCTGTTGTTGATGTTGTTGATGTCCTTTGGTTGCTGCTTGTCCTTGACCTCGGCCTCGTCAATGGCCGTCACCACGCGCTCCATCTTGTTCATTGCAGCAGACAGCCTTTCCCGCAAGACGGGGATCTGATCGCTAGCACCTGTGCAACGGCAGTGGATGTGCGCGTGGATGTGTGCGTAGTTGTGCGTGCGCGCAGATGTTTCGTGCCTGTTTGTGTGTGTACACAGGCGCGTGCATGCATAGGTAAGGGCGCGTGTAGGCGTGCATGTGTGGGCGTGCGCACACACACGTACGCATACACGCGTGCGTGCGTGTGCTTGTTGTGAAGGCTGTTGTCTCATTCTACCAATGATAGTGTTGTGAAGCTTTGGCATGCTTACTTGCATAGCGCTGTGCCAGGCCAGGTAAGGGGCTCTGAAGTTCTGCATGAGCGCTGCCGTTGTCTTGCTGGTAGTCCCTTGCTGCTGGTGACTCCGACTCTGCACAGCAATGCCAAAAAGGAAAAACCCTTTTCTCTCTGTGGTTCCCATGCAAGTTGTTGCAAGTAGATGCTAGACGATTGCTGCTGCTGCTGTTGTCGTGAAATACATACCAGAGTTGTTGTCCATGCGAGCGGCGGCGAGGTGCTCCTGTAGTTTGCTCTTTAGCATCAAAGGCACTGTGGCTCTGTGGTTCGCCACCATCGCCGACAATCGCTTCACCTGCAAGCGAAAAGTAGTACAGTAACAATAACACACACATACTAAATTTGGCACGCAAAAACAAGAAGATAGTGCAGGTGTGTGTTTGCTTTACCTCTTCCTGAAGCTTCTGGAGTTGCACGTCGGTTTCAGCAGGCACATCAGAAGCATCACATCTGGCCAACTTGCTGCGTTGCTCTGGCGCATTGAGCTCCTCTTCTTCGCCTGGTCACCAACAACGCAGGCATGGACAATGACATGATGTGGGTGGGTGTGGGCACGCGTGCTCATGCACGCAAACACACATTGTGACTGGGGTGCGTGCATGCATGCGTGTGCACGAGACTGCATGCGTACACATGTGAGGGTGTTCATGTCACGTGGACACATGCGCGTGTGCGTGTGTGTGTGTGTGTGCGCTTCAATGCTCGCACCTTGCAGGGGCTGTGCATTTTCTACCCTACCCTCATCCTTGTCCTCCTGACCATCTCCCCCCTCCCCCCGGAGCTCCTTGCCGTCCACAAGGACGTTGCGGCGTATCTTGGCAAGGACAGCGGCGGCGACCTGCTGCAGGCGTAACGCCAGCACCTCAGCGGTGGAACCCTTGTGTTGCCTGTGGTGCTGCTCCCCCTCCCGGCCTGACCCCTGAGCCACCGCCGCCTCACCCAGCGCCCTACTAAGCGCCTCTTCCAACCTCACCAGCTCCTCAGCGCTCCCCAACGACACCTTCATCGCCGCCCCCTCCACCGGCGTCGCCGCCGCCGCCGCAGGACAGAAATGCCGGCAAAACTGAGGGAAATATGCGCGCAAAAGCATTTTCAAACTTACAAAAAGCCTCCGATATCCGATCGAGCAAAGTGACAAAGTCCCCGTAAGCCCCATTGCTGATTGATATCGGCTGTGTTCAGCCCTACATTGAACGGCTACATGCAGGTGGCGGCGGCGGTGAGGTGCGTGTAGGGGTGGGCGGGGTGGTTCTCTAAGGATTGGCACGGTGGAGGTGAGGGATCAGTCAGTTATGACGGCTGAGGCGCCGCCTTCCTCTGCACTGGTGGCGTTCTACCGGGAGAGACTTGGTGTGAGAATGAGACTGAGTTTCAACTGTGTCAATCTACCTTCAGTACGTGTCCGCAATACCAGCTGACCTTTCGCATTTATGTTTGGCACCTCAGTTGTGAGAAACTACTCTTCTAGTAGTAGAGTTAAAGCTCACTGCCCAGCGAACTTGCAACAAGTTAAGTGCATACATCCAGAATCCGAAGCTATTGTGGCGACTGTACATGTACACATGCACATGCAGTCTGTAACAACACTGCTCTCATGCTATCATGTGGCCAACAACCAGAACGCTTATGGGTCCTCAGCGCACGTAAGAAGACACACAGCTAGACTGCAATGCACATCGTTCATGGTCGCAAACCCCTACTTAGCACAAAAAGTAGTGATTGTAGTACCACAATGTTCAGTTCATGCACGTCCATTGCAACAACAACAGCTAGTGATAACACTACTGCAGCGGCGTTATAATTGATGCCAAGCGAGCAGAGTTGCTTGCACGTGTGGAGGCGTGCACAACCACGCGTGAGGAGCTACACCGCGCCAACTGGGAGGCCCACAAACGCGCAGCCGAACTCAGCGAGCTGCAAAAGGTAACACATGCATGTGCATGTGCACGTGTGTGTGCGTGTGTGCAACCGCGCATGTGTGTTTGTTGTGCGGTTGCTGTGAGCCGAATGGGGATAATACAACACAACAGGCGTTGAGCGTTGCACACACTTTCTTGTTTGAAGAGAGGGAACGGCTGCTGTCTCTGCAAGGGGAGAAAGATGAGCTCAAGCTGCAGATCATAGAAAACCGCAGGAAGGTTGGCAGAATTACATTACATTAATAGTAGATGAGGGCAGTAATCACTTGTCCACTCGAGTAAAGATTAATTGAAGGTGTATTGTATTGCTTCAACAGCTGGAGGAGTTTCTATGTTTCAATTAGCCTCTGGTCAAGCAGCAGCTGAAGGCCGAATGCGCGCAGAAGCGGCGTCCGGAGCAAGCAGCCGTGCCTGAAGACAGGTTGGGTTACTTGTATGTACTACTTTGCACAACACTGCCACATCACATACCAAAAGCTTGTTGGTTTATTGGTTATATAAGCAGCTCGGTGAGGGGTCCGTCCATTGATCGCGTGCGCACGGTGTATCTTCCCACCAACAATGCGGAGACGCTGCTGCTGCGCATGGAGTCTCTGCTGGCTCAGCTTCATGACACGGTAAGTTGTAGTACATGTGTGTGCATGTGGGGAGCGTTTATAAGCTTTGGTGATGTTGACTCGTGTTGTTGTGTGTGGACTTGATGAACGCAGTTCATGAATGAGTGCGTGGCTGCATTGATGGAGGATAGAAGGATTCGCGAGCAGGAGGAGGAGAGCAGAGCTGCCAGAGACAAAGACATTATAAAGGTAGCCATTGCTACGTGTGTTAGTCCTGTGTTGTGCAAGCAAGGTGGGTGGTATGAACTTGATTGTGCCTAGTGCAATAAGTGTGAAGTAGTTGGTTGGTGATTGCTATTGATGCAAGATGGCTGATGCTGCTTGGGGATGGCATTGCAGGAGTTGAGTGACAAGCTCAGCAAGCGCGAGGACGTCCTGCAGCAAACAACCAAAGGTGTGACTGCAATTAGAGTGACCAACACGCGGTGCAGACTGTCACCACTCACATACTCATATACGCACAGGCGCACACACGTTTGTCCACAGATTATATGTTGCATTGAAGCGAGACGTGGCGAAAGAGCTGCAAGAGCGGACGGAAGCATGTGAGCGGTTGTCTACCGAGTGTGACGCCCTGCGCGCAAGCAACGAGCAACTGCAGATGGAACACAAAGCACTGGAGAGCATACAGGTAGTGTTGGGTTGTATGCACATGCATGTTGGGTGCATGTTGGATCAAGTCTGAAGTTGGTGTTGTGTTTGCAACACCAACATAGCTTGCCTTCTACGTGCAACGAGGTTGTGGAGCACATACGTGAGTACATCAAGAAGCGTGTGGAGCTGAAATCATCATCAACTGAGAGCAGTGGAGAGCAGAAGCAGCTGCGATTGGCTGAGCTTGAGAGCGATATTGAGTTGGCGACGCACGCGCTGAAGGAGACAATGCACAAAGAGCACAAGTCGCGGATATCCGCAAGTGAACAGGAGATTCATCGGCGTGACGTGCATATCCGCGAGAGACAGCTGTTATACATCAATACGAGGAGCGGACATCTGTCCTGGAGTCGAAACTGACCAAAGCCAAAGAGGAGAACAGAACCTTAGCGCATCGTCGTGCACTAGATATCGAAGGTTTTGCAGCTGAAACCACCGCGCTGAGGAATACCCTCGCTGTTGTCGATAGAAAACTTCTGCAGATGAGGCTGCTGGATCGGCCTCGGCCCCGAGGATGATTGCCTCGAGGAGATGTTTGCTTATTTGGAGAAACGAGTCCCGTCTGATGACAGGAGTGATATTGTGACAAAGAGGGTGAAGACGAAACCGGGACCCGTGCTCACACACGATCAAAGAAAGAAGCTTGATGCTGGGCTTGATGCGGATGTCACAACCAATAGAACGCAGCTGAAGCGGATTGCTGACAAGCTCAGCGCTACCACACTCGCTGCCTAACTGTGATGCTAAGTGAGACAAGTGGTGTGCTTGATATGTATGATAGTATGTGGGAGCGTGGTTGTGTACGAATGTCTTCAATAATGTTGTATGCTGTTATGCCAGTAAAGTATAACATGAAGGGCTCAGTTAAGCTTGCTGTAAGTCTCGTGCTGGCGTACTGCATATGTGCGGTGCTACCACCTCACCTGGCGATGAGGTTCATTGGCGATTGCACGAACAGTGACTGTGAGGATGTTTCCCTTGTGATGTGGCAGTCAGTAACGCCACATGCGATGCATGCATTGACCAACTTGCAACGATAATGGTATGTCGTGTGTGTTTCCAAGCATGTGTGTGTGTGGTGCAGCTGGTGTACTGCGGGCCCTTC
>RHPI01002568.1:264540-287374 GCA_009103225.1 Chlorokybus atmophyticus | reverse complement strand
CCCCCTCTGTTTACACACGCACACGTGCACATTGCCCATGCGCATTCGCGTGTGATGGATAGATATTGGGCTGCGCTGTTGTGTCGGATTCAGGAGTATGAGAGTGGCATGTTGCAGTAGCACAGGTCATGTATTTGCCACTGCTTGACAGCCAACATCAGCACGCATACACGCACTCATCATTTGTTTGCACCGTTCCATACAGATGTGTGGTATCTGTACATAACTCAATCCCCACTCCCAGTCCCGCTCACAGACACACGCGAGCGCACATACGAGACACACACGCACCCACTCCCACCTGAATGATCTTGCGCACGAGCGTGATGGACACCCCCCTCTTGCCCATGTGGCAAATATGCGACAACATGGTGTCCATTACGACTATCATATGCCCTATACAACCAGCGTGCGTTGCCAGACTAATTCATGGCACGCGACACTCTGGCGATTACTCTACACTAATATGGTCTACCAACCAAGTACTTGCTATATATTGATATAAGCTACCCACCACATGGTGCCCAACACGGACGTGTATAAGTATCTCACGCGGATGTTGTTGCTACTCTTGCCTCTTTGAATCAAAAGTAGACTCTTCATCGTCAACCCAATCTGTCTTCTCTGCGGTGCCATCATGAGCCTGTTCCTGTGTAACTATGCCAGCTTCTCCAATTTCATGAACAGCATTATCACCTGCAACATTGGTTGGCAAAGCTCTTGCTGAGCCAAAGGGCGAATCCAGCTTCATGTCTCTGTTACTGGCAGCAGGGGTTGCGGACAGCGTGACATCAATCCCAGCTCCTTGAGTTTGTGACACAACAGCATTCTTGTCGTGAGGCCTGTGCAAATGCGAGAGCAATCAATACATCAACAATGGCCAAAGGACAATAGATTCTGCCAGTTGACACCAAGCAAAATGTGCACTCACTGGAAGTCGCGCTGCTGGTACTCGCGGTGATGTTGTTGCGCGGCACCGAGTCTCCTCTTACGGATGTATCGGCGTGTTCGCCTCTTGAAAAGTGTGTACGCACTATGCAATGTGACAAGGATGGTGCCGAGTGCGGGGCCGAGAGCCTCGCGTAGAGCGTCCGCCACGTCGTCTTTCTGGATGTCGTGGTCTCGCCTCGACGAACGCCGCTGCAGCTGCTTGAAGCCTGTGATGATCTCTGTCGATAACAAGGCCAGGAATAGTAGGATGGAGCCGATGTAGATGCCGCCAAAGACAATGGAGAGCAGGAGTCTGAGGCCGGATGACAAAGGGAGGAAGAACAGCCACCCAACATAAAGCAACACGCAGTTAGAGGCCCACGCGATCGTCTGCATGTTGCAGAGCTTGTCGGACGCGTATGGAGCAGCCACGCGCGACATCAGCGTGAAGATACACGCGAGGCCGAGCGAGATAAGGATCTGTTTATCCGTCCCGAGCTGGCTCAGGAACACGAGCACGAAGATCAGTGCGAGCTTCTGCAAGCACACGATGCACTCCCAATAGTACATCTTGCGCCTGTATCCGGCGTAAAGGAAGCCGTAGTACTTTGCCGTGGCTTCCATAAACAAGAACTTGCGCTTGCGGTAGAGGATGATAAAGGTGAACAAGGGCACTCCTATGCAGAAGATGATTACACCGGGGATGCCAATGACGCCCACCATGATCATGTGGGTCCCTTTGTAGCATTGGTGGTTCATAGCCTGCTCCCAGAAAGTCCCCACCGCAGATGCGGGCACGTTCGGCCCCGCGGCGTTGACATTCCGGCACGAAAACAGCGCAACAATGCGTGTCGTCACGGAGGGCCAAAGAAAGAATTGTGTTACAAATGTAGCCAGCGCGTATCGTGGCTTCAAGTACTCTGCAAACCCGTCATCATGCGGGCTCGATGTGCTGTGCAGAACCAGCCTCTGTGCACAAGTGCAGCACACCACGTCAGTGTTATCAGTGGCATGGTGTCCACAGAACACACGCATGCCAATGCGAATGCGGATGCAGGCGCACGTATCTACACCTGAGCGAGTACACACACAGACACACGCGCACGTATGCAACCACACAGGCACACCAGCGCACCTTCCTGGCTTTGAGGTAGTACCATCGCGCGGTGTAGAACAGTGCCGGCAGGGCGGCAGCAATGAAAGGCAGCGCAACAAAGGCGATGAGGACCTGGAAGGACTTGTCGAGGCGCTGGCCGTCCCCGAGGAGGCAGTGCGGTGAGAGCAGCTGCACACCCACCGTCGACGCGCTCGACACTACTCCGAGGACTCGTTTAATGAAGGCTGGCCACCGAAACTGGACCCCGAAGGCTATAGAGTTCACTTGAAGATATGACACCTGATGTGACATCCGCATTACCAACCCTTTTCATGCTGCTGACTTGCAAGCGGATTTGACATGAATAACACAAGCACTCAGTGTTACCAGCAGCTTCACAATGGCAGGTATCATCATGCCGAGGGTCATCCGCTCTTCATCAATGGCGTCGAAGGGCAAGTCTGAAGCGGACCGAATAATCAAGATGATGGCTGCCATGGATATCAGTGCCAGACCCACCAGCGCCAGCGCCGTAAGAGACTTTTTGCCGCAACTCTTGCACTGGTAGCTGCCAATCTTCACAAGGAAACAGCAGCATCAGGAACATGTTGCTGCAACTGCATAACCAAAGGTGCTCACCTGGCCTGACAAGCCGTAGCCTGTTGAGCATACAGCGCACAAGTTGCCCTCATAGCCTTGTTCACACTGATCATTAGCGGTCCAGGTGCCATTCTGGACCTTTGCTTTCAGTATCTGCAGGATTGTGATGTGTCAGACAACGGGGTGGTGGCCGTACCACAACCGCAAGCATTGATTGTGACACGACGACATGTCTCACCTCTGTGCGATTGTCTTGGGAGCACGCAATTTGGCTGAGGCATTGCACGAACTGATCGACCAGCAAGCCAGACTGCCAGTAGCCCTGCTGCGCCACAACCTATAACAACAAACCATAGTCAGATGGTACACACATACCCACACAGCGCATTGCAGTGCATGCAGTGCGCACTGAGCACAGAACCACGCCTCTACCTGAGCACCACCATAGCAATCTGCGGTGTCCACTGGGCATGAAAGACACCCTACCGTGGTAGGGTCAAAGCTGTGATTCACAGTGAACATCAGCACCATCACTAATTGATTGCCAAGCAACATATGCAAACCTGCGAACCTGTATGAGGGCGCTTGACAGTAAGTGCACAAGTCACCGTCAGGTGAAGTGCTTTCCCCCTAAGCGATAGTGTAAGTGCACAACATGCAGATGGAAAATAGCACCAGGTTGCAAAACAGCGACCATACTTACGGGTACGCACGAGCGGACATCGACAAAGATCCGCGTTGGCGGAAGTTTGCGCGCAGTGATATCTACAGCACTCACGCCAGGAACAGAGCGCACAGCAAGACCGCTGTAACTCGCAATGCCACCTGCAAGAACAACCATCAGATGCGTTGACGGACCACAGAGACACACGCACAAACATGTAGCATGCACTCTGTCTCCTCCTTGCCTATTGTGACAGAGACCGGCTGTCCCACAATGCGAGCTCGCGAGGCTGAAACACCAGATAACAGCACGGCCTGCAGCGCCAGGGATGCATTGGGCCCGCCGGAGATGAGCTGGCCATACTCGTCAAGAACGCGGATGCGAAGGTCGGCAAGGGCCGACGCTGAAGCCACTCCGCTGTACGAGCGTATACCAATGAGCAAGAAGCAAAGTCCACAAATACGTGAACCTATGCCACATGCAGGTAAAGGCACTCATGTTAGTACTGCACTACGCATACACGAATGTGCGTGTATCATCAGCCCTGTAATGATTGAATGTGCACCTGTAATTGGACTGGGATGCCTGCAGGAGGCGTGGCGAGGTGGCTACCACGTTGCCGTACCCGCCTTTTGTAGCGATATTGCCACGCCATGCTGTGCAACCCTGTTGCAGACGTCACTTGAATCTTGGGTACCCAAGCGGTAAGCAATGCACATGCTCAACAACTTGTAATGCTTACCTGTGAGGGCACCAAGTTATCCGGACAGCGCACAATGTTGGGTAAGGATGACGTGCTGTACAACGCGCCACCTCCTCCGCCCGCAGCAGTGTTGTTCGTGAAAGTTACATTGGTGAGTGTGGGACACGTCGCGGCATCCCCACAGCCTGATGTGTTGGTAATGTCAAGCAATAGTCCAGCGACTGATTATGCATTTACTATGTGATATGACTGGAAGCCAGTAGACAGACCTGAGCTCACGCCACCACCAGATTGTGCGGTGTTGTTGGCAAATGTTGTGTTCGTAACGTCAACTTGACCCGCAAACTTGCACTGCGACGGGTCCACTGCAAGCCCGCCACCCAACGTGGTTGCAACATTGCTTGAAAGAGTAGAGCCCTGTAGGTTGGATGCCATAAACAACAAAAAAGTCACACAAGGTAACGTAAGCATGCAGCCTACTATACCTGGATGACTGTAGACATCTGCTGGCAGTTTGCTGCAGAGTCTGCACCGCCAACAAAGACACCACCTCCGGTATCAGCGCGCGCCCCCATAATTAACGAGTCCTGCAGTTGGCAATCACCCGTAGTCAGGAGATCGCTAGCATGGATGAAGGCAGTCATCTGTTTCTACTTACTGTGAGGGTCAGATTGCCAAGGCTGTTGCAAATGGATCCTCCTTGACCCTGCCAAATATGCAGCAATTAGGGCTTGAGTACTGCACGATGCTCGCTTAGTTGCATTGTCTTGCAAATGACTATGTTGCCGCACTCACCTTAGCGGAGCTGTTCTGAAACACACAATTCGTTATGCGCAGGCTGTTGCCGCTGACACCTCCGCGAAGAAGCACCCTGTTGTTCAGTACCTACAGCAGAAAACAATGTTGTTATGTAAGTACACAGTCACCTAATGATCTTGCTTGGAGCTGACTGCGTACCAGCTCTTGTGCAACGCTGTTGCGGACATCCCCACAAAACGCCTGGCATGGACGGAAAATAATTGTTGGCAAGGACTGCAAGCACTATATCCGTCAAGCCCACAAACAACTCAACGAATTCATCACCTCTGCGCGATTGCGCTCAAAGACACTGCCTATGATGGTCATGACACGAACGTTGTGCACTGCTCCGCCACCAATGACCTGCAACAACTCGTATGTTACAAACATACACGCCTTTGAGCAGCAAAACATAACACGCTTACCGCACTGTTTTCGCTGAACCTGCAGTCACTGATGCTTGCTGTGGCAATGTTGTAGACCGCACCCCCACTGCGCTGCAAAGCACAAGAACAGTAGAGTTTAGCTTGTTAAGCTTGATAAGGGAGCCATGTGCTGTCTACCTTAGCTGAGTTGCGTGTGAAGTTGCTGCTCGTGATGGTCAACGAAGTTTGTCCAAGCAGGCTGCCGCCATCTCCCCCGGCAGAGTTGCCATCAAAAACACACCCTGGTAACCCAACACAAGAGAGATCAATAGCCTTCACCACCACAGCAAACATCTGTGAGCACGTGAGGCGTGCTTGTGTGCAAGCGTGCAGGTGTGTTTGTGCATATATGTGCTGGTATACGTGCATTCGTGCCCACCCTCAAATGTTGCAACTCCTGCGTTGACTTCGCCAAAATACACACCACCAGACGCCTGTGTACCAATTCAGCAGTGTGGCAGGTGCACTTGCACACACAAGAGCGCGCGCGCACACACATACACACACATGATGGCGAAGGAGGCAGGGTACAAGGTGCACTAACCTGTGTGGCCGTGTTGTTTAAAAATGTGCAGTTGGTGAAAGCTGCCGAAACCGAGTTCACTGCATTATACAACACGCCAGCTTGCTGCAACGAACAGGCATAAACAAATGATGCCCTGTGCATATTACCACAAGATGTGCTCACGACACTTACATAGGCTCTGCTGCCGATAAACCGAGAGCGGACTGCCTGAAAGACATTGTAGTTGATAGCGACGCCGCCGAATCCGGAGTCGGTGTTGTAAAGCCCGTTGGATGTGAGGGTGCAGTTGCTTAACAGAAGAGTCCCAAAGTTGATGAACACTCCGCCATCCTGTTGGACAGCAGACATTATACCGCCAAGCAACAAGAAAACCATTATTATTAAGTTTATCAACAAGGTGTCACCACAACCGTACACTTGACTGTGAGCCCGTTATGTTGGAGTTGAGTATGCTCATGTCAGCCCTGTTGTAAAAGGCCCCGCCTTCGGTGTTGGCATACGGGTTGTCAATATTGCACCGCTGGAGTGTAACACTCCCGGCATTGTTGTACCCAACGGCAGCATGTGCATCCTGCCCACAGTAAGAGACAAGTTGTGATAATGAGGTGGTCAACCAAAAGGGGTCATGTGCTTACAGCTGTGTTGTCGAGAAAGTTGGAGTCCGCAAGAGTGACCACGCCACCATCATTGTAGAAAGCACCGCCTCCATTGCCCGCATCCGATGTCGAACACCCAATGAAGTCTGTTCGATGCACTGTTGCCTCGGCAGCATTGCTAACGCCCAAGCAGCCTCCATACTGAACACAACGCCAACATACAGCCAACATCAGATATATCAAATGCGATTGATGTTGCTCAGTGTGACCAACAACCTACATACCGCTCCGCTGTGATCACATATCGTGTCGTTGCACGGTAGATTATCAAGAAACTGACAGTCGTCCAGTGTCAACGTTGAGCCTTTCCCAGCAACGCTTACGACGCCACCCGGCAAGACGTTACTGCCCTGAGCGAGGCCTTTGTTCCCAACAAGCGAGCTGTTTGTGATTGTCGCCGATCCACCACTCAAAACAAACACAGCTGCGCCACACTGAACACATGCATGATGTTAACACGGTGTTGACACTGCTGGCTAACAACAAGCAACTTTTACTTACGTTTTCTGCAGTGTTGCCTCTGAAAGATGAGTTAATGATGTCCAGCTCTCCACTGCTGTGTAGTGCCGACCCGCGAAAGCCCTCGTTGCCACGAAACGTGCATGCAGTGACTGTTAACGAGCCCTCGTTGTTGATGGTGCCTGCAACAGTCTGCACACGGCGAACATGCGCAACGTTGGTTTGCATCACTATGTGGAGCACTCCATGTGTTTGCTTACCGATCGCGTGATGACATTGCTGCTGAACGTGCACGATGTCAGCGTAGCCGTGCCTTTGTTATACAATGCTGCTGCCCCGCTTGCACCCGCCTGCGAGCAACGCAGCTTGCTTTGATGTGTTCATGCAGCATGCGCTCGCCAAAACAGCTGTTACCACACTCTAGAGCAGACAGCTGCTGCTTGCTTGCATGTGCACATACCTTCCCACGAAACGTATTTAAGCTGAATGTGCATCGAGTCAATGTCAGCTCCCCAGCATTCACCACCGCCGCCTCATCCTACATGCAGTAGCAGTCAGCACAATCGCATTATACAAAGGATGAGCACACACCTTCAACACCCCCCATCCGAATCCCTGACTGCTACTGTTTCAATAGTAGCACCTTTGAGGTGTCCATGCTGGTGACCTCCAGGTCCTGCAGGGTGAGGGCGGCGCTGCGTGGGATGTCGAAGAGGGTGCCGGTGAAGTTGACAGCGCCGGCAATGCTGCGCCTGTTGCTGGCGTCATTGACAACGTCGCCCCGAACCGTAACCGTTGCCCCCGCCGACACCGTCAGCGTGGAGGTGGCAGTGAAATCCGCAGCGACCACGACGACGTCCAACGCCCCGCTCCTCAGCGCCCTCGCGAGCTCCGCGAACGTGGTCACGCGCACTGCAATGCATGCAAGCAGCTCGCAACTAATTCCCACACAAACACTGACGATCACGACAACAACAACCACGACAGCGACAGGCAGTTAGCCTCACCTGTCTGCGCGTCAGCTGCGGCAGCCAGCAGCAGTGCCGCAAGGAGAGCGCCGACCACCAAACGCTCTATCGCCACCTCCATAACAAACTGTCACCTCAACCCTCTGACCCCCCTCCTCCTCCTCCTCCTCCTGGCCGCCGGCATTGCCCTCCCCGCCGTCGCCGCGGCCGCCGCCCGCTGCTCACCGTGGCGCAATTCACCGAAGCACTGCACCAGTGTTACCAGCAGATTCTCCAAGCCATCGATTGCCGAGTAACAATCATCATCGCACCGTCATGAAGCCCGCAGCCCAGTCGTCAGCCGGTTTCCCGCGGGACGGTCCACGTGGCAGTGGTGAACCACGGCTAGTGCGGTGGAGTCAGTGCACGCGGTGGCGACGCGCGCATGTCAAGGCTCGCTTTATTACCTTATTAGGCTATGGTGACAAGGTGGATCATTTACCCACACAGCCCGCCACCCCCCCCTCCTCTCCCTCTCTGGGGAGGGACTGTGTTGGGGTAAATACGGTGCATGCATCTGAAATTGAAATGCCGCGTCGCCGGTGGCAATCAAACATTCTCAGTTATAAATTTTCAGTGGCAAGAATAGCGCGCGCATGCGTTGCCCATGGAATTCCATAAATGTGACAAGTGTGTGCAATTTGTTGATCAACGATTGTTGGCATTGGTTGCATTGTGTGTGACATGGTAGGAGTGGGGGCAAGTCGGGAGTAGATTTGTACACAAGCACATGCTATATTTGTACTTCTGTAGCAGTGGGCGTAAATGCTGCTATGTGTGTTGGTGTTGGTGGCTTGCATTGCTGTGTTGAGTAATCTGTTCATGAGTATAGCGTCTCTAACGTGATGCGTCCACAAACATCAATACATGCTTGCACTCTATGCGAGCCCGATACATGTGATTGCACACGCATTATGCATGCCAATGCGATCTCTAACACGCATGCATGCACACATCATGTGATATGGGACAATAGCGGTAGTGGTAGAGCGAGGAGCTGGTAGGCAGCATTGCTTGGCATGCAAGCATTGCGATACTCGGTAGTTGAGTTGATGAATTATAATGGTTGCTAGTTGGCCATGGCTTTATACTCATTCATACGCGCATGTGCAGGAATTTTTAAATATGCATCTTTTGTATACACATGCGTGTGCATGCATACGAAGTGCAAGCAGGTCCGGTGGTACATTCATAACAACAACCACTCTTGCCCTGAGAGAGTTGGAACGCGGCGTTTTGACTCACTGGCAATCTACGTGCCATCCGTTTTTGCAAAAGCGCAGCAAGCGGCAGTCACCAACAATTTTGGACCCTTGATAATCAAGAAACAATGGGCTTTCATTCTTGGATAGTCACAATGCTCATGCTGTTTTTGTGATAGAAGTTGGTTGGCAGCCAACTTGGCATTTATTCAAGCATTAGCTGCAGTTGAGGAGAATAAGTTTGAGCACGGATAAGGCATGGCTGCAATGTAGTGTTGTGCTGCTAAGCGGCTCCCCTTCCCTCCTCGCAATTGTTTGCAGTGCATGAGGGCCCTCTTTGCATGTGCACGATAGACAGCATGTAGCGCTTGAGGACATTGCTTGTGTACAACAAGCTATATGATTGTGTTTGAGTAGGGTAGTAATGAACACTACACACCACAACCGCCAGTTGGCACCCGTGTAATGTAGTCATTCATTGCCGCCGCCATCGTTATCCATACGAACGGATTGTGTATGGGAATGTATAGTATGTAAGGGTATACATGTGTACGAACTTTGTTGTACTTTGGGGTTTAAATCATGTCTGCGACTCAATGCGATATTGTACGTACACTACTATACAGGTGCACACGTATACAAGTGCATCTGTATGCATATGCATGATACATACATTAACGTTTTGCATAATAGTTATACAAATGCGCAAACAGTCACACACATGCGCACACACATACACACACGCGCGCGCGGGGGGCATGCGCCCCTTTGCAACAGGTGTGATTGCCAATCACACCTGCAAAAGGGTGCATGCCCACGCACAATGCCACCAATGCTAACTTACCAACATTAGCATTGGTGGCATTGTGTGTGGCATTGTAGGAGTGGGGGCTAGGCCATGTTCCCACGGTGGCAACACGTAGGTGCAGTAGCACATGGTATGCGACGTGCTTATATTGGACATTGTGGATTGCTGTGTTTACGTTGTGTTTATGCATGTGACTCTCTCTCTCTCTCTCTCTCTCTCTCTCTCTCTCTCTCTCTCTCTCTCACGCGCGCGCGCGTGCGTGCGTGCGTGTACAGAATTCGCAACACGTATGCACATGCAATGGACCCAGCATCATGTCCACATGCAGTCAACACCGTCCATGTAGACCACCGGGCTACTGTCACTAGCTAACTTCACTACCTACTCTACCAACACCCCTTTAGCCATAGCAGTCAGTACATGCATGTAGTACCTGGCCCCATGGGCTTGGTTAGTCGTCAGTGTCAACAACATGCACATGAGCAGCAGCGACGACGACTCCCTCGCCCTCTCCTCCCCCTCCGCCTCCCTGCGCTTCTGTTGCTTGCTGCGTCGCTGTTTGCAGTGCGATGCTGCATGCACCCTCGCAGTCCACGTCTGCAGTGCTGTGCGCGCAGTGCTGCTGGCACTTGGCTTGTGCCGCTCATGTGCTCATGTGCTCTTGTGCAGTGCATGTTCTGGTTAGGGTCGGGTTGGGTTGGGTTGGGTTGGGTGGTGGGGTTGGTGGGGCTGGGTCCTTCGCACGGGCAAGCTGTGTTCACCAATAAGCCTGCTCCCCGTGCTCTTGTTGTCGCGCTCTGGGGTGACGCTTCAGCGCTGCATACACTACCTTGTAGAGGAGAGCGGGTGGTGTGCAGTACACATGTGTGTGTGTGTGCTCAGCAAACACACATATTGTTCTTTTTGATTACGTGTGCATCTTGCATTGCACGCATTCGCATCAATCAAAACACACATTGACCAATCAGCTATTTGCATATTTGCATAACATGTACATGCACGCGCATATACATAATAGTTGCACTATAGATTAATGGCGGCATGCATTGAACATTTGATCATTTCATCTTATCAAATCTCAATCAGAGATGAACACGAATGCATAATAAGCAATGCACGATAGTGCATTGGAAGGTCATTATATCCATTACACCTAACTAAGCGACGCTAGCGCTAATGGATACCACACTACCTTCACCACTTGAAGAGATTGGCGGCACCTAAATGAATGTAGGGGACGATAAACTACCATCAATAGTGCTTGTGACTTGTGCGGGTGACTTTAATCTACACCAAGCAGGCAGTACTCGGCCAGCCCGCGCATAGTTGTGTCCTCCCGGAAGTGAAGTTGAAGAGTGAAGTGACACCATTGCTGATGCGAGGGATGCGAGGTGAGGTAAGGTTGAGCGCTCGCGTGTAAAGGTTGCAATATGTTGGGGGGGCTCCCGTGGCGTTGAATCGCATGTCCCAATACTGACATCCCGGCATGGTTCGGCACATATCGCAGCACGACCTCGGGTTTGGGGCCACATCAGTGAACAAAACATCTCCACCTTGAATCGTGAAGAGTGTGTCATTCTCAATAAGGTCACACGTGTACCCGTTCGGGCGAGTACGGGAAGGCACGGGTAAGGGAGGTTGTGTACGCACGAGCTTGATCCCCGCTGATCCCGTCGCATCAGATATGCGTGAGCTTTGGAACGGCGTGTACAACTCTGTGTAGATCTTGCATGTTGGGGTGCGAGTGTTTCCAGATGTCTGTATGCGGAAGTCCCACGCCACGCAGTTGAGATACGACGTGCACACGTCACAGCATTGGGGCGGGGTAGTCCCGAAGGAGGAAGAGAGCAAAGTCAACACGCCGGGAGATGTCACCCTCATTGTGCTCCAAACTATGCCAGATTGGTAGGTGCAGTCTGCACAGTGGTAAGCACACGCAGAGTTGTCTTAGTGTGTGAGACATATATAGCTTGGGACGCCAATCAATAGGTAGAGCTTACTTGGCTGTGGTGGTGCAGGCGAAGGATTGTTGTTATAAGGAAACAGCGGGACGGGCACAAGGCTTTCTACTGTTGGTGTGCGCAGCCCGCTGAATGCAAGGATAGCCTCTGTCACTCAGCACAGTCATAGTCAGCGAGTATGACACATGCAACACACACAAACAACATCATGTTGGGTTTCCCCCGCCACGCACTCGCTGAAGTAAAGAGGGACATGTATGCGCGCGGCACGTTCATGGGGCTGATGGTGGCCCAGAAATCCGTGTAAGGCTGGTAGATTTCCGCCACGGACGAGGGAGCGCCCGTGGTGATATCCATGCCGCCGACAACAACCAGGAAGAGGCCGCTGCCATCATCCAGCACAGTCACACCTATTGACATGCACACATGGTTGTTATGACCTCACCCAGGACACACAACGACCCACGAAGACCTGATGACAAGCACGTGTTGGGTTGGACCACTTTACCAACAAGCAAGGTGAGGCATACAACAACCCAACATCCCAACATTTTATTTTCACCCACCTGCGCCGCGTCGTTTGGTGGGCATGGTTGGGATTGTCGTAAAGTCCACTCCCCCCCAGTCTGAATATGTCTGCTCCGTCAGGATGTAAGCGTCACTGGAATCGGCATTAGCGGTGAAGAAGTACAACGTGCTGTACACGGACAGCGTGGGCGTGTAAGCGCCGAGAACAAAGGGGATGCTTGCCAGGGACTCGTCTGGGGTGTACATAACCTATGAAGACAGGAAAAGGTTGACATGGGGTGAACACTATATGAGATAGAGTGTTTGTTGTGTCAAGGACTTACGTTCCAGCGTCCATCAACATAGCACTCCATTGGAAGAGAGGGAGTGATAGCAAGGTTGGAGAAGGGCCCGTCCCGAGCCACGACATCAGTCGGCGCCATTACTGGAGGTACACAGACGCTGATGAGAGGTTATGCACAAGTTGGACGATATGTTGGGTGAGGTGTAAGTTTACCCGGTGAGCTGGCGTAGGCCTCCGATGTGCCGCCCACAACGCACAACTGATCGCGGAAGACAAATGTTGCGTGGCCGTGGCGAGGCACTTGAAGGGAAGGGAAAGACGTTGACCATGTCTTTGCCTGAAAGTCATACCTCTGCATGATGATGACACTATCAGCTCAGACTCGTGGCAAGCAAGGTGAGAGCAAGTCAAACATGTGCAGCGATGGATGCACACACACTGTACTATTATCAGCTGCTCACTTGCACTTTGGTGGTAGGTGTAGACGTGTTGAACACCAATCCACCCGTGACATGCACCTTCCCACTGAAGAACACCGACGAGGCCGACACGACTCCGATGGGCATGTCCGCACACGTCGTGAACGCGCTGGTGATGGCGTTGTACGTCATGCACACCTTCGCATCTGCGCACATGCGATGCGGAGATCAGGGTGTGGGCAAGGGAGCGAAGTGTGTATGTGATGTGTTGGTATCTCACTTGGCAAGCCGCCGGCGAAGACGAAGTTGCTGTCGCCAACTTGGGAGCCGGCGTAACTCCACATGGGACCGGTTGGCACCGTGGGCGGGAGCACCTCCCATGCTCCCTGTCAAACAAACCACAACACAATACTCAGCAACTATACACGCACGCGTGTATGACACAATGCATGCGCGGGTGTGTGTCTACATAAACAATTGCGCCTGCGTACAGGCAGTGCACGTGTGCGGGTGTGCACACGCATGCCCGCTTGCATGTATGCATGCAATTGTGTGTGCGTGTGTGCATGCTCGTGTACATGTGCCTATACAATAACTCAAGCGTTTCTCTGGTATTTACCTTGCTTCTAGGCAGAGACCAGTCAGGGTAGTACTCAAAGCCTTCAACTTCGACCGACGCCGCCAGAACATAGAACCCTGCAAAAGAACAATCACATCACCATCAGTCACCATGACGCAGGCAACATGTTGTCTTGTATTACAGTAACATGCGACATATATGTCACCTTTGTATGCCAGAGTGGCGATCAGCGTCTGGTAAAAGCCATTGTTTTCGTTGGCCCCCAGCAGCTTCGCCTGCACGGTGAACACATCTTCCGCGGGAACGGTGATCTGGAAGTCGAACTCCAACTGCAGCAAGTTGACTGTGTCCACAAGCTTGCGGTGCCTTTGCTTCTGTGAGACACGCATACAGTTGTGTGAGACCGAAGCCTTCATTGACTTGCTGGTAAGTGTCAACAAAGGCCATGGTTGCTTACTATGGAGGTCAAGTTGAGATATGGTCTTAGGCGGGTTGTGAGTGATGACGTTGTTCTTTCTTCGATGTCATCACCATTTGCATCAGCATTCTCAACTGCCAGCAACGATCTCCTTCGTTTCCTGCATTGAACTCTTATAGTACATGCCAGCCACACAGGGGCAGTGCGAAGCCGTAGACAGAACAATAACAACATGCACACAGCACTGCAGTGGAGTTGCGTCACGCTCATGCTTGCTCACCCGCAACCATTGGACTTCTTCTTCTTGTCGCCGAGCAGCTTGCGATGCGGGCCTTGGCTCGCATCCGACACAACAAACGACCGGCTGAGAATCACACAGATGTCGCTGGACCTGTGTTGCAAGAAACCATGGTCAAGCGCACTTCATGCACCAGGCGCACACACACACACACACACAACCACAAGCCTTACCCTGCATCGCATATGTCCGCCAGTGCTTCAGCAGACTGGTCCACCACCTCGGCTTCCGGGTCATTGACGTTGTCCGCCGTGGCGATCACCACGAGCTGGCCAGTTAGCTGAGCAGCGCCTGTTACACAACACACACATCATCACCACCACCACCAACAACGACGACGATGACAACAGGAGTGTCAATGTGCCTGAGGTGGGGTCTGCCGGGGGCGGTGAGGGAGGTGGAGGGGATGTTGTTGGAGGTGAGGGTGGGGGAGGAGGCGGGGGAGACAGCTGCACAACGACATGTGTGCATGAGTTTCGGAGCCTGTAGTTCTGCTGTTGTGATAATGAACATTTTGAGCACATTCCAACGTTTGAGACTTATGTCACCTTGCAAAGTTTGATGTTGCCACAAGTGGAGGAATTGGCGGCAGCCACCACAGTTGCCTGCAGTCTGACAATAACACAACACCCATTACTTATAATCAAGTAATGAACGCATACCCACAACATCGCAACATTATACATACTTTGCAGTGATGCTGTGAGAAGCCCTGAAAGCAGCTGCCGTGTCTGTGACGCACTTGACGTACGCAAGGTGGTTCGTCCAGCACGGGCCAGCCTGCAGAGTCATCCCAATTGGACAGAACACATCAAACGCGTGGTGAGCAACAGTTTTGGGTTAAGGAAGGCCCACACACGTACGTGCACACATCCACACCGGGCGCATATGCGCACCTTCATGTGATCGCACGGGCACAGCTGTTTGATACTGCAGCCGGCGTTGTCAACAGCGTCTCCGGCCTTCGTGCCTTGGCATGCGTCCACAGCATCAACGCGGCCGTCCTTATCAGAGTCAACCGCAGCCTGCCAAACAAGAGTAACATTATTCAACACCAGCACTCACACACACACATCTCATGCCCACACACTCACCTGGAAGCTGCTGAGGGCGTTTAGGACGCCGTACCCGCACCGGAAGTCGAACTTGTCGTCCGGCTGCACCTTGGTCGCGTGGTACGCCATCAGACCGATCAGCTTGTCGGGAGGGAGGTCGGGACGGGCCTGCAGCAGAAGAGCAGCCACACCACCTGCACAGAGAGTTGTTGCATATCAATGTGTACGTGTACGTGGGCGTGCGCGCGTGCGTGCGCGTGTGCGTGTGCGTCAGCATGTGCATACACATGTGCGAAGCCCTTCACCTGCATGTCAACACTGACCAAGTCAAATGTGGGTGGGATGGTCGCTACACACTCACTATATAGCACCTACCAGCATGTGGTGCTGCCGCAGACGTGCCGAAGAACCCCGTCGGGAACGTGTCCACATCAACCGACACGCCATCCGGCGCAACAAACAGCGGCTTGCGCCGCACCGCCGGCTTATTATACCTCTTACCGGCACTATCAATCAGCACGCCAACACCCCCACCACTACTATAAAAAGAAGGCTGGTTGCTGTTGTTGGCATTGTTGTTGTTGTTGTTGTTGTATGCGGGTGTGTCCTTCCAGTACATAGCTCCCACAGCCGTCGCAGCCTCGCAGTTAGCGTGACCCAACACGGTGCCCTTGTCGAAGTTGATCTTGTCGACGGGGGCGGCTGTTAGTAGGGACGGGTCGCCCAGTAAGCCAGCGTCGGCGGGGAGAGTGAAGTGGAGGAGATACTTGACGGCTTTGGGAGATCTGCGTGTATGTGTGCACGTTGTTGTGGTGGATGGGGACTGTTGTGGGGATGTGTGGGTGAGTGGTGGATGATGTGAGAATGTGTTGGTCTTACGGGCCGTGGGAGAGGCTGATGGCGATGTAGTTGGTGCAGTATGCGCCCAATGGCAGGTTGCAGAATCTGCCATAGGCATGCAAAGTTACTCAGTTGAGAATGTACTCCGCCCTCAACTCATGTGCTTATGCGGGCATCAAACTTACGCTGCCAACTTCTCGACAGGCTCGCCGCTGGCAACTGCACGCGATGAGAGTACTTTTAACACGACTTGTCAAGGTTGTCATGCAAGGATGACACGGCTCATCAGTCAGATCATCTACTACTTTGACGCTATAATAGCACTTACTGTTGTCATCGGTGGAGTCCGTCACTATTGTGTTCGCATTGTTGATGTTGGGTTGAGGGCCTTTCAGCAGGTACAGGTCCAAGTCCGTGCTCGTGGGCTTGCCGCTGTTGGTCTCAAACTGATCGTCCCACTGCGCATGACTGCTAGTATCAGCGTGTGCGTGTATGCGTGCGCATGGGTGTGTTATAACCCGTTGCTAGCTTTATACAGAATACAATGAGCACACACCTACCTGTAAGACGAGTGTGATTGTGCACTGCCCGCACACACGGATTCGCTGGTACGGCCCCTCCTGCACAGAAAACCTGTGCAGGGAGAACTGGCCCACTGGCTTTGCGACCATCGCACCCACATAGCTCTGCATGCCATCATTGCCTGCAGATGAGGAGGAGGCTCAACAAATGTCTACACCACACGCACGCATACGCGTACCCAACACATTACCCACATTGTGAGACTCACCCGCAGACGTGAAGTAGGACACGCCGGCTGTCTTTGCAGCTCTGATCACATCTGAAAGCGTCCCGTCCGACAAATAGGGCTCCTGATGAGTCGTAAGCATCCAGCCAACAAGTTGGGATGTTGTGCAGTCAAAGAGATTCGTAACACACAATACCTACGTTGAGATAGAAAAGGTCGTCTATAATTATGTTCACACCCTGCGCCACGAGCGCCGTGACAGCAGTCTCAAACTGAGGGAGACCCTCAAACCCTGTGTGTACAAGCATGTTTGTGATGAGGGCCACAAGCACAAACGTTGCACACATGTTGCGCACATGTTGGTACCTGTGTGGAAGTACAGGTCTGCGTCCGGTGCAATGTCGTGGATGATCTGAAGCATTGCTCGACCCTGAGAGAAGGAGAAAGGTGTTATCAGGTGAACGTTGTTGTGTAAGCTACATGTGTGTGTATACCTCATCTATGACAAAGTCCTCCAGATTTGCGCCATCAGGGAACCCGAGGCCCTCAAACTCTTTCAACACGGTGACACGAGCAGGCAGCTCTCCATTCTCCACATCTGTTGACATTGCTTGAGTGAGACCAACAATACGTAGTGTGGAATAATGCATGGTGTCTACGCAGGTGAGTGAGTGGCCTTTTGGTAGCCACACGGTCACCTGTCTGGTAGCCTCCGTGGATATCGAATGAGTCGGATATCACCCCGACCTTCACGCCGGACCCCGTGACGCCGTATATGGAGCGCACAACGTCAACACCGAGCGCTTTGACACCTGCAAAACGACATAGAGGTATGCTCGCAAAGAGACGCAGGTGCATAAGAACAGGGACACGCAGGCACGCACAAACATACGTGCACGTACGCACACAAGCACATTTACACGCACATGCACACGCGCGCACGCACATACACGCGCGCACGCACGCACGCACGCACGCACGCACGTACGCACGCACACGTGGGTGCTCACAAGCATGCACACGCACACGAACAGGTGCACGCGGTTGATGTCAGCACAAAGGTGCGCGCGCGCGCACATTATTTACGCCTACCCCCACAGTGCTCACCTTGCGAGATCACTCTCCCTCCTTTCTCCACAGTCGAAGACGCATCCATCAATCTCCTCCTCCCCCTGGGCACCGCTCTCGATATATCCGCATGTCTCAACTGCCCCACCTTCTCCAGCTCACTCATCCTCCCTGCCGGCATCCACCCCGACACCACTGTCTGTCCTCTACTCCCGGTGGGAACGAAGCCTAACTCCAGCTCTTCTATTTCAAGAAGCAGTGCCTCTGTCCCGTTAGTGGCGAGGAGGGTGAGGAGGGCGATGCCCAGGTGAGGAGGGTGGAAGGGGACCTTGTGGGTGCTGGTGTGGGGGGTGGGGGCTGCGGGACACGGTGAAGGTGTGGCACGTTGATGAATAAGAGCGATATGCAATGTGTCAGCTGTGCCTGTTCTGTTTTGAATGCAGGGTTCAAGAACAAGCAAGCTGAGTACGTGCTTGTTGCACCTAAGGGTTCGTCTGTAGCTGTGCGTGCGCGCGCTCTTGTGTATGTGTAAGTGTGCGTGCGTGCGGGCATGCGTGCACGCGCGTGAGCTCGTGTGTGCGCTTAAAGCATAAAGCATAAGAACACCAACGTAACAGCTGAAAGCCGTTTGCTTACAACCGTAAGCAAACGGCTTCCAGCTAACGGCTTCCAGCTGTGCACAATTTCGACGTACTGCGCGCAAAAACCATTGACCAAGCTCGGCTAGAAGCACCAGGCCATCATTTACTGTGTCATGTGAAATGGTGGCAATGATTTGTGCTCACCAGGAATAGCAGCTCCTTGCTGTTGCTGTGCGCCGCGATCTTCAAGCAGCAAAGCATGCCTCTGCTGGTGCAGTTCATGCTCGTGGCGCAGGGAGCTGCTCAGCCTGCTACCTGCATATGACAATGGACACAACAACCAACATACTTAAGACAAATCTCTGACCCTCCAAACAACGTTAATCCAAGCGAAGTATCCACTAGACCAACTTGGCAGCAGCTGCATGGTGACCAGGTTGCTGATCTTTCCTCCAAATTGTAAGGCTGTTGCTGGACCAAGCAACATGAATATACCACAGAAGCAGCTTGACCTCGTCTTACCCTGAGCTGGCAGAGCGGAAACCAGCTGCAGCGTACTTGCGCATGCTGTCAGCAACGCCACCAACACCACCGCTGCCGCCCCTGAAGGCGGCCTTCCCCTCCCCATCCAGCACGACAGAATCCGCCTAGCCCTCTATGTTCCACACCTTCTTCCACCACACCTGCTTCCCTACCGCATGTCTGCCTAAGTCAGGCCTGCCCTCGGCCACGACGACGACAATGCTGACGATGACGATGATGCGGCCGCCGCCGGCAGTGTGTTGACGGCAAAGTGTTGCGGAGAAAAGCTCTCTCGGGGCTGCATTGTGGCTGAAGCACGTGCGCGGTCAAACGCAACACAGAGTCACGACGGCAGTGACCGCCTGCCCACTCTCCATGATCATGGCGCACGGAGAGTCGTCTAATTGAATGTTTGCAAACTGCACTGTTTACCAAATGATGTAGTGTTATTCTGGAGCTCTAAAAGCGCACCCTCGATATATCAGTGTGCGTACCAGGTGGCAGTAATCTCACAACCGATAGGCACCTACACCATCGTATTTGGCCTATCCTCAATAGTGATTTAATTAAAAAAAATGCATGATATAATTACTATCATTATCTACACGAACATCCAAGCAGTTCAACAAAAATAATCAGCCATCATTCATTATGCGTTGATGACTCAATATGTGGGTTAACTATACGTTTACACGTTTCGTACTGTAATGGCAAATTGAAGTTGAGCCAATTGTCATATTGTTGTAGATATGATGAATTTGTACGTGGGTGTGATAGTGACCACACCCGTTAGATGAACAGCTGAACACCCCATGTCAATTTCAGTCATAAATGAAAATGGTTTGTCATGTCAATACCGTATTATAGTTGTTGGTTTCCGTTACAATGGTACCATAGAAAAGTCTTATCCGTTTCAATTCATCCATGCTTTTGCATGCAATTATATCTTTTCACTACGTTGCCTTTTGGTATTTACATAACTACATGTGACTGCAATAATGCAACTTTTAAACACGTATACACTTCAGATACTATTCCATTCGCGTCTACAAGTGCCATATATTTAAACACTTGATGACCCAAATCTTTGCGTATGCAGCACAAGCAAAGCACCGCGGTAATAAACTTCAAAGTGGTGATGATCTTGTAGTTGATAGCAAAACATTGACACTTTGCCAAATCAGCAATTTGCGTTGCAATTTGATTTTTAGTAAATCCGGCGCTCAATGTACTTCCGAATGGGCTGTTATTATATGACCTACCCGCAAGCTTATTGTTTTCAATCTACCAATAAACATAAACAAACATTACGCGACACATTTGATCAAGAAGGCTAAGTTATATAAAGCTCACATGGAATAGTGCATTGCAATCATGATGACAATATGTTCTAGGGGTAAGGTTACTATAGCTATAGTTATCTCAGTATAGCTATGATAGCTATAGTGCCCTATTCGCCACGCGCACACGCGCGTTTCATGCGCATTAATGTGTGCATGCATGTTCGCTCAGGCATAGGGGATAAGTCGTATTTCACACATGCAGTCCGTGCACATGTCACATACAAGCAAACAAGACTAGAGCAAGCAAACATGCACAATCATATTCCACCCGGGGCACTACTTTGCTACGTGCTCCTATGTGCATACACAGGCTTGGCAATGCAGTTGTAGAGCACACAACCACAACGTGTGTCTGTGTGCGCAAATGCGCATGTGTGCACAAAGACCGTCTGTAGCACACGGGGGCGCATTTGCAGCAGTGCGGAACAACTGCATTTGTTAAGTGTGAGTTCAGAAATCCTTTACCCTCTCGGTGCTTGCAGTGTCAAACGGAGTCATACGATGAAGTTCCGAGAGTTCGCTCACCTCATAGGAGCCCCTCCAACCTGCTGTGCTGAACCAACAATGAGGTGACGTACCAAGATGTTGTTGTTGTTGTTGTTGTTGTTGTTGTTGTTGTTCAGGTACGCAACACGCACGAGACTGCAGAGACACTACTTTGGCGGAGGTATAGCCAACTACATACAGCGTCAAATTCTGTTCAACAAGTCGTAGGCGGAGAGTAATAGTTTGCGTATCAGTAGTACCATTAGTGTTGTTGCTTTGAATACCCTACAAGTTAGTCACCGCATCATACAGTCAGCTCACGCCAGCGACAGTCTGGAGGTGTGCATTTACATGTGCGCACTTGTATGTGCACACCAACACATTGTCCGCGTCACTGCAATCAATGGTGTATGGTGTTGAACGCCGACTACTTTGCGTGACGCAGTATGCTGCCTCATGTCCGCCTGTCGCCCATCCGCCCCCTCACCCGCGCCCACACAACAGCGTCCACATGTTGCACATGTCTCGGAGAGGTGACACAAATTGCCTTCCTGCTCTGGCCGTTTGCGGTAGAAGTTGTGGCCCGTCGGTGCATCATCAGACAAGTGCCTGCAACCACACAAGCATATTACCTGCATGTGACAAAGCACACACACACACGCACGCATGATCTGCACGCACGCACGTGCGCACACGCAAACAGATATGGGCGCGTGCACATGCACACACGCATTGGAGCACGAAGTCAGGTTTGCGGCATAACTTCACAATCACCAACTCCACCTGTTGTTGGTCAGGGCGATGTCGGCGGGGACGCGTTGGGCGATGCACCGCCGCCGTAGTGGTGGTGGATGATGGTGGTGTTGACCTGGTTGTTGCTGTTGGTGTTGGTGGTCGTGGTGTTGTCGCTTTGGACCTTGTTGTGACTGTGGGCGGTGTTGGCGCTTTGCTGAACCACACTCGCGGGCACGACAGCGGCATTATGAGTGGGCAGAGCTGCGGGCGACGTCTTCGGCTGCTGCAACACCGCCCACAACAGAACACAACTCAACACTTCTCAGTAAGCACTCGCTCAATCAACAAACACTGAGAGTACGAGAAGTAGCCAGCAACAAGTAAGTCTCAATAAGACAGAGTTGTCATGGCTTCAAACGCGCACAGACACACACACACACACTGTGCTCACACCCACCGTCTTTCTGCAGCAGCAGTACATCACTCCCACGAACACCACCGCCCCTATCACCCCACCAACAACCCCCACAATGACACCAACAGGCGCAGACGAAGAAGAGCTCTTGGCAGAAGGGGAGAGGGAAGGGGAGCGGGAAGGGGAGATGGAAGGCGAGTTGGAAGGCGAGTTGGAAGGCGAGTTGGAAGGCGAGTTGGGAGGGGAGTTGGATGGTGAGATGGGTGGTGAGCTGCTGCCGGGTGCCTGTTGATGAGAGAGAGAATGAGGACGAGAACGAGAACTGGAAGAGAGATTCAGCTCATGTTGGAACAGAAAAGCACTCGTTGGTTGTGGATTGAGGCTGTGCAGGGACACTTAGGTAGCCAGAGCAGATAGGAGTGGCTCTTGCAATCACAACGCGATAATGCTGGCAGTGCTAGTGATGTTGGCAGTGATATTCAGCAGTAGCAGCACTACTTTGATTGGCAGTGGTAGTAGTCTGCCAGTATCACTGCTAATTCATCGTAGTGGTGGTAGCAGTGGTGGTGGTGGTGGTGACGGTATCCAGAGAGCTATGAACTTGATGATTGGTAGTGTTGGAAGCAGTAGCAGTCACTAACAAGGTTGCAGTGCGCTCTCCCCCCCCCCCCCCCCCCCCC
>RHPI01002568.1:236281-264364 GCA_009103225.1 Chlorokybus atmophyticus | reverse complement strand
CCTCCCTCCTCCGAACGCACATGCATGCACAAGCGCATACACGCCCGTACATGCGTACGCGCGCACAAGCACACACATGGACTCCACCTCCCCCCACACGCCACCTGATTGGTGCTGCTGGCGCATTCGCTCGCGTCAACCTTCATTGAGGCCTCCGCATCGAACGGGAAGCAGTTGGAGGCGCCGTAGCACTGCGCAAGGAAACAGTACGCGCCTCCCGGATCCGTACGCTGCGAGTCCTGGAACGTCCATGTGTAGTCCTGCACGCGAGGAAACGAATTGTGGTTGTGTTTGTGTGTGCATGTGACTGTTCCAATGTGTGTGAGCGTGCGTGTGTCTGTGTCTGGGGGTGAGTGGGTGGGAGGGGACGGGTTGTGTGTGCATGTGCGCTGCAACGTGGAGGCCTACAAGTTGAAACAAGGATTGACAACAGCATGTGCAGACAGACGGCCACGTGTACTTTGTATCAACATGTCACCACCAGTGCAGCTGATGCTATGTATATGCTATGTATATGCATCGACACACATGTACTGCACCCACCTGCGCCTTTACCCCGGACCAGTACATGAGTGAGGCGTCGCTTTCGGGCCACACGCTCGGGCATGCGCCCCCGGCATCCGTTTTGGCTATCGCCAGCTCGTACGGCATGTACGACGTCGGGATGCCAGTCACCTGTGTTGGTATGTTATCAACCAACTGTCGTGCAACCTTTCGCACTCACTCGAACTCACACGCACACGCACCTTGACGGAGAACGCGATGGTGCATGTGGCGTAAGCATGTTCTTTGACCACAGCGGGCGGGTCTAATAGCTTGGCGGCGTAGTCGAAGAAGCTTTTGGAGTCGGCGGAGAGCAGCGTGGCGCAGGCGGACTGCGGGTCCGAGGAGGAGTACCAGGAGCAGGGTGGAGTACTACTGGCAGTGCAGGGGGAGAGCATGCACAGGAATGCCAGTGATATGATGACGAAGTATTGCATGCAGCTGTGATGGGGGCAACGTGTTGGAGGAGGTGGTAGCCGCGTCATGCTTGTAGGTGTGGGGAACAAAGGAGGAGAGGTGGAGGAGGAGTTTTGTTGCGGGGAGAGAAAGATCAACTGCTGCTGCTTTGATCAAAGACAATTTCGACTGGAAGGACTCATTGGGTCACACAGGACTTGTCAGATTCAGTGCTGTGTGACCCCCGGCAAACTACAAAAGCATGCAGAGCAGCTTCGGGGAAGGAGGGGGGGGGTACACACCTCACCACACCAGGTGTGTTCTCTACTACATGTGCTAAGTAAGCGGCGCAGTCACAGAGTCTAAGTTGATGGCGTGACACATGTGTGTGTAGGCAGACGGATATGTGTGTACTCGGTGGCCACCGTGAGTGCGCAAGGCTGGCAGGCCAGGGCTGTAATGTTGGAGTGTGTACTGACTGACTTCACACGCACCCACCCACCGTCTTGCAGTCGTGGCCTGGCCTCTAACCCACTCGACACTATGCTGATGCTGTGGGCGCAGCGTCCAGGCAGCCAGCCAGGCAGCCAAATTAGGGCAGCCGCCACGTGCACTAGAATTATTGTGGCGGCCCCCCTCCCCCGGGGGTGGGGGGCAAAATAAGCACATTTGAAGGACATCTGCATTAGCGCAGTATGTTGTGGTAGCGAGTGTAAAATCTACACTGTGTGATGCGGTCGGACTGCAGCAGTCCTCAGCAGACGCCCAATCAACCGTCGCCGTTATTGTTACACAAAGCTTTGATAGAATTCAGTACACCCCCTACAATCTGCCTATACTCTGCCTATAAGCTGTACTCCATTACTCTGGCTCTCTGTCTGCCTGTCAGACAGTAGGTGCCTACTATAGGCATCTGCGGCATTGGCAGCCTATGCCACACGCCACTGCTGCGGCTTCTAGATATGTGGCAGGCCGTATCACGACGTTCGATGACGTATCTCACGTGTGACAGGTCGGCAGCTTTGACTCTGACCTGTCAGGTCAGTCCGGCATAACGGAACTGTCGTGGAGGACCGCTGCACATATATTTGGCGGTTGTCGTCAATCGTCAATAATGACAGGCGAACGACTCGTCATGTGCTGCTGGCCAGTGTGCAGGAGTGAGGCTGAACTGAAAGTGTGGGAAGCTGTTTGGGACATCTCTTCGCCGTAATAATAATAATAATAATAATAATATAATAATAATGTCCCCATGTTGTTGTTTGTTCTTTGTTTGTTTTGGGAGGGGGGGGGGGGGGTGGAGCGATATGCAATGTGTCAGCTGTGCCTGTTCTGTTTTGAATGCAGGGTTCAAGAACAAGCAAGCTGAGTACGTGCTTGTTGCACCTAAGGGTTCGTCTGTAGCTGTGCGTGCGCGCGCTCTTGTGTATGTGTAAGTGTGCGTGCGTGCGGGCATGCGTGCACGCGCGTGAGCTCGTGTGTGCGCTTAAAGCATAAAGCATAAGAACACCAACGTAACAGCTGAAAGCCGTTTGCTTACAACCGTAAGCAAACGGCTTCCAGCTAACGGCTTCCAGCTGTGCACAATTTCGACGTACTGCGCGCAAAAACCATTGACCAAGCTCGGCTAGAAGCACCAGGCCATCATTTACTGTGTCATGTGAAATGGTGGCAATGATTTGTGCTCACCAGGAATAGCAGCTCCTTGCTGTTGCTGTGCGCCGCGATCTTCAAGCAGCAAAGCATGCCTCTGCTGGTGCAGTTCATGCTCGTGGCGCAGGGAGCTGCTCAGCCTGCTACCTGCATATGACAATGGACACAACAACCAACATACTTAAGACAAATCTCTGACCCTCCAAACAACGTTAATCCAAGCGAAGTATCCACTAGACCAACTTGGCAGCAGCTGCATGGTGACCAGGTTGCTGATCTTTCCTCCAAATTGTAAGGCTGTTGCTGGACCAAGCAACATGAATATACCACAGAAGCAGCTTGACCTCGTCTTACCCTGAGCTGGCAGAGCGGAAACCAGCTGCAGCGTACTTGCGCATGCTGTCAGCAACGCCACCAACACCACCGCTGCCGCCCCTGAAGGCGGCCTTCCCCTCCCCATCCAGCACGACAGAATCCGCCTAGCCCTCTATGTTCCACACCTTCTTCCACCACACCTGCTTCCCTACCGCATGTCTGCCTAAGTCAGGCCTGCCCTCGGCCACGACGACGACAATGCTGACGATGACGATGATGCGGCCGCCGCCGGCAGTGTGTTGACGGCAAAGTGTTGCGGAGAAAAGCTCTCTCGGGGCTGCATTGTGGCTGAAGCACGTGCGCGGTCAAACGCAACACAGAGTCACGACGGCAGTGACCGCCTGCCCACTCTCCATGATCATGGCGCACGGAGAGTCGTCTAATTGAATGTTTGCAAACTGCACTGTTTACCAAATGATGTAGTGTTATTCTGGAGCTCTAAAAGCGCACCCTCGATATATCAGTGTGCGTACCAGGTGGCAGTAATCTNTGGGGGGGGGGGGGGCTAGTCAGCCTCTGACCTCGGAGACTAAACATGGACTGGCTCCAAAATAGACGCCTCCTCCAGCAGCAGCAGCGGTGGTGTCTATTTTCTCCAGCACAGACACCACTGCTGCACAAGCAAGCAAAGGTGTACCCAAAAGCAGCACACACACACCTCCCGCCCAACCCTTCCCCAGCAGCCACACACACCCAACACACAGACAGAGACACACATCACACAGCATCCGCGTGGAGTGGGAAGTGGTGAGTGGCGTAGGGGCACGCCAGCCCCGCTGTTTGCGTGGGTTGTGTATGCTTGGTCACTGAAGCCATGGCGACTCGGAGTGCGTAAGGTGGGTGCAAACAGGAAAGATGCATCGTTTTTTCTGCTTATGTCATATATCACGCATAGTGCGAGCCTTTTTGCAATTGGCAAGGCAAGTGTTTAGCCCGAGATGATGTTCGAGAAAGGGTGAGTCGGTACTACTGCTAGCGCTGATAATGTGTTGTTGTTGTGCGTGCGTATGTCAACTTTGTGTGCGTGACGGCACCTGCGTGTGGGTATTGCACCCATAAAGGCGGCCTTCATACGTGTATGTGTGTCATTGTCTTTCTGCATGTGCCTGCAAGCAAACACGTGCTCACCATGCATTGGAATTAACATCGCGAGCTGGGTAGCGACCAAGCATTGGTTTTGGCGCAGGTGTTTGTGGCACGAAATTGCAGTGAGCATAAGCACAACACGTTTTCTAAGTAGTAGCGGTCACATCTGACTGGTTGGGAGGAAGATGGGTGGCTGCATGAGTGCGGGGGCGGCTGCACACAAGGACCAGGCCACAGTCATCAACGTCACTGGCAGCCACGGGGCCGCCGTCGCGGTCAACGCACCCAACAAGTCCAACACAAATACAACACCCGACACGCAATTGCACGCGCAGGTATGAGTGCAAGTGTGGGTGGATATGTCGCTACTGCATGCAACATGCCTCCTGTTCCAGTCAGTTCAGACAAGTCATGCAAGGGGTCAACGTTCCAACTCTCATGTCTCACGATGCATCTGTATCTGTCAATCAGGGCGGCTCTCCCTCCCCCCCTGTGTACTATGCTGCACAGGCCCCAGTTCCGTTTCCTGGCGTAGCGCCAGTGTGGCCGCAACAGCAGCAGCAGCAGCAGATGCCGCCGTACAACAACATGCAGCCGTCGGCACCTTACTACCCTGGTACTTACAAACAACTTGAGCGTTACACACGCACACACACACACACACACACACATATGTGTTCTGACTGTCACATGCAACTTCAAAGCAGGTCCTTATGGCGCCCCCCTGGGCTTTCCCCCAATGTACAACAGCAACAACACGGTCAACAGCCACAACACCACCAACACGACCACGAACAGCAACAACAGCAGCAGCAGCGCTAACGCCCCTCCAAGCCCGACTGTGCACATCCACAACACAACCACAGTCAGTCCCAACATCAGCCCCAACATCAACGTGGGGGCGCCATCGGTGAGCGCCAAGGTGACCTCTTTTGGTTACTAATCTCGTTGAAAGCGTTAAGCATTGCACGAACAAGAGTGATAGTGCAGAAGAGAGTTGCCATATAGCTCAAGTAGTGCGGCTCACCTGCACGCTTGCATGCAATTGGTTTCGATGAGGACTCCTCGTGTGGTGTGCACATGCAGGGTACACACTGAGCAAAGCAGCAAGTATGTCGTGAGGTAAAGAACACGTAATGCTACCGTTGTGCCATTCACGCACAATCCCCCTCATGATGGACTGTGTCCCGGTACACCTTACTGCGCGTTGACTGTCACTGATTGCAATGACTGGAAAACTGTTGCGTGTATGGGTTCTCAATACGGTATTGACAACTCCCTTTTGTGTGCGCCAATGCTTCACATGCCGATGTACGTATGGACCAATCTAGAGTATAATGCCGCCCAGTGCTCAAGAAAACTCGTGCCTGAACTGCCTGTAAAATCATGCACTACACAAGGTGTTTTTGCAACGTGTATGCGCCATTGAAGTAGACGCAGACAGCTACCTTCAAGTTAATGCGTGCGCAGCGCTGTTGCATGCAGCTTCCATGCACTGGCAATCAGCAAGCACACCGTTGTAACACTCACTGCCGCACAAGTCACTTGAACAGAGACTTGTTTGCGTGGTTATTCAACCTCATGCTCAAAGCTTGTAGTGACAACAGCAGTCAGACAATATCTACCAGTACCTCCTCCACACGTCTATTGGCGGCTTGCGGCCAAAGTGCAGAGTCTGAACTGGATATAGCCATTGATGTGCGAAGTGTGAGTTTGGCGAAGCTCAGCAGCAGTGATCAAGATGCAACAAGGCTATAGGATAGACCAGCCTGCTGAGCTTGCACACCGTGTGCAACATAACAGTGGCACTCTGCGTGACGCAGAGTGCCACTGTTATGTTATGCATGACACGCAACACGTGCACGTGCGCACGTATGCCTTGCACACCGGTATGCGCATGCGATAGCGCGCAAATGCACACACATATTACGTGGGTGTATGTGCATGCAGTTTGTCGAGGCACAGCTGTCAAGTGGCGGTGTGGGATAGCTTTTTTGCAATGAGCAAGTATAAAGTGTAGGGGATGTGCCAGCGTGGCGCAGCCCACGGAGATTGTGCACACCTGAACACGGAATGTGCGTGTATTACAGACTACGAGGGAACATTGTGTGCTTTTCTGCACACCACAATCATAGGCACATAACACACAGACAGGCGGAGTACTTTGGAATGACGTGCATGACACGGTTGCACTCGGCTGCATCCTTGACATTGCACTTACGTTGTCCTTGTGAACAGCCAAACTTACACCTGACTCATTACACACCTCCACGCCAACACATATGTTCATCTACCGTAACCCATACACAGCACCGTAGTAGTATTTATGCAGACCTCATTATCAAGAAGCGCTGCTGCAGGTGTCCGCCAGCCCCGCGCCTGCCCAACCATGAACGTGCACCCGGAATTCAATAAGGGCTGCTGTGACTACAAAGCGTTGCTCATTTCACTCACATAAGATGAGAGCAGCACTCAGAATCTCCAACAGAAATGTCCCAATGAGCATCCTGGTGTCCGCCTGATGCGTGGTATTTACTTAGTAAAATAAGTGCATATAGGAGCAAGAAGCCAGACTTGTAAGTCGTGTACTTTGTGCGTTCGCAGGCGGAGTGGAGTTTCTACTGTTGGCTTTGCCAATGATGTGTTGTTGAGTTTGACATGTTGGTCTGCTCATGCCCCCCTTCCCGGCTGGTCCCCTTCTACACGCCATGCACACCAGTATGCGATATCATTAACGTGACACTAGCTTCCACTACTGTTCATACTTGTGTGTAATCAGTGTGGAGGGTGTTGGAGTTGGAGCAAGCGGTAAAGACCGCATATGATAAGCAGACAGTATACGGCAACAAAATGAAACTCAATCGAAGTCACTGTGTGTGTCTAGTGTAGCAGCTGATCTACGCAGCTCACATTACCAACAGCAATCGTCTTTTACACTGTTGCATCTCTGCCATAGCGCGCGCTCTATTGATTATCACCCAGCAATGGCTATTAGACTGCATTTATCATTGCCCTGCGCAACATCAGGCACCACTAGCTCTAATAAGTTGCAGCCTACCTAACCTCATCAGCCGCAACTGAGCGCTCTTCTCGCGCATGCTGCTGACCCTCTCTTAGCATCACCGATGAGCATCACATGATGTAAGCTGCAGCTCAAATCGCTGCTACTGCTGCATCCTCTCTCTCCGCAATGTAAACGCAGAGGGTCTCCAGCGTAGGGAATGTCCACCTGGCAGACGTTGACTTTCTGACACTAGGCCAAGGTTTTTTAGCACTCTTGCTGCCTGTGACCAACCGCTTTCTTTGCCATCCCGAATCGCCTTCATCGGAGCAACGGCCCCAGCTTCAATAATTGCCGCCACAACACCAAGGTCACAGTTGCTGGAAAGAAATCGAAGTGCTCGGATAGCTGCACACTTGCATTGCGGTGTGCTTGAGTTGCAAAGTAGATTCACCAACGGCCTGATAGCCCCAGCCTCGCTGATTGCCACCTTGATCTTGGTGTTGATAAGAGCTATGTTGGCGAGGGCCTCAGCGGCGCACTGCTGGCATGTTGGCGTGCTGCTCGCACTCAGCATAGCCACGAGGGCAGGAATGGCGCCAGCTTGTGCAATGGCAGTCCAGCTGAGTGCACTTCTCTTGACAAGTAAACTCAGAACACCTGCTGCGCACGCTTGGCAGGTCACGTCCTCGTTGTCAAGAAGTGCCACTAGCGGTGCAACCCCTGCCTCAACCGTGTCCGCAGCAGTATTTTTGTCATTGCCAATGAGAATCTCGAGCGCTCTCAGAGAAGCCTGTTTCAGTACTGGTGCGTTTGTTATGTGGAGCAACGCGACCAGCAGCCCGATACCTCCAGCCCTGCAGATAGCCACCTTGTTCTCATAGCTATAAGCAAGGTTGCAGAGAGCGCGCTGCAATTAGCTGGCCTTCTGACGTGCTCCTGTTCAGCATGGCCACAAGGATAGGAATGGCTCCAGCGCGCGCAATGGCCGCCTTATAGTCTGCGACATGTTCACCTAGATTGCTCAGCGCCCTCGCCGCTTCTTCTTGGCAAGCTGATGTGTCATCATTTAGAACCGTCACCAGAGCAGAAATGGCTCCAACCTCAACAATCGCCGCATGTTTATAGGTGGTCAGGACGCGGAGCGCTGTCATAGCAGCCAACTTGCTTGCTGTTGTGCCTGGACGAAGTAGTGCCACTAGCGGTGCAATAGCTCCAGCCCTGTTTATAGCCACCTGGTTTTCCTCACTGTTACAAGCCAGGGTGCCTAGTGCTTCTGCTGCATGCTCCTGGCATGTCGGTGTGCCTGACTGCAGCAGCGTCACGAGAGGGGCAATGGCTCCTGCCGTGGTAATTGCCGTGTTTGAGGTGGTGCTTGACCGGGCCAATATGCACAAAATGTCTGCTGCTCGCGCCTTGCAGGTCGCTGTACCATCACGCAACAGACCAATCAATTTGGCAACGGCACCAGCTTCAGCAACGGCAGCATGTTGCCCATTCACTGCCATGATGCGCAATGCGCTCAGGGCTTTAACTTAGATGGACATGGACATGCCCGGCTGCACGAGCGCACAGAGCTTGCGAGCGTCCCCTCTGCTTTGCAACACAATCTCATCCTCAGACGCAGGGGTACTACGGGCTGCTTGCACCTGATAAAGCGCTAACACGCTTGTGCCGAGCGCTGCTAGAAAGTTACCGCTTTGATTTGAGCCCTGGGGGGGCGCTGAGACGCTTGCACCACCTGTTGTTGGGGAGGTTGCCGGTGACGTAATTGTGCTTCGACGGTTCAGCCAATCCTCAACAGCACCCCGCAGTGCGTAGTTCGGGATGAGCTGGGCCGATGATAGTTGTACACCTGCACCAGTGAGCACCAATTGGCATCATGCGTGTACAATGTATCGTGCTCAGTATTACAAGTTGTAATTTACAACACCAAGGCCGCTTGCTCACTGCTAATACACAGCTGCACTCTAGCACACTAACCTGTGATAGGGCACGTGGTATTGCCAGCAGCGAACCAATGCTCTGCCAATGTGCGCTGGCATGTTTGACCAGATCCTGTTATGATCACCGGGTCCCTCATGATGTCCAGCGATAACGGACAAATGAAGCCCTCTAACGGCCCCAACTCCACAGCCTGCTCCTTCGCATCAATAGCGCTGTGGGTGGATGCCACCTCGTCGAGCACGGCAACAACCTGTGTCAAATAGTCTAGCTCCAATAGCTCTGTGTCTGTGCTTGGGGACTGGGCTTGATTCCTTCTGGTCATGCAGGCAATGTCTTGCTTAAGGCAAGCGAGGTCGCCCATGCCGCTCAACATATGTTCCAGCTGTCGCTTGCTAGCCTGAGCAGCTTGTGCAAGCGCGCGCACGTCCTCTGCCACCGTTGCGTCCTCTGCAGCCACCACCAGCTTGGTGTCCTGGCTTAAAATCACGTTATAGGTGTAAAATCAACGTCATCTTCACGCATTGAAGTGCACCTTTAGCTCATGTGCAATGAAAGTCAGCAGCCCCCGCGTCCCATCTGCATTGTTCAGGCCAGCAAGGTCGAGGCTGTTCAAGCTGCTTTCAATGTCCTGGCGGAAATGCAATGATAGTTAGTGCTCCAAAGAATGTTGTAGATAAAAGAAGCACAACGAGCGTCCAAGTTGTCAAGTCACTGACTTGCAAGCAGCCATTGAGGCGGTCAGTGACTTTGTTGTTGTTCCACAGTAAAGAGTAGATGCTTGTACTTTGGCACTGGTAAACTGCTTCCACAGAGCGTTGCAGGGACTGATTGAGTGAGGTGAGCGATGGCATGCTGACAGAGCTGTCCCCGACGCATTGCTTCTGAAGAGACTCCAAGAAGTGCNGCCATCATTGCGGCTGGGGCTGTTGCACCGCTGAAGGCGCTTCGAGATGGTGAACCACGCTGTCGGGAACAAGCGAGAATGGCGCTCGGGAATCTTGAGCAGTGATGTTGCAGACAACCACAAGGAATGTTGAAGTCTGTGTTAGCATTAAAATTTGAGCACAGAGCTGACTTTGTACTTTACACTGCTTACACCGCTTACTTTACACTTGCGGTGTCTAACGGGTACAAGTCATGCTCCCTATCGAAGGCATAAAAGCACGAATTAGCGTCCAACGATGCAGCTTACTGTCCCACTTTGTGACAACTTAGTTGTGTGTGTGTGCGCGTGCGTGCGTGCGTGAACACGAAGGCATGGGGGGGAGGTGCGGGGAAGGCAGCGCCCTTGCAAATGTGGGTTTCCATGTTCCTTGCGGGCGTGTGTGATTCACCTTCCGTGCATCTGCATCTGCTTGTGCGTGTGCATGCAAGCATATGTGCACATACGCGCTTCTGGAAGCATATGCGTGTACACGCCAGCGTGTGTGATGCACTTGCCACAAAAAGTTCAATGATGGTTAAGTGCTGGCTAGCAATCGTGCAACTACAACATAAGCGCTACAGGTGCATGCTGTGAGCAGAATCGCTGACCTGCGATGCCAACTCCATAATCAAGTTGACCGCCGTGAAGGCTGCAGAGAAAGCAGCATCCGCCATGGTGATGCTGCTTTCGTGGAGAACTGAGAGCAGTCCTAGGGATTGCCCTTGCTTGATCACAAGAAGTCTGCGATGGACTGAAGTTGACAGCTCTGTTGACTACAGCGGCCTGACGCCAGCACCTGCACACATGTGTTGTAAATCTGCACTTGATGGCCAGCTTGCATCTGTGCCGTGCAGCCAAGACTGCAAACAGCTGAAGAATACACTCGTGTGCTCGCACACTGGCAAACGTCAGTCTCGCGCAAGCTGCTTACTTGAGACTAACTGCCACCAATCAACTTGCCAAGCATGCAGCTGATATCACGGGCAATTCGATCAAGCACTAACCTCACGAGAGCGTTCCGCACTAACTTATTGCGCAGCATGCTAAGCCGCTGCTTCAGAACACGTTTCACAAATGCAACCGGTCCAAATACAAGAATATTAGTGTGGCACACTCACCACGGTCAGGCAACAGCAGAGTTGGCCAGCAGCTATGCGACTGAATAGAAAGCAGCCTTATCCAACCCAACCAGCTGAGCAAGCATATTGCTGTGGCACACTCACCACGGTCAGGCAACAGCAGAGTTGGCCAGCAGCTATGCGACTGAATAGAAAGCAGCCTTATCCAACCCAACCAGCTGAGCTGGTGACCTCCCCTGCCTGTGCGATCTGGCCGGTGGCCTGGAGGAGGCCAGCCAGCAGGCGGGCGTAGATAGGCCAAGCCTGGCCGTCCAGCAGCAGCAGCAGCGCTGTAAGCTTCTGCCTCTGCTGGTGCCTGCGCGGACTGCCTGTCCATGGTCAATGAGGAGTAGCCGAGCAGGTGGCTCAACGGCGAAACCGCCGCCGCCGCTGAAGGCCGCCCCACGTGCAGCTGACCTACTCCGTCAATCAGCCACACTGGGTCATGTGCGCTGCTGCCGTACTCCCGGGATATACGAACAACAACACATACTCTGCATAGCCAACACATGAGACATGACGCGGCGTCATGTGTTGGCTATGCAGAGTCTCACTGACCTGAAGCCCCTGAAGGCGACACGTGTTTGACGCAGTGCCTGCATATAATGTGTGTAGGCAAAGACCTTGATTGTCCAGATATTCATCCCAGATGAGGCCGTCTATACACATGTGTCAACCATAAAGTGGCAAGCATCACACTTCTACATAGAGTCGAGATCACTGTGTCTATTGCAATATGCAACGCAGTGCCACGTCGCANCCCCCCCCCCCCCCCCCCCTTCTCCCCCCTCCTCATTCCCGGCCATGAGCAAACGTTAAGTCTTCGCGGTTCCATACATGGGGAAGAGCCATGTAACATCGTATCACACGCACGCACGCACGCACGCGCGCATGAGCCACTCAGCTTTACAATCATGAGTAGTAATTTAAAGAATAGCGAGCTGTAAATGTACGAAAGCTTTATTGGGGGCAACAAATACCATGTGCATACACGCATTGCTTGTTGTTGAGCAAATTTATTATGGTTCAAGCTTTTTATAAGCATGTTATCTTAAAGCACAATCTAAAAAATTTTTGAATTTTTATTGATAACGTGGCGATTGCCTTAGCTACACAAGTTGGCATGCAGTGTTTTATGATGGTACGTTAGACATAGTCTGATGTATGTAAGCACCTGCACATTTCATGTCATAAGTTGAATATATAAAGGCACTTGCACATTTCATCTGAGCACTGTCAAACCACTCATGGTGGATGCAGAGATGGCGACTTTCAAGTGTTAACACATACATCAATACGTATGTACACATAATACTCATAACTTGTACAGCGTAAATCTTGACACTTTTTTTTTGTTGTTGTAAGCACCGTTTGTGTACATATACAACGAGGCTGTTGGCGACAGATGCGCATTATATATACATATGTATATATATGTATATATAACGCGCATTTTAATATGCATGTATACATTACGAAAAGCACATTTTTGGATACCCGAGATGTGCTTATACACATGCTTCGCATCAAATGAATGCTGCAACGACATTTCAAGACAGTCCAGCCTCCTTGTAATCAAACGCACTTGCCTTGAACACAACTCAAGTAAAAATATTAAAGCATTTGTATAGAATCAAATGTTGATGACTAATTACTCTCGCATTCAAGCATCATTACACTCGATATAAGCACACCCCATAATTGCCATTTGTGATGACAACAAGCGCGAAAATGTTGAAGTGCATGTCACAATATTGTCCATGTGTACTGACTCATACATATACGTGTTTATATGTACTACACATTCGCATAGACTCATGCATGAACATTCATGTGCCAATACATGTTTACGATGACGTATTGCCTAGGCTATTGCGCTGAAGCATGTTAAACTTGCAAAAGTCATTATATGCATAAACCGAAGGTGCCGTAAACACAGCTTGGTTGGTACCCAACGATACTTAGATCGAGGTTAGACTATACAATGCGCTCTATGAACGGTACATGTAGACTCATGTACCGTTCATGCTTGGCAGCATGTTACATGTCAACCACCTCTGTTACACCTGTCGCCTTCAGGCGTCATGTGTTGTACCTGTCCATCACCACACATGTTCATATATCCGGGGACCTGCGCACACACGACCCAACTTGGACGTATGGCTGACTTGACAGGAGTGGGTCAGCTGCACGTGGGACGCCTTCAGCGGCGGCGGCGGTTTTACGCCGTTGAGCCACCTGCTCGGCTTCTACCGCTGCTTGACCATGGACAAGCAGGTCGCTCAAGCGCCAGCAGAGGCAGAAGCTTACAGAGCTGCTGCTGCTGGACGGCCAGGCTTGGCCTGTCTCCGCCCGCCTGCTTGCTGGCCTCTTCCAGGCCGCCGGCCAGGTCGCACAGGCAGGCGAGGTGGTCGCCAGCTCAGCTGTTTGGGTTGGACAAGGCTGCTCTTGGCTGACTCGCGCGACAGACCTGCTGGCTGCCAATTCTGCTCTTGCCTGGCCAAGGTAAGTGTGCCGCACTAGTCTGTAATGTGCCTGTGTATGGACCGCGTTGCTGACAGAGTGTGTCCCAAAGCAGCGGACATGCCGCTTTGCATTCTATGCAGTTAGTTCTGGGGGTGGGTGGGTGGGTGGGTGAGAGGGATGTTTTCGTCCCTAGTGCTTAATGGATGCTCGTGGTGGTCAGCTTCGTGCTTTGCAAACCGGTTCGTGGCAGTTTGTTTGACGTGAGCAGCTTGCGTGAGACTGAAGTGTGCTAATGTGCGAGCACACACGTGTTGTTCAGCTATTTGATTGGCCGTCTTGGCCGCACTGCACAAATGCAAGCTTGCAAGCTGGCCATGAAGAGGTTCTTTGCAACAGCATGCGTGCAGGTGCTGGCGTCAGGCCGCTGTACTCAAACAAGCTGTCAATATCAGCAGCCAATTGCGGACTTGTGTAATCCAAGCAAGCAAGGACAATTAGTAGAACCGGTTTGATTTCGCCACGAGCGACCGTCACCATGGCAGATGCTGCCAAATTGACAGCCTTCACAGCGATCGACCTGATTTAGGAGTTGGCCAAGCAGGTCAGCAATTATGTTCAGTAAGAGTTCACTGCTTGTGGTTGCACCATACGCGTTGTTGTGGTTGCACAGCAACCGGCCTTGGTGATGTTGTTATACTGGGCACACATCGCTGCAAGCTCATTATAGCCGGTCGGTGCAGGAATGAATTTGTCATCCACCGAGCTCATCCCAAATCGCGCTCTGCGGGGCGCGTTGGAAGATTCGCTAAGACGCCAGAGCAGGAGTATATCAACGGTGCCGACCTCGCCAACAGAAACTGCCCCAAGCTGCTCGGCAGGCCCTCAGGGGTTGAATCGTCATAGCGGAGACTTGTCACCAACGGCACACAACACGAGCACGAGCGAGTCAGCAGCCTCCCCTCTGCAAGCAGCGGTTCGTAACATTGTCATGGAAGACACGCTTTTCCTGCACTGCAAAGGAGACGCTCGCAAGCTCTGTGCGCTCTTCATGCTGAGCTTGTCAATGCCCATTCAAGAAAAGGCCCTGAGTGCCTTGCGCGCCATGGCAGTGGATGGCGAATGTGATGCCGTTGCTGCAGCTGGCGCAGTTGGAGAGTTGGTTCAACTTTTGCACGATGGTACAGCGAACGGTACAGCGAACTGCAAGAAGCGAGCAGCAGACGTGCTAGGCATCTTGGCACAGTCCAGCATCACTTGGAACACGGCAATCGCCATGGCAGGAGCCATTGCCCCTCTGGTAGCGCTGCTGCACACAGGCGCGCCAACATGCCAGGAGCGTGCAGCCAGAGCACTTGCCAACCTTGCTTTGGACAACGATGAGAACAAAGTGGCTATGAGCACAGCCGGAGCGATTGCGCCGCTGGTGGCGCTGCTTCGTGCAGGCACAACAGCCTGCCAGTTGGCTGCTGCAACAGCGCTCCGCATCCTGACCACCCATGCAGATGTTGCAGCGAGTCTTGAGATTGTAGCCATCTCTGCTCTGGTGGCGGTTCTCAATGATGACACACCAGCTTGCCAGGAGGAGGCGGCGAGAGCCCTGAGCAATCTTGCTGTTCATGTCGCAGACCACAGGGCGGCCATTGCGCGGGCTGGAGCCATTCCCACCCTCGTGGCGCTGCTGAGCACGGGAACGAAAGGATGCCAGCAGTACGCAGCTGAAGCCCTCGGTAGCATTGCTTCATACAATGCCGAATTCAGGGTGTCTATAAGCAGCGCTGGAGCTATTGCGCCGCTGGTATCACTGCTTCGCAGCGCACCAGAATGCAAACTGGCTGCCACGAAATCTCTCCGCTTCCTGACCAGCCACGCACGCGGTGCGGCCGACATAGAATCTGGAGCCATTGCTGCGCTTGTGTCTGTTCTGAATGATGACGACTCATCTTGCCAGGAAGAGGCGGCGAGAGCCCTGAGCAATATTGCTTTCTGGACCGCGGACCACAGGGCGGCCACTGCGTGGGCTGGTGTCCTTGCTGCCCTTGTGGCTCTGTTGGACGCGAGCACGCCAACATGTCAGCAGCACGCCGCTGATGCCCTCGCCGACATTGCTGCTGGCAGTACCGTGCTCCAGCTGGCAATCAGCGGGGCTGGAGCTATCAAACCATTGGTGACGCTGCTGTGCACGTCAACCATACCGGCATGCAAGCTTGCAGCTATAAGAGCACTTCAAAGTCTTTCGTCTGGTAACAAAAGTGTTGTGGCGGCCATCATTGCGGCTGGGGCTGTTGCACCGCTGAAGGCGCTTCGAGATGGTGAACCACGCTGTCGGGAACAAGCGAGAATGGCGCTCGGGAATCTTGAGCAGTGATGTTGCAGACAACCACAAGGAATGTTGAAGTCTGTGTTAGCATTAAAATTTGAGCACAGAGCTGACTTTGTACTTTACACTGCTTACACCGCTTACTTTACACTTGCGGTGTCTAACGGGTACAAGTCATGCTCCCTATCGAAGGCATAAAAGCACGAATTAGCGTCCAACGATGCAGCTTACTGTCCCACTTTGTGACAACTTAGTTGTGTGTGTGTGCGCGTGCGTGCGTGCGTGAACACGAAGGCATGGGCTGCAATTGTAGAGGCACACAACTGGATAAGTATGCGTATCTGTGTGCGCGCACACATTCTCAAGCAGACACACGTGGGCGCATTCCAAGCACTTTCACAACAACAACGTTGATATGTGCTGAGTGCGCAAACTCAAAGTCCTCTGCCCTCTCGGTTTGGGGTATCAATGGTGTTGCACAGTGCGTGACATGTTGTTACTCCGTCTCCTCAGGAGCAGGCAGCAATATGTTATATGATGGGGAAGCTCCAAGTTCAGCTCGCCTCATACACTGCCCCGCTGGCCTGCTGTGCTGAATTATCAGTAGCGTGGCTTGTCACTATGTGGTGGTGGTGGTGGTGGTTTGTACACAGCGCCTGAGATTGCACGGAACACTACTATGCCAGAGGTATGTGCAACCGCATCAGTGCCAAGTCGTGGATGTTGCTACTGTTGTTGCTGATCATGATGTTAGTTCACCACATTGTTACACTGAGCAAATAACGATAAACGTCTGGTGGTGTGTACTCATTTACATGCTCAATTAGTATGTCGTCCGCGTCGCTGCTTCCCAACCATATGGTTGATAGCTAATGACTACTTTTGTGCGCTGCCGCAGTGTGCTGCCTCGTGTCCGCCCACCGCCCCCGTCAACACGCGCAATCGCTGCACAACAGCGTCCACGTGTTAACGTCCACGTGGGAACGTCTTGCACATGCGCGACGAGGTATGCCCCTTCGCGCTATGGAGTTGTGGTCCGTCGGTGCATTCTCAGACAAGTGCCTGCAACCACAAGCATGTTACCTGCATGTGACACAGTACAAATGCGTGATATACACTCATGCACGCGCACGCACATGTTCGCGCGCACATCGAAGCATCAGTCACGCTTTGCAGCACGGTCACACAAGTGCCACTCCACCTTTTGCGTTGGCGATGTCGGTGGGGACGTGTTCGGTGATGTGCCGCCGCGGTAGTGGTAGTGGATGAGTGTGGTGTTGATCTGGTTGTTGGCGGTGGTGATCGTGGTGGCTTGGCTGCTGCTAGTCGCCCAACAACAACACACAACTCAACATTTGTTAATGAAGCGCTCGCTCAACCACAACAGCCACAAACACGGGTAGTACAAGAAGTACCAGCGAGAAGTCTTGTTGTTACAGAGTTGTCATGGTTCTGCACGCACGCAAGCCCACGCCGCGGCGCGGTACTTAGTCAACGTTGTTGTTGTTGTGCCAGTGCTGGAATGCGCCCTCGTGTGTCTATAAGTGCGTGTGCGCGCACACAGACACACATGATGGTCCGGTTGTTTGCTGTTGCAACTGCAATCTCATGCCTGTGTGTACATTCATACATGCACAGTCTGTGTTGGTCTTGCAGTTGCATCCTGCGTGCTGTGCTGTGCCAGAGTGCTGCTGAGTGCTACTGACTGCCCTGTCCTGCTGGCTTACTCGACACACATGTACCAACGACCAATGTGCTGTTACTGTTACTGTTGCTGTTATGGACCTGCGTGTGTTGTGCCCGTTATCACAATGCCTGCAGTCGTTTGCACTAAGAGACAGTTCGGGCTTTCGGCTTTACACTAACAGTTCGGATACCGCTGATGGCGGCCAACATTCAGTACACTGCACAGCAAGCACAGCATCCCGCCTCGCCCCTCCCCTGCCTGCCCTGCTGTCGTCTCTGCTGCGTTGCTGTTGGTGTTGAGCGGACCTGGGCTAATTGGATACTGTACTGCCAGGTCTGCTACTGGTTTGCTGCGGTCTGCTGCTTGTCCTATCCCTGCCTTGCTGCCCACCCGCCCTCGCCCTCCTCTTGCACGCACATAGTGTAGTTGCCCTGGCCGCTTAATTGCTTGCTTTCTGCCAGGCTCTGTTGCTGTTATGTTGCTGTCTGCTTGAGTGCTACGTTGTATTGCTTTGCATCAGCAACACATGGACAGTCTATACATGCACGCGCGGGCACGCGCATGCAAGTACACACAGGATGGAAGCGTGCCTTCATTACGGAGCATGACTCGCAGCCAGCAGACGCCGCAAGTGTACAGCAAGCAATCAGCTGTGAGCAGATTATTACTACAAACACAGGATTCAACAGTTCTTGTGGTGTCTATTGCTGCACCTAATCTACGCACCTCATACTACTAACAGCAACCGATTTGCAGTCCGCTGCATGCCTGGCATGCTCGCGCTCTATCAAACATTTCCGGCAGTGGCATCCAGTCGCTGCGCTCATCATTGCAATGAAAAGCATTGGACACAACTCGCTCTTCTGTACCATGCTTGGCTGCTCAAGCTCATCAGCCATAAGCGCTGACAGCTGAGCTGTTCGTGCCCTTTACCCTAGCATGCTGTTGGCTCCTTGCTAGGCATTGTGTAAGCGACTCTGGTCTAAGCTGAGAGCTGCAGCTCAACTCGCTGACACTACTTCGTGCTCTTTCCCGGCACAATGCGCGTACAGAGGTTCTCCAGCGTAGGGAATGTCCACCTGGTAGACGACGGCTTCTGCAACATCACTGCCCAAGATTCCTGAGCGCTATTGTCGTTTGTTCTCGACAGCGTGGTTCGCCATCTCGAAACGCCTTCAGAGGTGCAACAGCCCTGGCCGCAATGATAGCCGCCACGACACTATCATCACTGTTAGAAAGATTTCAAAGTGCTCTTGTAGCTGCACGCTTACATGCCGGTGTGGTTGACGTGCACAGCAGCGTCACCAACGGCTTGACAGCTCCAGCCCCGCTGATTGCCAGCTTGATGTCGATACTGTCATAAGCAAGGTTGGCGAGAGCTGACGCTGCGTGCTTCTGGCATCCCTGCGATCTCGTGCTCAGCAGCGCCACAAGAACAGGAATGGCTCCAGCCCGCACAATGGCCACTCTTGCATCTGCAACCTTGGCTGCAAGTCTTCTCAAAAGACCAGCTGCCGTTGCCTGGCAGTCCACAGCTTTGTCGCCAAGAAGTGCCACCAGCGGCGCAATGGCCCCTGCCTCAACACTAGCCACAACAGCACTTTTATCACAAATCAGATTGAAAGGGGCTTCATAGCAGCCTGCTTGAGCTCCGATGCGTTAGACATGCGAAATAGCCCAACCAGTGGCCCAATAGCTCCAGCGCTGCAGATAGCCAGTGCGTTTACAGCTTTGTTCCAAGGTTGCAGGTTGCAGGTTGCAGAGAAGTAAAGCTGCTTTCTGCTGGCATGTCGGCGTACTCGCATTCAGCAGAGCCACGAGAGCCGGAATGGCCCCAGCCTGCGCAATGGCCACCCTGTGGTCTGGGACGTGCAAAGCAAGACTGTTCAGGGCTGTCATCGCCTGTTCCTGGCAAGCTGGGCTGTCATCTTTCAACACAGCCACCAGCGCAGCAATGGCTCCAGCTTCCATGTCGGCCGCAACGTGTGCGTGATTGGCTAGGATGCAGAGACCTGTCGTGGCAGCCAACTTGCATTCTGATGCGCCTGTGCTGCAAAGCAGTGCTACCAGCGGCGCAATAACTCCAGCCCTGATAGCCACCTTGTTATCAGCATTGTCAAGAGCAAGATTACTGAGGGCTTCAGCTGCAGCATACTGGCCATGTGTTGTGCTCTTGCTCAGCAGAGCCGCAAGGGCAGGGATGGCTCCAGCCTGCGCGATGGCCGCCCTGTGGTCTGCGACATGACCAGCAAGAATGCTCAGGGCTCTTGCCGCCTCTGCCTGGCAAGATGATTTGTCATCATTCAGAACAGACACCAGCGCAGCAATGTCTCCAGCTTCCATATCGGCCGCAACATGTGCGTGGTTAGTCAGGACGCGGAGCGCTGTTGTGGCAGCCAACTTGCAATCCAACCGCCTGTACTGCGAAGCAGCGCTACCAGCGGCGCAGTAGCTCCAGCCCTAATAGCCTTGTTTGCGGCATTGTCAAGGGCAAGGTTACTGAGGGCTGCAGCTGCAGAGTACTGGCCATGTGGCGTGCTCAGTAGAGCCGTAAGGGCAGGGATGGCTCCAGCCCGCGCAATGGCCGCCCTTGCATCTGCAACCTCAGCTGCAAGTGTTCCCAAGAGTTGAGCTGCCGACTTCTGACAGTCTTCATCCTCGTCACGAAGAAGTGCCACCAGCGGCGCAATGGCTCCGGCCTCAACAATGGCCACAGCATTGTTGTCATCTGTCATATAGATTAAACTCCGCATCGCATCCAGAGCAGCCTGCTTTGTTTCCGGTGCGTTTGACATCTGAAGCAACACGACAAGTGACCTACTGATAGGCACCGCAATTTCAGCACTCCCGCAGGCCAGGTTGCCGAGAGCCTCAGCTGCAAATCGCCGGCATGGCAGAGTACCTGTCTGCAGCAGTGCTACAAGAGGGGGAATGGCTCCTGCCGCGGCTAGTGCCGATGCCGTGGCGGTGGACTTGGCCAAGAAGTTCAGGTACTGTGCCGCTTGCTCCTGGCAAGTCACATCCTCGTCGTCCAGAACTGCCACCAGCGGCGCAATAGCCTCGGCCTCAACAATGGCCCCAGCATTTCCGTCTGGATATAAATTCCACAATGCAGCTATAGCAGCCTGCTTGAGTTCCGGTGCGTTGGACATGCGAAGCAGCCCGACCAGTGGCCCGATAGCTCCAGCGATGCGGATAGCCACAACGTTCTCAGCATGACAAGCAAGGTTGCGCAGAGTGTCAGCTGCGCCTTGCTGGCCTTCTGGCGTGCTTATGGTCAGCAGAGCCACGAGGGTGGGAATGGCTCCAGCCTGCGCGATCGCGACTGCATTTGCCACATTGCATGCAAGCGTACTCAAAACAACCGCTGCCTGCGCCTGGCAGTCCACATCCTCATCGCCAAGAAGTGACACTAGCGGCGCAATGACCCCTGCCTCGACAGTGGCCACAGCAGCATCATTATTGTAATGAGTAAGATTCCGAATCAATTTCATAGCAGCCTGCTTGAGTTTTGATGAGTTTGACATGCGAAGCAACAAGATCAGCTGCCTTATGCCTCCAGCACTGCAAATAACCTCTGTATTCTTGGCATTATGAAGAGCAATGTTGCTGAGGGCTTCAGCTGCATACTGCTGGCATCCTTGCGTTCCCAAGCTCAGCAGAGCCATGAGGGTGGGAATGGCTCCAGCCCGCGCAATGGCCGCTTTGTGGTCTTCGACATGAAAAGCAAGATGGCTCAGCGCTCTCGCCCCCTGTTTTTGGCAAGCTGGTCTGTCATCATCCAGAACAGCCACCAGCGCAGCAATGGCTCCCACGTCTACGTCGGCCGCAACATGTGCGTGGTTGGTCAGAATGCGGAGAGATGTCGTGGCAGCCAACTTGCATTCTGGTGCGCCTGCGCTGCTAATTAGTGATACCAGCGGCGCAATGGCTCCAGCGCTGCTGATAGACACCTTGTTTCCAGCATTGTTGAAGGCAAGGTTGCCCAGGGCTTCAGCTGCGTATTGCTGGCCTTGACGCGTGCTCCTTGTCAGCATAGCCACGAGAGGTGGAATGGCTCCAGCCCGCGCAATGGCCGCTTTGTGGTCTTCGACATGAAAAGCAAGATGGCCCAGCGCTCTTGCCCCCTGTTGTTGGCAAGCTGGTCTGTCATCATTCAGAACAGCCACCAGCGCAGCAATGGCTCCCAAGTCTACGTCGGCCGCAACATGTGCGTGGTTGGTCAGAATGCGGAGAGATGTCGTGGCAGCCAACTTGCATTCTGGTGCGCCTGCGCTGCTAATTAGTGCTGCCAGCGGCGCAATGGCTCCAGCGCTGCTGATAGACACCTTGTTTCCAGCATTGTTGAAGGCAAGGTTGCCCAGGGCTTCAGCTGCGTACTGCTGGCCTTTGGATGTGCCCATGCTCAGCAGAGCTACGAGAACAGGAATGGCTCCAGCCCGTGCAATGGCCACCCTGTGACCTTCGACATCAAAAGCAACGTTGCTCAGGGCCCTTGCCGCCTCTTCCTGGCAAGCTGGTGTGTCACTATTTAAAACCGCCACCAGAGCAGCAATTGCTCGAACGTCAACATTCGCCACAACATCTGCATGGGTGGTCAGGACACGGAGCACTGTCGTAGCAGCCAATTTGCAGGCTGTTGTGCCTGTACATAGTAGCGCCACCAGCGGCGCAATCGCTCCGGCTCTGCTCATAGCCACCTGGTTTTCATCATTGTCCAATGCAAGGTTGGCTAGTGCTCCTGCTGCACGCTCCTGGCAAGTTGACGTGCCTGTATGCAACAGCGCCACCAGAGGGGCAATGGCTCCTTTCATGGCGATTGCTGTGCTCAAAGCGGTGCTCGACTGTGCCAGGATGCCCAGAACGTCTGCTGCTCGCTCCTGGCAGTTCGCTGTACCATCGTGCAAAAGTTGAACCAACTCTCCAACTGCGCCAACTGCAGCAATGGCATCACATTGCCCCTCCACTGCCATAGTGCGCAATGCGCTCAGGGCTTTTTCTTGAATGGACATGGACATGCCCGGCTGCACGAGCGCACAGAGCTTGCGAGCGTCCCCTCTGCTTTGCAGCACAACCTCATCCTCAGACGCAGGGGTGTTACGGGCTGCTTGCACCTGAGAAATTGCTAACACGCTTGTGCCGGGCGCTGCTAGCATATAACCGCTTTGATTTGAGCCCTGGGGGGACGCTGAGACGCTTGCACCAGCTGTTGTTGGGGAGGTTGCCGGTGGCATGATTGTGCGTTGACGGTTCAGCCAATCCTCCACAGCACCCCGCAGCGCGTAGTTTGGGATGAGCTGGGTTGATGATAGTTGTACACCTGCACCAGAGTACCAGTTTGCAATATGCGTGTACAATTTGTCGTGCTCAGTGTCACAACACACCAGGGCCGCTTGCTCACTGCTGGTATACAACTGCACTCTAGAACACTAACCTGTGACAGGGCACGTGGTATGGCCATCAGCGAACCAACTTTCTGCACTCGTGCGATCGCATGTTTGACCCGATCCTGCTATGATCACCGGGTCCCTCATAATGTCCAGCGACAACGGGCAATTGAAGCCCTCTAACGGCCCCAACTCCGCAGCCTGCTCCCTCGTATCGTTAACGCTGTGGGTGGATGCCACCTGATCCAGCATGGCAACAATCTTTGTCAAGTAATCTAGCTCCGATTGCTCCATGTCTGTGTTTTGAGACTGGGCTTGGATCCTGCTGGTCAAGCAGGCGATATCGTCCTTAAGGCAAGCAAGGTCGTCAATGCCATTCAATACAGTTTCTAGCTGCCGCTTGATGGCCTCGGCAGCTTGCGGGTGAGGACCCAGCATCAGCACGCGCACGTTCGCTGCCAACATCGCGTCCTCTGCAGCCACTACCAGCTTGGTGTCCTGGCATAGACCCATGTTGAAGAGTCCTCATGAATCATCCTCATCTTCGTGCATCAATGTGCACCTGTAGTTCTTCTGAAATTAAAGCCCGCAGCCCGCATGTTGCATCCGCATCGTCCAGGTTGGCAAGGTCTAGGCTGTTCAAGCTGTAATCGATGTCCTGGCAGGAATGCACAATTCAGTTCGCGGACCAGCCAGAAGCTACAAGCAGCACTGTGAGCGTCCGCAATCCTTTGCCACTGACTTGCAAGCAGCCGTTGAGGCGGTCGGTGACACTGTTGTTGTTCCACAACAAGGAGTAGATGCTGGTGCTTTGGCAGTGGCAAACTGCCTGTACAGAGCGTTGCAGTGATTGGTTGAGTGAAGTGAGCGATGGCATGGTGACAGAGCTGTGCCTCTCAAGGGACGACAAGAAGTGCTTCAGGAAGCCAAATCTTCTTGCCACCACAGCACAGTTCTTTTTGTTCGTTTTCACCTACAAACAATGGTACGAGTATTTGTTGTGGCGCTGCAAGGGCGGGGCCGGGGGCAGGATGTGCATGGGAGGCAGAGACACTGCAAATGTGCATACATGTATGGGTACGTGTTTGAGTCGCTGTCCATGTGTGTATACGTGCAAATGCATGTGCATGCAAGTTTGCATGCGGATATGGAATTGTGGGCATATGTATGTATATGTGTGTTTGTGTGTGGTTGATATGCTTGCAACGAAATGCTCGTAGATGGGTAGTTATCTAGTTAGCAACTACAACAGCGTTATGGTGCATGCTGTGAACCCAACCAGAATCGCTGACCTGCTTTGCCACGTCCACAATTACTTCTATTGCCGTGAGGGCTGAAGAGAAGGCAGCATCTGACATGGTGACGGTGATATGTGGCAAACAAGCCGATTCCAATGGGTGTCCTCGATTGCCTTAGTAATCACATTAAACCCGCATTGGACTGCTGTAATTAATCGCTCTGTTGACTACAGCTGCCTGACGCCAGCGCCTGCATAGTGTTGCAAGAAAGACACACTTCATGGGCAGCTTGCAAACTTACAATGTTGCGGTACACCCAAGACTGCCAATGACATAACTGAGGCAACACGTGTGTGCTCGCACACCAGCAAGTGCCAGTCTCACGCCAGCTGCTGACGTCAACTAACTGCCGAACCAGTTAGCCAAGCACGAAGCCACCACGAGCGACCATTGCTTACAAGTTTAGGACGAAAACACTCCCGAATTGACTGCATAGCATGCAAAGCGACATGTCCGCTTCTCTCGGCACACTCTGGAAGCAACAAACACACAGGCACATCACAGACTAGTGCGGCACACTTACCTTGGCCAGGCAAGGGCAGAGTTGGCAGCCAGCAGGTCTATCGCGCGAGTTAGCACGCAGCAGCCTTGACCAACCCAACCAGCTGAGCTGGCGACCACCTCGCTCGCCTGTGCGACCTGGCCGGCGGCCTGGTGGAGGCAAGCAAGCAGGCGGGCGGAGACAGGCCAAGTCTGGCCGTCCACCAGCAGCAGCAGCAACAGCTCTGCGAGCTTCTGCCTCTGCTGGTGCTTGAGCGGACTGCTTGTCCATGGTCAAGCAGCGGTAGCAGCCGCTAAAGGAGCAGGTGGCTCAACCGCGAAACCGCCGCCGCCGCTGAAGGCCCCACGTGCAGCTGACCTATTTTGTCACTCAGCCACACTGGGTCATGTGCGCTGCTGCCGTGCTCCCGGGATATACGAACAACAACACATTCGACAGAGGTGGAATAAGCATACTGCATTGCCAGTATATGAGACATGAGCCATGTCACATGACGCCTGAAGGCGAGACGTGTTCAACGCGTTGCCTGCGTGTAGGTTTGACGCATTGACTGCATACAATGTGTGTAGGCAAAGACTTTCATTATCAAACGTTATCAATTTATCCTAGATGAGGCCGTCAAATATACAAACCTGGCAGCCAAAAATAAGACTAGCAAGCATCACACATCCAAGGAGCATAGATCAATGTGTCTATGGCAAATGTAACGCACTGCCACATCGTAATCTATTTACAGTCCCNCCCCCCCCTTCCGCATTCCCAGCTTCACATACATCATGAGCTCAGGCAAACGTTGAGTCTTCGCGGTTCCATAAATGGCGAAGAGTCATGCTTCACCGTATGAGCCTCTCCGATTGAAAAACAACGGGAGTTTTAACGTACAAAATGGCGAGTTGTAATTGTACGAAAGCTTTATTCATGCAACAGATACCACGTGCATACACACACTCCTAGATGTGTCGCGGTAAATGATGCATATTCAAGTTTGCGCAATCAAGTACTATGCATATCAAGTGCATAAATCATACCAACCTGCTTAAAGCAATCATCACGTTATGTAAGCAATTGCACATGGTCTATGACCACAGCCAAAATCACTGATGATGCATGTAAAGAGGCGATTTTCAAATGTGTTATTGTATGTGTAAACACATATTTACACAAATCACCACATAACAACATTAACTTATACTGCGTAAACCGTGACTCTTTGCTTCTCGTACACCTGTTGTAAGCACCAGATGCGTATATGTACAATGAGGCTATTGACGACAGATGTGTTACGACAAGCGTCCGGCCATCTAGGCCATAAATGACCATTGTGGTACTTATGGCTATATTATTATTATGAGGATTTATAGTTATTCTAAAGGCTATCGTAACAAGATGCCGCATACCTCGCGGCGAGGTATCAAGATGCGCGATATGCGCTATATAGATTAAGAAAAGCACATCTTAAGATGTGCACATGCATGCTTCGCATAGATTCGAAGCAACGAGTTTTGCATTATATTATGGTATGACCTCCCTGTAATAAAGCACACTCGCCTTGGATACAACCTCACATAAAGCATTGTTTTAAGTGTCACACAGTGACCGTATTACTTACTTAAAAACAAGCCCCCACTTTAAACATAAGCCCCCCACCCTTTTTTCTCGGGGGGGGGGTTGTTCGAGTAAATACGGTATGTAACCAATGTGACGCATACTATACTCACATTTTTTCATTCTCACACTCGCTGCATGCATACCCTAAGATTGCCATGTGATGGCAACAAGCGTAAAAGTTTTAAAGTGCATTGTTGCAATGGTGTCTATGTGTACTCATACATACAGTTACGTTCATATACGTGTTGACATGTACTACACAAGCGCATAGACCCATGTGCATTAACAGTCATTTTAGACGTACTGCCTCGGCGATTGCGTTGAAGCATGTAGCACTACAGTCATGATGTGCTTAACCGGAAGGTGCCGGTACCCAACGATGCTTAGATCGGGGTTAGACCGTACAAATGCGCTGCATCATACAGCCTGTATGAGCGATACATGTAGATGCATGCTTGGCAGCAGTGTTACGTGTCAAACACCTCTGTTACACCTGTCGCCTTCAGGTGTTATGTGTTGTACCTGTCCATCGCCACATATGTTCTTATAACCGGGGACCTGCGCACACGACCCAACTTGGACGTATGGCTGACTTGGTGGAGGGGTCAGCTGCACGTGGCGCGGCAGCAGCGGCGGCGGCGACGGTTTCGCCATTGAGCCACTGCTTGGCTGCTGCTGCTTGACCATGGACAAGCAGTCTGATCAAGCGCCAGCAGAGGTAGAAGCAGCAGCTCTGCAAGCTGCTTGCAGAGCTGCTGCTGGTGGACGGCTGGCCGGCTGGACGAACACCTGGTCAGTCTCCGCCCGCCTGTCCGGCTTTCTCCACGCCGCCCACCAGGCCGCACAGGCGGGCGAGGTGGTTGCTAGCTCAGCTGGTTGGATTGGACAAGGCTACCTATCAATGACTCGGATAGGCGCCGCCAGCTCTGCTCTTGTCTGGACAAGGTGAGTTTGCCGCACTGTTGTGAATGTGCTTGTGCATGGACAAGTTGTGCTTCCAGGTGTGTTGAAGCAGGGACTGAGCGTACCATGCAACAGTTAGTGCGAAAACGCTGTTGTACTTTAGTGCTTGTTTGGCTTGCTCGTGACCGTCAGCCTGCATGGTTGGCAAATTTGGTTTGTGGTCGGTGGTCAGCTGCAGTGAGTGTGACGTAAGCAGCTTGCGAGACTGGCATTAGCTAGTGCGCAAGCACACTAGCTAAGCGCGTGTGGAGCTGTCTAAGTGGCAGTCCTGGCTGTACCGCACAAGTGCAAGCTGGCCATAAGTGTCTTTCTGCAACAATTGTGCAGGTGCTGACATCAGGCCGCTGTAATCAAGAGAGCTGAACAGTTTCAGAAGTCCATTGTGGGCTTCTTCTAGTGAAGGCAAGTAAGGACAACCACTAGACTCGGTTTGAGTTTGCCACCAAATACCGTCATCATGGCGGATGCTGCCTTGTTGACAGCCTTCACGGCGATTGACTTGATTGTGGAGTCGGCAAAGCAGGTCAGCGATGCTGTCCAGTAAGTCGTTACAGCATGCACCTGTAGCATACTTGTAGTTGCACGACTGCTAGCCAGTGCTTACCCATATATGAACTTCTTACTATGCATACACGCAGGCCGGCTCGTAGACACACGCATACACACACATGCTTACAGAAGCGCATATGTACACGCATATTTGCACACACCCAGTAGCACATGCACGGACGTAGACTCATGCACGCATGCATACATGCAAGTGCATTGTGGTAAAAGGGCCGCCTACCGTTACCCCCCCCCCCCCCCCCCC